>CM035441.1:3739871-3927371 GCA_020310875.1 Ceratopteris richardii | reverse complement strand
ACTAAAAGTGCAAAAGTAGCATAAGAGTGTCTTCAAATATATGCAGTACAATTTGATGGTCTAGTTATCAACCTAAAAACTCAAGGAAAGGTTTAAATCTTGATATTTGAAAACGTTTGCACGTTATGTTTTAAGAAGGATCTTAGGCACACGGATCAAGAGCAATCAAGTGATAGAAATGGTGCATTTTGTACCAACGGTAAATCAAAATGTGCCAAGAGAGTGATAAGGACAAAAACAATATAAAAAAGAAAATCTAGGGAGATTTCTTCTGTTTTCATGAGAAGGGTCACACATCCATTGCTTGATGTAAAAAAAAGGTAAATCAAAAGAATGGAGGGGAGAAAACCCAATATTGTGATTTTTTAATTTCTTAGTGCTAAATGATGATGCATTAGTGATGATTACAAAATTATGTTTTTTGGCCTAAGTCTCTTCTGTACATGATTATTGGATGATTGATAGTAGTGTTGCAGATCACCGGAGTAGTCAAAGGATTTATAGAATTCACTATAGATTATAAAAGACTCCATTGTAGGAGAATGAATCAAATCAAAGTTCAACAAGAAGTTATATGAACCTTATAGGTTATTTGAAAAACATTTCTCAAACAAACAAAGAATCTCTATAACTTAAAACTTTGATAACTTCAAAATCATATATTAGTTTCAAAAAATAGTCCTCATACAGATACTAGACACTAATTGCTTTCAAATTAGCCATAGAACATGCCAAATGGACGTTTGAGAAATCAGATATGACTCCTCAAACATACATGTCCAAGAGACATTTTTAGTAGATCTTGCGAAGAAAACACCCTTCTCTTGTAGAGATCATAACTCAACAATTATAATGGTATCTGTTGGAATGGACTGACCACAATTTTGTAATTTACTTGTAATAGGAAGAGGGGTTATTATTTATGGACATCTAAAGAGTTTGTAGAAGTTCGATGTCCTTTTAATTTCAAAATACAAAAGGGTGGGAAGTAGCACGAAGAGAGAAGGTTAACAGTGTGAAGAAGTACAAAGAGATAAGGTGAATGGTGTGGTGTTCAATAGTGTGTCCATGCCTGAAACAATGTTGTTCAAAGAAATCTGTATGAATGGAGCTCTCTCTTACTAATTTGTGAGAGTAAAAAATTATTGTAATGTTGTATAAAGATAAGAGACTATAAGCACATTTTGTATGTAATAATCATTGCTGAGTATTCCACAAACATGTTTAACTAAAGAAAAACCTTGTTTCGAAAGTGTCTGATTCTCTATGTAATGTCAATACATTGCTGAGTATTCCGCAAACATGTTTAACTAAAGAACAACCTTGTTTCGAAAGTGTCTGATTCTCTGTGTAATGTCAATACTCAAAAATCTATAAGTATGTATTATTAAGTTAAGGAACATAAATGCATGTTGTGGTTGTGGTAATCATATTCATAATCCCTATTCGCATACCCAACCTTTGGATAGCAGGGTGTTGTTTTATGGAGGACCTAACAACCTACAAACAATTGGCAACCATGATGGGATGCGGTTGGTTTTGAGATGCAGTTTCATTTGAATTGATGCCATTTCAGAGCAATAAAGAGTACGTGAGAAGTTATCAATGTCATGAGTACTTGGACCAATTCATTAAGTAGGCTTTAGCAACATTACATCTTGAAGATATCTCAATTATGAAAGCCAAAAATATCCCATAAGAGTTGTTGTGATGGATGGAGAATGGAATGCTACCTCAGACTATCTTGGAGGATTGGTTATTTGAGTGGATGAACAAAAAATTAGTTAAAGTGTCGTGCCAAGGGGAATTCAACAGAGCCGACCAGCAGAGAAATTAGCAAGAAGAAGAGTGCCCTATAGACTTAGGCCAAAGTGGTGGCAGCGAACCCCAACTAGAGTTTACTTTAGTACTAGTACTTTTCACTCAACCTAGAATCCTTTAGGAGTTTGAAGAAAAGATGGCACATGAAATCCACTTCTAAGGCTAACTACACCAATTTCTATGAAGGAACAAATGAGGATCCTGATGTGCATGTGCGAACCTTCAAGAATCTGTATGTTGTTGGAGTTAGAAATTTGCAGAAGCACGCGAACATCACAAGGAAGAAGAAGAAGCTTGGAGCACAAGACAAAATCCTGATTGTATTACCACTAGAATGTACAAAGATAAGTAACATGTTATGGCTATATGCGTATATACAAGCTGAGGGAAAGAAACATCCTTGAGAGGGAAAAGAGTTCCTTGGGGCTCCTAGAGTATTCACACACATTACTACCTAAATATATCAACAAATTCCCCTTGGGAGTGATCTGGTGAACAAGGAGCTCGCAATCATGTATAAGGAAGTGCCAAGCTATGTGGAATCAATCCACAAAAGGAAGTAAGCCCAAAGCTTTGCTGAAAGCTCCAAACTTCTCCCTAGGTAGAGCCTTCAGGAAAAGCTCTGCAATCTTCTCCTGTGTGGGCACATATGCTAAGCTGATCTCTCTAGCACAAACCTCTTCCTCACTAATGATAATGAACCTCAATGTGCTTAGAGCAAGCATGGAACTGAGGGTTCCTTGCAACTACCATTGTGCTCTGACTGTTAATGAAGATGGTGGTGCCAAAAGACTGACCAACACCCCAATCATCCATAAGGCATTTGAGCCACACATACTCAACAATCGTTGTGAAAGTTGCCCTATACTCAGCCTCATAATTGGAAGAGGCCATAGTAGGCTACTTCTTGCTCAGCCAAGATATGCATGAGCTACAAAGTATGACTAGTTGACACATGAGTGTCATAGCAACCAACCGAGTCAGAGTCAAAAAAAGCATGCAAATCTGGTGGTAGTGATCCCCTTGGGATAAAACAATCCAAGTATCCATGTACCACTCAAGTAGCGAAAGATGTGCTTAACTTCCTACCAATTACTTGACACCTGTGCAATGCATAAGTCTGCTCATCTGTGAGACAACAAATTGAATATATGGCTGAGTAATGCATAAGTAAATCAAGCATCCAAGAGTGTGCTGATAGAGAACAACATCAAATGCATCTCCAACATCATGAAGACTCAATCGTAAATGTGTCTCCATAGGAGTGGTGATAGGTTTATAGTCTTCAAGGCCAAAATGCTGCAATAATGTGTGAATATATTTTGTTTAACACAAAGCCATTGCACCATCAATGTGCCTAAACTGAATGCCCTAATAATGATGAAAATGCCCCAAATCAGACATCTCAAATGAGGCATGCAAATCAGCCTTGAAATCAACAAAATGCTTCTCATGAGGACTAGTGAGTAGCATTTCATCAACATACACAACAATGATCATAAGTACATCATTAGCATGCTTAACATATAAGATGCTTTCAGTTGCACTATTGTCAAAACCATGTGCAATTAGATAGGCATGTATCTTTTCATATCAAGCAGGTGGTGCTTGCGTTAAACCATATAATGCCTTCTTTAACCTGCACACTTGGTTCTCATGCCCTTTCTGCACAATGCCATGGGGCATAAAAACATACACTTCTTCATGCAAGTTACGATTTAGAAATGTTGTTTTAATGTGCAACTGATGTACATTCCAACTGTGATGAGCTTCAAGTGCACAAATGCTATGAACAATAGTCATTCTACAAGCAGGAGCAAAAGGATTCATCAAAATCAATGCCTCTTTCCTGTGCATAACCGTTTGTAACAGGCCTAACTTTATACTTGTCAATTGTTGCATCAAGTTTACACTTCAGCTTGTACACCCACTTAGTTCCAATGATCTTCTTGGTAGGAGGCAAGTCAGATAAAGACCAGGTACCATTTTTCATGATAGCATCATATTTAGATTGCATTGTGGCCATCCAATGTTCATAATTTTGTGCTTCATCAAATGAGACAGGCTCAATCTCATCACAAAGACTAGAGGCAGCCATACCATAGCAATTTGATGTAAAAGAGGGACTATGAGAACCTGAACGAGTACGATATGATAGAGGTGCATCTAATTTTCTATCATGTAAAGTCTACACTAGCCATTTTGACACAATTTTTGCCTCCTCAATATTAATCCTCTCATCAACAATTGCATCATGCAAATCTACATCGAAAATGGAATGATCAGCATCATCACATGAATTTTGTAAAGGTTGAGAAGTTGCCTCAATAGGAGTAGCACTAGACTGTCCACCTCCAAAAAGAGGTAGCAAAGTATCATACATGTCCTTGGAGCTAGTAGATGTCTCCTTCGTACATGAAAGTAAAGGCTGAATAGCATCTTCCACAAAAACAACTTGACGGTTGACCGAAATGCATTTAGTGTGTGGACGATACAGATGATAGCCTTTGCTTTCAGAACGGTACCCAACAAAAATACATTTTATTGCTTTATCATCTAGTTTCTTGTGATATTGTTTAGGCACTAATGCATATGCCAGACAACCACAAACACGCAGATGAGCAACAGATGGCTTACGACCATGTCAAGCCTCATATGGCATGATAGACTATAGTGATTTAGTAGGACACCTGTTAAGTACATATGTTTCACACATGACAGCCTCATGCCAAAAACTATGTGGTAAAGCGTGATTGTTGACCATATAGCTTGCCATCTCCATAAGTGACATGTTCTTCCATTCAGCAACTCCATTTTGTTGAGGTGTATATGGCACTCTACACTGATGTTTCCTCCTATGTTCAGCCAAAAATGCATTAAAGCCAGAAGACATGTATTCCCGCCCCCCCAAATAAGAATGGAGGGTGCCCATTTTACATGCTGAAAGATGTTTAGCCAAAAGCAAAAACTGTTTGAAGCACATGAACTCTTCAGAATTTTCTTTCAATGGATATACCCATGCATGCTTGGAGAAATCATCAATGAAAATCATGAAGTAAAGATAGTTCAAAAGAGGGTGTCTGCATAGGACAACAGATATCACTGTGAACAAGCTACAATTTCTGAGTAGCTCGAACTGAACCATCTTTTGGAAAGGAGGAACAGTGCATTTTACCCAAAATAAAGCATTCAAAGACATGTTTTCCAGGTGCCTAAAGTTTGGGCAAAGAGGACACCATTTCAAATTTCTACACACATAGCAAACTAACAAAATTCAGATGACCAAAGCATGCATGCCAAAGCTTTGCATTTGACATAGCCTAAGAATCATGTACTGCACATGTTGAATCATTCATAGATTTTTCATAGTCTATGAGCTTATAGAGCCCTTGACATAAAATGCTAGAAGCAATAATCATGTTGCCATTTGCGAGATTGTAGATCAGTCAACAACAAATTTCACAACCAAGCCAATCTTGGTTAATGTACAAACTAATAACATATTTTTCTTAATCCCTAGCACAAATAAAGCATTCAAAAAAGTGAAAGAACTACCATCAGTAGTAGTCAGAATGATCTTACCAACTCCCATGATAGGATAAGAGGACTTCTTGGTGCATATTGTTGGTGCAAAGTCCAAGCCCACACCTTTGGCTTGAGGTTCATTAAGATATAAAGTTCCATGGAAACCACTACTAGTGGAAATTTATCATTTTACCTTTGTAAAAGTCATTTCTTTTTTGACTTGAGAATATTTGTAATCACCTACCAAAAAGTCGTGGAATTCTTAGATAGAAAAGTAACAACTTCATTGAGAGAATATCTCCTAGAATGAAGGATCACTTCTAGAGAGAGCCAAAAGTTGAATTCAAACTCAAATTTGAATACAACACTTATATAAGTCACTTGAAAAAGTCACGGTTAGTAGCTTCATTATCCGAGCTCTCCATTGCCATTTTGTATGTGTCCAAGGACTACATTGTAGCCTACACTACTCTCCATCATAAGGCTATGATTACCAAGCCTATGATCTTGTACAACATTGTTCATTAATACAATACATCTACATTGTTCATCTATGATCTCTCTATTATAGTCATTGTTAACTGTCAACTTGTGCTGCTCATATCTTTGTCATTTCTCAACCAATTTCAATGATCTGTAGCTTCTTGGAATCAGATCAATGTTATCTACATGCTAACAAATTTTGAAGAAAATCATTCAGCCAATTTGGAGAAAACTTTGTCGAAGCACTCACAAGTCAAACTCTATAGTGGTCCTAAATAATCGAGGGTAATGATTTATTTGCTAAATTGATTGCTCTATGTATAGTGCATCATTTCTAGTGATTCCACTTGGAATCATTAGCTTTCTAAGTTAATTAGATACCTCTAAAAGGAATTTTTCCAATTCCTATTGTACTCGTAGCACTGAGCATTACAAGCAGCAGGTGCATGATAAAAAGTAGAAGGTTTTCATTGAGTCTTCTATTTGGAAGTAGTTTGTTTTGATCCAATCTTTTCATACATCATTTCCAAAGTACATAGGCACTTTTATGGTGTCATTGCAAAGCTATGAGGGCCCACATATCAACTAAGAAGAGCACAAGGGCTGGTACTAAGAAGGATTTGGTTGTACCTACTCATCACTTGAAGTGTCCATCGATCTTTCCCAACAGTGGTATTAGAGCAAAGCTAAGGTAAAATGGGAGATGGTTTTCCTTCTTTCATTGATAAATTAGATAGGAACAACTATCAGGCATGGTCTCTGAGGATGAAGACATACTTGCAAGGAAGGAGCCTCTATGGATACATCTCAGGAGATGAGGAGATGCCCATATTCAGAAGCAAAGGACAACCTAAAGGAGAAGAACATGAAAGACTCAACACATGGTGTGCCAAGGATGCATTAGCAAGGTCCTACATATTTAACTCAATCTCTAATTTTCTTCTTCAACATATTAGGAACTGTAAGACATCCCAAGAGACTTGGGAAACATTGTCCTCTTATTTCTCTTCCAACACAAGGGCCAGGAAGAATCAGTTGTGGATTGAGTTCACCACTCAAAAGAAAGCAACCTAAGCAAGCTATCTCAAAGTATGTGACCAAAGTTAAAGATGTAGCATATAATTGGCAAGCATAGGAGAAGAAATTCAAGAGGAGCAGATTGTAAGGCAAGTAATCAATGGTATGAAAGCTGATGACATATGGGAGAGCTTCACAACTGCCATGGACTTGTACATGGACATGCAGATTCCAGACCTTACCACACTCATGGGGCAACTATTCACCCATGATGCCAAGCTCAACAAGAATGGAGACTCATCAAGAGGTAATAGCTCTTCTGCCCTATACACTAATAAGAATAAGTCTAAAGAGAAAGGCAAGAACAAGAAAGTAGAAGATGAAGGAACTACCTCCCAAGGCAACTATGTAGGGAGAGGTAGATCATCAAGAGGAAGGGGCAGAGGAGGTCAGCAAGGTAGGGGGAGACCTTATAACTCCTCACCATGCAATATTTGTGGATTATCAAATCATACTATAGATGAGTGTTTCAGGAACTTCAAGAATAAGAGAGGAAGAGGATATCAAAGAGGTGGATATACACAATCAAGAGGCCGATTCAATCACCACCAAGGATACAACAACAACTACAGCAACAACAAGTACAATAGCAACTACCAAGGAGGATTCAAATCCAGGAAGGATTACAACAACTACACAGAGGAGCAAGAAGATTCTCTTCTGATTATGAACATGACTTCAAAACAAGGTATAAATGATGACCATGTCTTCTACATTGACTCAGGATGCTCAAATCATGTGGCAGGCAATGTAGCTCTTCTCTCTAACCTTGAGGAACCAAAGGGTAAGCATCATGTACAAATAGGTGACGACACCAAGCACTCAGTGATTAAAGTTGGAAATGTTAAGACCTATGATGGAAACAAGAATTTGTTGAGTAGGGTTCTATATGTACCAACAATTACAAAAAACTTGATGAGTGTTGGACAAATTGTGGAAAAAGGTTCGTAGGTTAGATTCAACCAATATGGAGCAATTGTGGAGGATCCCAAGCATGGGTTCAAGAGAATTGCCAAAGGAGAAAAGACAAGTAGACTATTCACTTTTGAACTTGAGGATACAAGGAACATTGCACTTTATAGTTATAAATATCAAACATTATCAGAGCTTGAAATTTGGCATAAACAATTAGGGCATGTAGGTGAAAGAACCTTGAAACAAATATGCAAAGATCAATGTGTGCTTGGGATACCTAATGTATCCAAGCAACACATGATTTATAAATGTGGTGGTTGTCAGTTTGGAAAGTCTCACAGGTTACCCTTCTCAAGGAAAGGCTACATGCATGAGGATTATCTAGAACTTGTTGATACAGAAGTATGGGGACCAAGCAAGGATCCCCCAATCTCTGGATCAAGGTATTATGCATCTTTCATTGATGAGTACAGTAGGTGGACTGTATTGTACTTTATGAAGCACAAAGATGAAGTATTCAGTTGCTTTAAAAAGTATCTTGCACTTGTTGAGAATCAAACAGGGAGAAATCTAAAAAGGCTAAGGCTTGATGGAGGAGGTGAGTACTTCTCAAATGAGTTTGATATGTTCTTTCAGGAAAAAGGAATCAAGAGAGAAATTACCACAAGGTATACCCCTGAGCAAAATGGGGTAGCAGAAAGAAGAAATAGATTAATTGTTGAAACAGCTAGGTCAATGTTAAATCAGAAAAATTACCTAACTATTTATGGGCAGAGAGTGTACCTACTGCTACTTATCTTGTAAACAGGTTGCCATCCAATTCTCTTTCTCTTGATGGGATGACCCCATATGAAGCATGGCATGGTAGAAGACCCTCACTTGATCATTGCAGGATATTTGGATGTGTAGCATATGTGCATATCCCTTGTCAGATAAGAGGTAAGCTAGACCCTAAGGCAGAGAAGTGTATCTTCATAGGGTATGATCTAAATGTTGATAATGAACGCAAGAAGTTAAAACTACCTTATAACTTGGAAGAGGAGTTTCCAAGCGTTACTAAGGAGGAGCCTACTTAGAATGGAGACATTAATTCAGATGATGAGGACATCATCAATCTTGAAGAGTTCAAGGTATGTAAGTCCAAAGGCTAAGTCAAGATGAAGAAATTGGAGGATGTACCTAAATCTTCCAACCAAGCAATCAGAAGATCACAAAGGGAGAGCAAGAAGCCAATTAGATATGGGTATGACACTTCCCTGGTTACTAAACACTTTGTTTATCTTGCAAAAGATTTGTCGATTGAAAAACAAGCATCATATGAGGAGGCAAAGGCCAAGACAGAATGGAAAGAGGCTATGGATGAGGAGATTGAAGAACTCAAGCAAAGTGATACTTGAGAACTAGTACCAAAGAAGGAGTCTATGAAGGTAATTGGTTCTAGGTGCATCTGTAAGATCAAAATGAATTTTGATGGGTCAATAAGCAGGTAAAAAGCTAGACTTGTGGCTAAGGGTTTTGCAGAAATCCAAGGAATTGATTATGAAGAAACCTTCCCACATGTGGCCAAAATGCCAACCATCAGGGTATTGGTAAGTGTGGTTGCATCAAATAATCAGAAAATGTATTAGTTGGATGTAAGAAATACATTTCTAAATGGCTGGATTTCAGAGGAGGTGTACATGTCTCAACCTCTTGGCTATGAGGACCCAAACAAGGTAACATATGTATGTAAATTCAACAAAGCTCTTTATGGATTGAAGCAGGCACCTAGGGCATGGAAGCATAGGTTGACTACATACCTTCAGGACCAAGGTTTTGTCATGAGTAAAGTAGATACTTCTCTGTTCATCAAGAGAAGTAATTCAAAGGTAATATACCTATGTGTATATGTTGATGATAACATACTTATAGGTAATGATGCTAATGGCATAAAATAGATCAAGAATCAAATGATGAAGGAGTTCAAAATTAGTGACCTTGGATCACTCAAATATTTTCTTGGACTTGAGTTAGTCTATACGAACTCTGGAATTTACATTACTCAGAGAAAGTATATACAGGATATGTTGAAGAAGTTTCATTTCCAGGATGCCAAAGTTGCAAGTACTCCAACGGAGGTAAACCTAAAATTAAGTGCTCATGAAGGTGATGTACTTGTGGACATTGCAGGTTATCAAAGGATAGTGGGAAGCTTGAACTATGCTACCTTGACAAGGATAGACATTGCTTATGGAGTAAGTGTGATAAGTCAGTTTATGCATAAGCCTAGGGCACCTCACTTGGAGGTTGCAAAAAGGAACTTGAAGTACCTTAAGAGTACTCAACATCATGGTTTGTATTTCCCTTAGACATTAGACTTGGACATTAAGATTTATTCAGATGCAGACTGGGCAGGATGCAAAGATGAGTACCTCATGATACTTATCATGTGCAGGTGATAAGCCAACATCATGGTCATCAAAAGAAGCAACCTACTGTTTCCTTATCTTCTACAGAGACAGAATATATAGGATTGGCCAATGCTACTCAAGAGGCTATGTGGATCAAATTATTGTATACAAATTTAGTTTTTCACACTTCAACTCCAATGATCTTTGAAGATAATACAAGTTCATTACATCTTGCAGCTAATCCTATTTAATCATGCTAGGACCAAGCATATAGAGGTCCACTATCATTATGTGAGAGAAAAGCTATTGAGCAAGGATATTCAGCTAGCATACGTATCAACTAATATGCAATGTGCAGACTTGTTGACTAAAGCATTAGATGGTACAAAACTTTGCACGTTTAAATCAACGATTGGATTACAAGACATTCATGAAGATTGAAGATGAAGACCAAGTCAAAATGTATGGCTTGAGCGGGAGTTGTTGGTGCAAAGTCCAAGCCCACACATTTGACTTGAGGTTCATTAAGATATGAAGTTCCATGGAAACCATTACTAGTGGAAATTTATCCTTTTACCTTTGTAAAAGTCATTTCTTTTTTGACTTGAAAATATTTGTAATCACCTACCAAAACATCATGGACTTGTTAGATAGAAAAGTAACTACTTCATTGAGGGAATATCTCCTAGAATGAAGGATCACTTTTAGAGAGAGCCAAAAGTTGAATTCGAATTCAAATTTGAATACAACACTTATATAAAGTCACTTGAAAAAGTCATGGTTAGTAGCTTCATTATCCGAGCTCTCCATTGCCATTCTCTATGTGTGTAAGGCCTACATTGTAGCCTACACTACTCTCCATCATAAGGCTATGATTACCAAGCCTATGATCTTGTACAAGATTGTTCATTAATACAATACATCTACATTGTTCATCTATGATCTCTTTGTTATAGTCATTGTTAACTGTCAACTTGTGTTGCTCATATCTTAGTCATTTCTCAACCAATTTGAATGATCTATAACTTATTCGAATCATATCCAATTTATATACATGCTGTTAAATTTTGAAGCAAATCCATTCAGCCAATGTGGAGAAAACTTCATCGTCGCACTCACTGCTCAAATTTTGCAGAGGTGCTAAAAAATCGAGGGTAATGTTTTATTTGCTAAATTGATTGCTCTATGTATAGTGCATCATTTCTAGTGATTCCACTTGGAATCATTAGCTTACTAAGTTAATTAGATACCTCTTAAAGGAATTTTTCCAATTCCTATTGTAATAGTAGCATTGAGCATTACAAGCAGCATGTGTATGATAAAAAATAGAAGGTTTTCATTGAGTCTTCTATTTGGAAGTAGTCTGTTTTGATCCAATCTTTTCATACATCATTTCGAAAGTACGTAGGCACTTTTATGGTGTCATTCCAAAGCTAAGAGGGCCCACATATCAAATCTGAAGAACACAAGGGCTGGTACTAAGCAGGATTTGGTTGTACCTACTCATCACTTGAAGTGTCCATCCATTTTTCCCAACACATATGACAATATTCCTTGTAGGGGGAGGCTCGAGTGAAGTGAAGAAACTATGCTGCGAGGTAATATGTTTGGTTGCCCCATTATCAAAGTACCAAGCATCTGAGTCTACTAGAGATATACATTGTTGATAAGAAGATGGTTCAAAACTACAAACAATAGTAAATGCCCATTCTTCATTCTGCACAAGATTAGCAGACTTTGTTTTAGGTATAAAGACCTCTACAACAAGCATTCCAACCTTTTTTTTCTTTGCCTCTTTTGCAGGCAATTTTGGACAATTCCTTATGACATGATTGTTTCATTTACAATACCTACAAAAGAATCTGTGCTTTTTTTTTTCTTCTCATCTTTGTCTTCCTTCTTTGAATGTGCAGCATTTGCAGATTTTTGCTTACTACTAGATGAGCTCCATTTACCTTTGCCCTTCTAACTAGCTAGAAAAGCTTGATCTGCAACACACATAATGGACCTGTTCTGCCTAGACTGATCTTCCTACAACAGAACAGAGATTAACTCCTCAAATGAAAAGGCATTTGGATTGCTTTCATCATCAAACAAAGAGTAGAAGAAAAACTCTAATATGAATCAAGAAGACCACTCAAGATGGTCCACATTAAGTTATTTGGTGTAGCTTCATCAGTAGAAATCAACTGTTCCTTCAAGTCTCTGATCTTTGTTAGAAAAATGTCCATAGAATCACCTTCATTCATATGATCACTCTCCAACTATTTTCGGAGGTAAGAAACACAAGCCTCATTCCTAGCCTAGTACAATGTGGTTCGTGTATCCCAAGCTTCCTTAGTTGTTCAACAAGAGCGAATGTGAGGAATAATGACACGTTTGACAGGCAAGGCTATCAATGCATGTGCCTGAGCATCTCTGCCATCCCAACAAATTTTCTCTGTAGTAGATGTAGCAAAAAGCACAGCATGAATAAGAATCTGAAGAATATTAGCATCTTCAATGCCATCTGCATCAGCTTCAATACCTATATTTGTAGGTGTAATAGGACATTTTTCAACACCCTGCACAATGTTCCATAGTCCTTTTGCAACCAATGCATATGGCATTATATAAGCCCACAATTGGTAATTGGTACTGTCTAACCTATCCTTAGCAGCTAACATACGGAATACATCAGTGCTTTCAGCCATGGCCACTAACTAAAATACCCCGATGCAAAAAAATGATTGTATTTGAAGAAGTTGAACAGAACTACCTTAACACGTTTTGCTAGACCTATAGCAGACTTTGAGATGCTTATACTAGCAAACCAGAACCTGTATATATCTTTGGCACAAAAATATGAAATAGCTTACACAAGTATTGTGATAGTACATTCAAAGCCTGAAATGAGCTCAGATATCCTAATCACCCTGAGTATTCTCATCAAATTTCATGCGATTCTGAGATTGTGATTGGAAGGGTGTCAATGATGCCGTAGATCAAGTGGAAACCTCCTTTGATACGAATTGTTGGAGTTAGACATCTGAAAACCATGTGAACAACAAAAGGGAAAGGAAGAAGCTTGGAGCACAATAGACAATACAGATTGTATTACCACTAGAATGTACAAAGATACGTAACCCATTAGGGCTATATGAATAAATACAAGCCGGGGGAAAAACCTCCTAAAGAGGGAAAAATTTACCAGGAAGTACTGGTGTGTTAATAGACATCACTACCTAAATATATCAACATATGTCTACTGCAACCATAGATCACTATAGGATGACGATCACAAATTGTAGGTATTCCAACTACTCTAGCTGGAGATGCGATCAAATCATTGATTGAACATTCCCTAGATCATTTTTCAACATATGATGATTTAAAAGAGGCATTTTTGGAAAGATTTTGGATTGTGAAAAGCATTTCATAATTATATGTATTATAACTTATGGAATATGTTGAACAATGTATTGTTGGAGTGTTAAATTATTAATGTATTAATGTGTTTTTGATGTTTTTCATATAGCAGCTGAAGGTTCGTGAGGAGCGCGCAAGGCATGAAAGGGCGGACGTCAATAGTCTGAATAATTATTATTTAGCTTGTAAATAAACCCGCGTAGAAGGTTCTATTGTTAGAAACAGTTAGAAAAGTAATGGTTAGAATAAGGGTCGTTGTAGACTACAGTTTTTGTTATTGAAAGCAATGGCTTTCTGTAAAAGTTACCAACTTTTAGTTTCACGAATGCTTTTTGAAGCCGCTCTCATGTAACCACTCTTTTCGACGTAATCAAAGTTCCTATAAATACATGCACTCTGTGGACTGTCGAAACAGAGTGCATGGGGGGAGATTGCACCCAATACTGCGTTCTATCTCGTCTCTTGTTGTCTCTATTGTTTTGTGTGTTAAGAATGCATTGTTGGAGTGTCAAATTATTAATGTATTAATGTGTTTTTGATGTTTCTGATATAGCAGCTGAAAGTTCGTGAGGAGCATGCAAGGCGTGAAAGGGCATACATCAATAATATGAATGATTATTATTTATCTTGTAAATAAACCCACATAGAAGGTTTTATTGTTAGAAATAGTTAGAAAAGTAATAGTGAGAATAAGGGTCGTTGTAGACCACAGTTTCTGTTATTAAAAGCAATGGCTTTCTGTAAAAGTTACCAACTTTTAGTTTCACGCATGCTTTTTGAAGCCACTCTCATGTAACCACTCTTTTTGACGCAATCAAAAGTTCCTATAAATACATGCACTCTGTGGACTGTCGAAACAGAGTGCATGGGGGGAGATTGCACCCAATACTGCATTCTCTCTCGTCTCTTGTTGCATCTATTTTTTTCTGTGTTTTCAGCATTCGTAATCTCTGTATGCATGTGAAATAAGATCCTGACAACAATATGTCATCGTACAGTATATGATTCAGAAAGGTATGGTGGAGTAGTATCTTGAATAACAACTCCAAGAGATGGTGGAGTGGTCAAAGTACTTCCCTTGAAAGTAGGAGGTTGTGGGTTCAAATCCTCCTACCTTAGGGACTCTAAACCTCTCTATTACCACTCAAAAATTAAAATTGCCTCGCGCGTAGCCAACGGCTACCAACGGAGCCTTGGGTGCCAATGTTGCCAATGTATTGCCTAAGTTATTGCCTAAGTTCTTTGCCTTAGTCGAGAGCCTTGGGTGCCAATGTTGCCAATGTATTGCCTAAGTTATTGCCTAAGTTCTTTGCCTTAGTCGATGCCTTAGTCGACGCCGAAGGAGTAAACGTAGGTGTAAACGCAGGTGTAAAGGCAGGTGTAAACGCAGGTTCTGGTTCTGGAACAGGAACAGAAGCAGAAGCAGAAACTGAAACCGAAGACGGAAACGGAAATCGGAATCGGAATCGGAACAGAAACTGAAACTGAAACTGAAACTGAAACTGAAACTGAAACCGAAGACGGAAACCGAAACCAAAGACGGACCCTCTGTATTGATGTGTGCAGAGCTCTGATACCACTGTTGTCAGGATCTTGCTCACGCGCATACAGAGATTACGGGCACAGAAAACACACAGAGAATAGACGCAACAAGAGACGAGACAAAACGCAGTATTGGGTGCAATCTCCCTCCATGCACTCTGTTTCGACAGTCCACAGAGCGCATGTATTTATAGGAATTTTGATTACGTCGAAAAGAGTGGTTACAAGAGGGCGGCTTCAAAAAGCAGGCGTGAAACTAAAAGTTGATAACTTTTATGGAAAGCCATTGCTTTCAATAATAGAAACTACGGTCTTCAATGACCCTTATTCTGACCATTACTTTTCTAACAATAGAACCTTCTACGTGGGTTTATTTACAAGCTAAATAATAATTATTCCGATTATTGATGTTCACCTTTTCATGCCTTGCACGCTCCTCATGAACCTTCAGCTGCTATATCAAAAACATCAAAAACATATTAATACATTAATAATATAATACTTTAACAATGCATTGTTCAATAATATACAACATTCACTATCTCTGCAGCATCCACTGTCTTCATCATTGCAGTGATTCCTACATTAGTGACATGGAGTCGCTCTCTTATTACTATCGGGGATAGCTAGAAGTGACCCCCTTGTCCAATTCATAAGCAGATCCCATGAGTATTGAGATCATTTCCATCTATTTTTGCGAGCAATCTCCATTACAATTTCCTTTCAAAGGGGATGAGGAAGAATACTTCTCCAATCAAGGAGGGCACATTTCAATAAGCCACGACACTTGAACCAATCCGCCTGTTGTTGAGAGAGACTATCCGGGATATTTAGCAGGTGGGCATCTGAGAAGGTGGTTGCCATAGCTACTCTACTTGCTTTGCTATAGGTTGCATGAGGATGCATAATAGTTCTTTGTGCATGCATTCACCAAATAAGACAAATTAGGGATTGTCCTCAGCATTTTATTGCCTAGGAGCCTGATTTGAGAGCCCTAGGTCTACATCATGATTGGGCTAGATACTATCTTGACTTTAGCAGTTCTCTCTAATCATGGACTTTGAAATGAGAATCAAAGAATCAGATTGAAATGATACTTCCCTCGCCATCGTTAATTATTGTACGATTTGCATGTCCAGTAGTTATTCTGCCACTTTGCATGTTTGAGGAGTTCCCTAAATTTTCCTTTTGTTTTCTCTTTATTTTTTCATTTTGCTATTTTGGATTTTTATGTTTTCTTCATATATATATATATATATATATATATATATATATATATATATATATATATATATATATATATAGAGAGAGAGAGAGAGAGAGAGATAGATAGATATATATGTACATACACTTTTTGGATGACTGATAAGACTGTAACTTGGACTCGTTAATGACCATCAGTAGTAGTTCTCTACATAATGTAGCAATTTGAAAACAACTTGGTCTGCAAGACTCATGGATCAAGAATGGACCTATCCATCTTAGCTTCAATTTAACCATCTTATGTTTCATTTTTGAATGAAAATAGAGCACAAAATGGCCAGGCTAGAAAATCTTTGCTCACAAATTCTTGTCATGCCATTTCTTTTGTGTATTCTACACTTCTTTGGTACTTGTGCAAGGCGCTCGCGGCAATTTCAAGGATGGACCCAACAAAGAATCAAGTGTAACTTTCAATCCGTAGGTCGGATTGAGGCGTGTAATATACCGTTGGAAAGCTCTCGGAACGAACTTTCCAATGAGCTAGCTTGGAAGTGTGAATTCCTTCAAAATCCTTGGGTGGCACTTGATTGAGTGTTGAAGATACCAAGCAAGGTTGAGAGCAAGGATCCAAGAGCACCATGGAGGATTACAGTGATTCACCTCTACCGGCGGCAACACTTGAACAACAACTAGAGCTCTTGCGGCATGAGCTTCAAGGAGCTCAGAATGAGATCCGACAACGTGATGAAATCCTCCAAAAGATGCAAGCTGAGGAAGACAACCTTACGAGAGTAGTAAAAGCTATTGTGTCTGCCTAATCTGATGTTACTCATTCAAAGATTGGTAATAGAAACTACCAGTTTCTACGATTTGATGGCCGAAAGGATGGGCCTTTAGTACTTTCTTGGTTGTCGCAGTTTGATGATTTTTATACCGATGAAATGTATGCTGAAAGTGAAAAAGTTAAATTTGCCACTAACTATCTAGTAGGTAAAGCACAACTCTGGTGGAATGTCCTGCGGCACAGTACGGAGCGTCCAACAACTTGGAAGGCTTTTCAAGAAAACATGAAGGATTCATTTCTTCCTCCTCAATACCATTTGCATGTTCGACGTGCATGGACGACCCTTACATGGAAGGAGGGTGATACGGTTACTACCTACACAGAGCGGTTTTGGCAAAATTTACTACTTGTACGAATGCTTGAAGATGTATCAGTGGATATCTTGCAGCAGAAATACGAAGATGGTTTGGAGGTCGGTATCCAAGCGAAGCTTCACACCCTCCGACCTACAACCCTCAACGAGGCTATATCTTTTGCTTATGATGCAGAAAAAGAATTCCAGTCCATAACCAAGTCACTCCGTCTACAACAACCACGTCCACAACCATTTTCTGTTAAACCTTCATTTCCTATGAAGCGTAATTTTAATGCCCCATCTTACCCTAGTTTTCCTCGTCCTCCACAATCCAATTACTCAACTCCACCCGTTGCTTCATCTCTCCAACCAACCAAACCACCTACCCTTCAAACTTCAGTAGTGAATGCCCAACAGAAGCGACCACGAATCACTTGCTGGAATTGTGGTAAACCTGGACATACAAGAATAAGGTGCAGATTGCAACCTCTTCATATGAAACAGGCTACAGCTCGATTGCATAACATGGAGGTCTATAATGAAGAAATTCCTCCTGTTTGGATAGAGGAATCACTGGAGAAGGACTTAAGTACCTTGGGTAACGATATCTCTCTACACTCTCTTCTTTGCATGCAGGGTACAATAAATAACAAAATGGTTAAAATTCTACATGACGATGAGAGTTCACATGACTTCATTTCATATTTATTAGTACAAGAAATTAAATTACAAATGTTTCCTTCTTTGTATAAAGTGAAAGCTGCATTTCAAGGTAGTCGTTATAATGTAACACGAGAAGTGCAAGATGTTACGATTAGCATAGGCCCTTATGTTGATTCACGAACATTTTTAATTGCACCTTTGCAATCTTATGATGTTATACTAGGTATGCCTTTTCGTCACCATTATAACCCACGTATTGACTACCATACTCATACCTTTAAGTTTGTTTTCAAAGGTCAAATCATTACTTTGTCTGCACGGCATGGTTTCCAGCCATTTCCATTGATTAGTCACACTCAAGTAAAGCGTGCATTTAGGAAAGGATTCAACTCATGCATTGTTTTTGTCAATGTCATCAATGATTATACTCATACACTTCCAGATGCATATAAACCTTTCATGAGTACTTATAAGGATTGTTTTATGTCTGAATATCCCTCTGAACTACCACCATCTCGAGGATCCTTTGACCATAGCATAGACTTAGTACCTGGTAGTTCTCCTCCTCATAAAGCACCTTATAGACATGGCCCACTACATCAAAAGGAAATAGAAAATCAAGTAAAAGACCTACTACAAAAAGGACTTATAAGGCCTAGTTCTTCCCCATTTGGAGCACCAGTTCTCTTAGTAGAGAAGAAGAATAAAACTTATCGAATGTGCATTGATTATAGAGCCCTTAACAAGATCACGATCAAGAATAGATACTCTATTCCTCGAATAGATGATCTCTTAGATAAGTTACGAGGAGCTCGTGTCTTTAGTAAAATTGATCTTAAATCGGGTTACCATCAGATTCGTATGACACAAAGTGATATTTTTAAGACTGCATTTAGAACTCAAAATGGCCATTATGAATTTATGGTAATGCCCTTTGGACTTACTAATGCCCCTGCTACATTTGCGGGAATGATGAACAATATTTTTCTTGATTACCAAGCTTTTGTTCTTGTATTCTTTGATGACATTCTTGTTTACAGTAAGAATGATCGTGAACATGAAAAGCATCTTGAAACAGTTTTTCATTTGTTACGAGAGAACACACTTTATGCTAATCCTGAAAAGAGTTATTTCTTTCAGCGTAAGCTAGAATATTTAGGACATATTATTTCAAGTGAAGGTGTGCATGTGGATCCGAAAAAGATTAGAGTTATCATAGAATGGCCTACACCACAATCAGTCAATGATGTTCGTTCTTTTCTTGGGTTGGCTAGTTTCTATAGGAAGTTTGTTCGAAATTTTTCTTATTTAGCATTGCCTCTTACCTTGTTGTTGAAAAAGAAAATAAAATTTGCATGGGGACTTACCCAACAACAGTCCTTTGACAAACTTAAACATGCACTTTCACATGCACCTGTTTTACAATTACCTGATTTTTCACAACCCTTTCATGTTGTTACTGATGCTAGCGGTTCAGGAATAGGTGCTGTTTTAATGCAAAATGACCATCCCATTGCATTTGAGAGTAGAAAGCTTAAGCCCTCAGAACAGAATTATAGTACGTATGATAAAGAACTGTTAGCAGTTGTGCATGCTTTGCGAATTTGGAAACACTATCTTATGTGCTCTGAAGTATTAATCAAAACCGATCAGCAGGCTATTAAGCATTTATTAAGTCAGCCCTTAATCTCTGATAGGCATCTTAAATGGGCATCATTCATTCAAAATTTCCAACCCATGATACAATATCAGCCAGGTAAAGCTAATGTCGTAGCTGATGCTCTTAGCCGTTTTCCTTTACATTCTGTTGTTTTGAATAATATTTCTGCCATCCAAATTCATTCTTTTCAAGAAATGGTTTCCACTTATGCATCTGATTTGTATTTTTCACGTGCATGGCATGACTTCAACAATGCTGCATCTTTATCTGATGAACATTATACATTTCATAATGGTTTTCTCTATCTTCAACATAGATTGTGCATAACCCAAGCTTTTAACGATTTTGTCATTAAAGAAATGCATGAACCATCTTACATGGGTCATAGAGGCATACAGAGTACTATTTCTGTTTGCAAAGATTTCTTCTTTTGGCCACACATGGAAAAAGACATTGCACATTATGTTTCTCAATGCATTGTATGTCAGCGTGTCAAACGTCATCATGGTAAACCATTTGGATTATTAATGCCACTTCCTATTCCAAATGAACCATGGGAACAAATCTCTATGGATTTTATCACAGGTCTTCCTATCACTTCATCACATAATGATAAATTTGGACAATAGTTGATAGGTTTAGTAAATATGCATATTTCATTCCATGTAGAAAAACTTTGACTGCACCTCAAGCTGCAAAATTATTCATTAAATGCATTTTTCCACATCATGGATCTCCTAAAGTAATGTTATCTGATCGTGATATTAGGTTTTGTAATCATTTTTGGGTTGCCTTATTTCAACATTTTGGTTCTAAAATAGATTTTAGCTCTGCATTTCATCCTGAAAGTAATGGACAGAGTGAGGCTACAAATAGTACTATTCTTGATTTATTGCATTGTTATTCATTGGATAATCCTAATAACTGGGATGACAAGTTGCCATTGCTTCAATTTGCTTACAATAACACTTCACACACCACTACTGGTCGTGCACCTTTTGAAATAGTTTTTGGTAAAAAGCTTCCCACTCCCATGTCCCTCACCCAAACCGACATTCCAATGGCTGATTCTATTGCTCAAGATCACGTTTCTATACTTCATGATGTTCACGAGCACATTAGGAAAAGTCAAGAGCGATATACACGTACTATCAACACTAAACGATTAGCCAAAGAATTCAAGGAAAATGATTTTGTATGGTTGCGTATCATTAAAAGACGTCTCAAAAATATTTTGCAGCATCCTAAAATTAAACTTGCACCACACTATTATGGACCGTTTCGCATTATAGAAAAAATTAATGATAATTCATTTAAATTAGATATTCCATCCCATTGGACCATTCATAATTCTTTTCATATTAGTTTACTTAAACCCTTTAAAGGAACTTTACCACTTGCTCCACTTCTTGATGACCCTCCTTTGATTGAAGAACAATCTGAAATTTTAGTTCCTGAGAAAATCATTGATCATGATGTCACTACTACACGCACAGGTACTCAATATCATCATTATTTGGTTAAGTACAAAAATCACTCTATTGAAGAATGTCAATGGATACATAAAACACAATTAACACCTCATTATGACCATTTAATTTCTGCATATCATACACAAACACATTAATGTACCAGCTCCATGAACATTTCCATGCATGTATTTTTACATGGCACATGCCTATTTTCTTTATTCAGTGATGAAACATGTGACTGGCCATCCATGTTTATTATTTTATCACCTGAGGTCAGTTGCTTGTTCAACTGAGGGGCATGTTATACCTTATGGAATATGTTGAACAATGCATTGTTGGATTGTAACATGGAATATGTTAGCCAATGCATTGTTGGATTGAAATATGGAATAGCCAATGCATTGCTGGATTGTAACATGGAATATGTTAGCCAATGCATTGTTGGATTGAAATATGGAATAGCCAATGCATTGTTGGATTGTAACATAGAATATGTTAGCCAATGCATTGTTGGATTGTAACAGTAACATGGAATATGTTGAACAATGTATTGTAATTGTTAGAGTGTTAAATTATTTTATCAACTGAGGTCAGTTGCTTGTCAACTGAGGTCAGTTGCTTGTCAACTGAGAGGCATGTTGTATATTATTGAACAATGCATTGTTAAAGTATTATATTATTAATGTATTAATATGTTTTTGATGTTTTTGATATAGCAGCTGAAGGTTCGTGAGGAGCGTGCAATGCGTGAAAAGGGGAACATGAATAATTGGAATAATTATTATTTAGCTTGTAAATAAACCCGCGTAGAAGGTTCTATTGTTAGAAAAGTAATGGTCAGATGGGCGTGAGCAAGATCCTGACAAGAGGGAATCTATTGGGAAAGTCGTGCTGAGGGAATACAAGTTTGTTTAGCTTCCAGATGATAACCCACTTAAACTAGGACTCCTATAATGACTATGGTGATTAATGTGCACGTGAACCATTATGGAGTTTCATAGCAACTCTATGCATTAATGAAGGAGTTTGTGAAAACACGAGTTAACTAGGCAAAGTTATTTTTTTCAAAAACTAAAAAAAGAGGTGTGGGGATTGTTCAGAAGGATTGAAAGATCTATTAATCCAATTTTAGACTCCAAATTTTGAGTATTATGTACATTGATAACTTCTGATACCTCTTCTTTCCTACCTCATGAATGCAACATTTTTACAGTTGAAGTCTTCCTTCAAGTATTGAAGAAAAGAGTTGCGGAAAGAAGACCCATGATGGGTACTTCACAAGACCAGGGAACAAGTGACCGGGATGAAGATGAGGAAGCGCGGAGGCAATAAGTGGAAGAGACCTAAAGGAAGCAGGAGGTAGAACGAAAAGTAACTGAGGAAGAGGTGTCAAGAAAGAATCAAGCAGAGGGAGCACACTGAGCATATTGTGGTGAATGCAAGGAAAGTTCCATCACTTTTTGTATTTACTTCGTGCAAGCTACATGATAAATGGAAGCAGTCTAATGAAAGGGTGAAGTTCCTAGCCATCCGATGTAATGATTACATTTATCCCTAGATGTTTTCCAATGAACTGAAAAGACCAAAACTTCTTGGACATTTTGCGAGAGGGATACATTGGAGTGCAGTTCCGATGGAGGATTTGGAGAAGCAATGTGCGTCGTTCACTCAACAAAAGGAAGCATGGGTAGTAAAGAAAGAAGATATGAGTGGGGAAATTAGCCGACTAAGGGTGGAAATTGACAAACTTAAAGCCAAAAATGGAGGATGAGGAAGCACTATCCATGAGGAAAAGATCTAAGAATTAAATGGTGCATTAGCAAAGAATAGTATGCCAAATGTGGAAAGTGAAGAGAAGTTGGGGAAAGTGGAACAACTCCAAGTTGAGGTTGCACAGAAACATAAAGCATTGCAAAAATTAAAGAAGACCAACAAGGATTTAACAGGCAAGCTTCAGAAAGAAGAACAAGAAGTACAATAGTTGAAGAAGAAAGTGAATCACTAGAGTGATGAAAAAAAAGCCAAGAATAAGTGATTGTTGAAGCAGAAGAAAAAGTGGCACTGCGGAACTTGGTGTTTACAGACCTAGAAGCCAGACTCTGCACTATACATGAGAATTTTGACATAGCAACAACTCAGATAGCTTGTCTTAGAGAACTTGAAAAGCACCTTTATGTGTGGAGATAGAGATGTACAGATGCAAACCTACTATTAAAGAACAAAGAAGAAAAAGTAGTAGAGTTGAAGAAGAATGCCTCAATTTTAGAGCTGAAGCACAAGATGTAGTTGGAGCAAGCTAAGAAATTAACAGAGTTATATAGAAAAGATATCTCATCTAACTATAGCTTTCAAGAATATGTTAGATAAGCTATAAAATAGGATTTCTGGAATTGAAAGCTTCGATAGTAAGTTACCAAAGTGCTTTGAGAGATTGATAGATTCAAAAGAAGCTTTTGAAGTGGAAATCAGACTAGCTTAGGAGAATTTAGAGGAGATGTTCAAGGAACTTAGATATGATATAGAGGGAATTATGAACCTTGAGCTTCAGAATAATGATGATGACTTGTAAAAATAAATTTTGTAATTTAGTGGGTTTCGATCCACCATGCATGCTAGTGTTAGCAGTTGGAACGAAAGTGGCACTATTAAACACAAAAGCCAAATGATCATGGAGATGGCTAGATGCATGCTCAAGGAAAAAGGGTTTCCCATACACTTTTGGATAGATGAAATGAGTATTTAAATCTACATTCACGACCAAATTTAGACTAAAGCACGTGCTAGAAAGACACTACAAGAGGCTTTCTATTAAGAAGCCCCTTTTTATCATTTTAAAACATTTGAATGTGAATGCTTTGCACACATCCCAAACTAAAATCAAGACAAGCTACAAGAAAAGAGCACGAAATGTATATTTTTAGGCTATATTGAAGAGTAGAAGGCTTACCAATAATTGACCCAGAGGAAAGGAAGAAATTATCAATCTATGATTTGGTGTTCAAACAGTGGCCATGGAGAATGAAGAAGCAAGGGACCTCTACATTATCAAACAAGGAGATAATCCACTCTAAACATAGCCCAAGGTTTATCTCTCAAGCTACAAAAGAGAAAGAATCATCACTAATGTTGAAAGAGAACCTAAAAGCCAACACGTTTTCACTCTATTGGAGAAGCCATTGTTGTGTTCGGTAAAGCAACTTATGGTATTAAGTGTCCTATGACCAATCTAGGTGGAAACAATGTGAATGTCTTAGATCTCAAATATAAAAGTTGCAAGTGAGAAACCTCTAAAATCATAGTGAACATGTCCTTCTCTCCAACCTCCTTTTAGGTCTGATGCTCTTTTTCTTTCTAGATTTGAGAGAAACCAAGCAATGTTATATATATATATATATATATATATATATATATATATATATATATATATATATATATATATATATATATATATATATATATATATATATATATATATATGGAGAGAGAGATATAGAGATTTGAGAGAAACCAAGCAATGTTATATATATATATATATATATATATATATATATATATATATATATATATATATATATATATATATATATATATATATATATGGAGAGAGAGATATAGAGAGAGAGAAAGAGACATTTGGAATACATTATTATTAGCATATGTTCACATAAGCGCATTCAAGTATATATGCACACATGCACATGTAGACAAAACACTTATATAGACGCATGTGCACATTTGCATATAAATATACATGGAACGACACATTCTCCATAGAAAATATAATTGAGCACACATATAAACATATATGAGCACATGTAAACATACAGATATATACACAAATGTATGCATCCCATGCACCAAACACCCATTTTTATGTATATAAACATGTATATACGCGTAATGTAAATACATATATGCTCAGACATACAATCACATATGCACTCCAGACATAGAGTTTCATGTACAAACACACACATACACATATATACATACATGCATATGCTCACAAACATATTCATGTTTCAATCAAACATTTTCACATTTCAATGCACATTCAGACACATCGCATGAATGTATGCACACATAGACATTCACGTTCGCACTTATTAAGCACGCTTCATGCACATGCTTATACATATACACACATTTACGCACATATGCTTCCACACAATTACATGCTCCTGACAGTTAATCCTCACACATATGCATATATACAATCAACACAAATGCATTCTAAAACCAACTTCACCAACTTTCTATGTGGATATAAACAATTTACATGGATAAATATTCTCATGTTTAATGAAAGTCAAATATATCATGCGTCATCATAGAGTAGAACTCTCTTCAAGGATAGATATCGCAAGGAAGCATTCCTACTGGTAGCAATCTTTTTGGTTGAATGCCACACAACCATCATTTATTTATTCCCCTCAAATTCACTACCCTTTTCTCACTCTACCTCTATAGAAAACACATAAGCATGCTTCAGTTCAAATATACTCATTTTAATTTGTGCCCTAGATTAGTGTGTCCACCTACGTTGCAGACTTCGACTTAAGACCTTCACCATAGTGTGTATGTGTGTGTATGTACACATATGTTTGCATGTGCACATGTATGTGTGTGAGTGCATGTGTGTACGAATGTGTGTTTATGTATGTGTGTGTATGTATATATGTGTGTATGAATGTATGTATGTGTGTGTTGTATGTGTGTATCTATGTATATGTGTGTATGTATGTGTATGAGTGCATGTATGTATATATGTATCAGTGTATGTGTGTCACGAGGAAGGAGATAAGGAAGAGAGCTCACACACACACTCTCACTCTCAAGGAGAAGCACACACACAGATTGAGGCAAGGAAGAATGATCTTCTTCTTCTTCTTCTATTACATAAAAGGAATGTACAAGAATGACCTAAAAAACAAGAATACAACAAATGCAATATATAAAAACCAGTACGTAAGGAAAAACCTAATGTCCGCGAATGAGTGAGCTGGAAAGAAACAAATGTTCCATCACTCTCGGTAGATAAATCTAATAAAGCTCAATGAAGTATCCCTGACATATACCGGCGTGACCACTATACATGTCAGAGAAATGAAAAACTGGTACGTGCCATCCTGGATCATCACATGTTGAGCTTGATATCTCAACACTCCCCCTCAAGCTCAATGCCATATCCTGTAATCCAAGCATCTTCCGAAACTTCTTCAACTTCTCGGCTCCAAGTGCTTTGGTGAAAATATTAGCAACCTGCTCATCTGTTCTCACATAAACAAGATCAATATCACCTGCTAATACCTTCTCTCTGATGAAGTGATAATGTACCTCGATATGCTTTGTTTTAGCATGGAAAACAGGGTTCCGTGCTAACTGTATGCTGCTAAGATTATCACAATAGATAGCGATAGGCTTTTGCACTTCCACACCTAAATTTGCAAGTAACATCTCCAGCCATGATGCCTCACATGCTGCCATTGCAGCACCTCTATACTCAGCCTCTCTACTCGACAAAGCAACAGTGGGTTGCTTCTTGCTGCTCCACGTAATAGCTGCACCTCCAAGTGAGAAAAGATAGCCACTAGTAGATCTTCTATCTGGAGTACTACCAGTCCAATCTGCATCGGTGTATCCATGAACCTGCAAGTCCACACCAACTTCATAAAACAATGCATAATCCAAAGTAGCACTCACATAACGTAGAGTGCGCCTCAGAGCATCCAAATGTGGCTTCCTGGGAACCTACATAAACTGACTTTCAAGTCCAACAGTATAACTTAGATCAGGCCTTGTAATTGTGAGATATATAAGACTTCCCACAATTTTCCAATACATAGTAGCATTTTCCAATGATTCACCTGATGTAGTATCCAATTTCAAATTCTCATCTAATGGCATAGAAATTGGCTTACAATCAGCCATACCATACTTTTGCAGCATATTCAAGGCATATTGCCTTTGCGACATCCATATACCTGTTTCTGTATGTATAAACTCAATGCCCAAGAAATAGCGCAGCACACCAAGATCTTTCATGTCGAATTCCTGCATAAGAAGTTTCTTTACCTCTTTGATGCTTTTTTCATTATCACCACCTACAATCAGGTCATCAACATAAATAGCCACAATAGTGATGCCATCATCAGCCTTCCTTGCATATAGTGAGTGATCTGCATCACACATAGAGAACCCAATGCTGGTTAAGTAATCAGCAATCCTTGCATGCCATGCACGAGGGGCTTGCTTCAGCCCTTACAAAGCCTTTTGCAACTTTCAAACATATTCTGGATGCTTTGAATCTTCATATCCTTGTGGCTGGTCCATATATACTTCTTCCTGTAACTTACCATGTATGAAAGCATTCTTCACATCCATCTGATGCAAAGTCCATCCTTTTATTGTAGCTAATGCAACAAGTGTTCTGACAGTAGACATTTTAGCTACAAGGCTGAATGTCTCCTCATAATCAATGCCATATGTCTGTGCATAACCTTTAGCTACCAATCATGCTTTATACCTGCTTATGCTACCATCAGCATTATGCTTTACCTTGTAAACCCATTTGCAGCCTATGGATTTCTTTCCTTGTGGCAATGGAACCAGCTTCCATGTAGCATTTCCATAAAGTGCAGCCATCTCCTCATCCATAGCTTTTTCCCAATCTGCATTACTAATTGCATCTTTAAAACAAGAAGGTTCAGCATCTTGTATTACGTTTGTCATATAGGCACAATGGCGAGCCATGTAACTATCATATGTCAATCGTTGCACTGAATTACGCATCCTCCTAGATCTTCTTGGTCCTGGGTCACTTCTTCTTGTATTATCTGCATGTGCCCTTCTTACTCCTGGAGTCTTCACAGAGGGCAATCCAAGTTCCTCATCAATACTCTTTTCTGAACCACTTGAATCTCCATCAACATCTTCAAAACCTGCACCTGTTTTACTACCAACAGAAAGCTTTTCTTTACCTTTCTTGGATGTATTTGATGAATTTGCTGGACTGAATTTCCACGCAATCTTCCACTCCATGGATTTGAGTTGGAACTATTGCTTGGTGATGCATCCGGTCCACTCAAAACTTGAGATTCTGCACTAGATTTTTCAGCATTTTCTTTGTCATTTGGTTCAAGATTCAATCCTTCTTTGGCATCTGCATAGAAGCTTGACATTTCATCAAATACCACATCTCTGCTCACCTTCACCTGTCGTGTGAGTGGGTTATAACATTTGTACCCCTTTTGCTCAAGGGAATATCCAATGAAGACACATTTTTCTGCTTTCGGATCAAGCTTCATCCTCAACTCATCTGGAACATGTACGTATGCAATACAGCCAAAAACTTTCAGATGTGATAAGTTTGGCTTTTTACCTGTAAACTTCTCTTCAGGTGTAACTTGATGTACAACAGCAGTCCGAGTTCTGTTCATGATGTATACAGCAGTATGCAGAGCTTCTGCCCAATAACAATGAGGCATATTCTTCTCAGCCATCAAGGCTCTTGCTATTTCTGCAATATGTCTATTTTTGCATTCAGCAACAACATTCTGTTGTGGTGTGTACCTGCATGAAAATTGATGCCGAATTCCATGATTTTTTAGAAAACTGCTGAACTCATTTCATGTATTCACCTCCTCCATCAGATCTTAATGTTTGAATGTACTTCCCTGTCTGCTTTTCCACCATAGCTTTAAAATTTTGGAAGTGAGTGAACACCTCGCTCTTCTCTTTCATGAAATATACCCATACTTTGCGTGTATGATCATCAATGAAGGTAACATAAAACCTGCAACCGCCCATAGATGTGGTCTTTGCTGGTCCCCAAACATCTGTATGTACTACTTCTAGTACATTCTCACTAACATGCTTATCATGTGGAAATGATGCTCTTGACTGTTTACCAAATTGACATGCTGCACATACCTTTTGCATTTCTGCAACTTTGAAATTTGGTAGTCCATGGACAATCTCCTTTGACTGCATCATTTTCAGCCTTTGCAAGTTTGCATATCCAATCCGTTGTGCCATATCTATATATCTACAATAACTCCTACACCTTTTGCAAACATGGCTGCATTCATTTCAGGAATCTTCACATTTAAGGTGAACATCCTACCCACTTTGTTTCCTTTGGCAACCAATCGTCCATCCTGCTTGTACTCTTCTACATATAATCCATCAGCATTGAACCTGACTTGTAATCCTTGGTCAACCATTTGTCCAACAGAAACCACATTCTTTGTTATATTTGGAACATGCAACACATCAGCAAGATGTTTTACCTTCCCGTCCTCCATAGACAATGCTATGTATCCTGTATGCTCAATAGGATGCGATGTATCATCACCTGTTTCAACATATCCAGGAATTGGCATTTTCTGCAATCTACTAAACCATTCTGCATGACTGGTCATGTGATTTGAAGCACCTGAATCAACATACTAGACATTATCATTCAATTTTGAAACACCAGCAGACATCGTATTCATCATGTGATGTTGAACCATAAACAGCTTCTCAGAATCATCTGCACTTGTGGATGCATAGTTGTTTTGCTGCCTTCTGTTATTTTGATTCTTTAACCTGCAATCACGTTCAAAGTATCCAGGTTTACCAAAATTTCAGCATCCTTTACTATCATTACCTGAATCATTTCTTTGGAAATTTCTGCGACCTCTTTGGTTCCCCCTGCCTCGAAACTGTCCTCTTCCTCCTGCATGATTCTGTTGTTGTTCTTGGTCTTGGTTACTGTTTCCTCTTCCACTTCCAAAACCTCTACTCTGCCTCTTCCTCTGCCAGAGTAGAATACCTGCTCAGAACTGGGCTTTCCTTGGGAGTTTGAGTCCTCACCAAGATTCTTTTCTTCAATAATCAGCATAGATACCAGATCAGCAAAATTCGGAACATTTTCCCTGGTCTCTATGGAAGTTCTGAACTGCTTATATGCAGCTCCTAAACCACGAAGGCACACTTCCACCTTATCATCATCATCTACATTCACGCCAATAGATGCAAGTGACTCACATATGCCTTTGATTTTAAGAGTGTAGTCACTTACCGACATGCTCTTCTTTTCCAATGTATGCAGCTCGTTCTTGAGTTGCAATTTCAGTGCCTTTGTATTAGTCTCATACAAAGTGACCAAGCTGTTCCAAGCCTCTTTTGGAGTCTTGGCATCCTGTATGTGTCCAATCATGCTATCCTATATGCTAACAGATAGCCAATACATTACCTTTCGTGCTCCTTGATTCCATTCCTCATATGCTCTTAACTGATCTGCAGTCCGATTCCTTTCTGGTAACTGCGGAGCATTTTCATTCTCTCCTTCGATGTACTTCTAGTAGCCTTTTCCCATCAGGAAATTCGTCATTCTGAATCTCCAAGCATGGAAGTTGTTCTTGTCCAGCTTATCGCTCATAAGCTGACTCATTCCATCTTCGTTTGCCATTTCTGCAACAATTCACAACACTGCAAAACACTACAAGCAACACTTCTGCTTGAACATTGTCGCACTATGACGTGACAGTTCGATCTCAACACAGTTTTCGTGTATCAACAATACACACAATCGCTTGAAATTCTGGGTCTGGAATATATGAGTGTCGCCGAACACAACGCAAGTTACAGTTTCTGAAACTGACCTGGTTTTTTTGTGGGCCCCACCATGCGGGCTCAAAACTGAGGTCGAGATGGCTCCGAAACTTATATTTTGAGGTCTTCTACCTTCACTGCAATTTTCATAGCAAACGGAGGCCGTTTGTGAAATTGCGTTTTCTCCACGCCTTGCCGCGTAGTCTTCACCGTCACCTTCTCCACGAGCTCTCTACAGCCACGCTGGCTCTGATACCATGTCACGAGGAAGGAGATAAGGAGAGAGCTTACACACACACTCTCACTCTCAAGGAGAAGCACACACACAGATTGAGGCAAGGAAGAATGACCTTCTTCTTCTTTTTCTATTACATAAAAGGAATGTACAAGAATGACCTAAAAAACAAGAATACAACAAGTGCAATATATAAAGACCAGTACATAAGGAAAAACCTAATGTCCACGAATGAGTGATCTGGCAAGAAACAAATGTGCCATCACTCTTGGTAGATAAATCTAATAAAGCTCAATGAAGTATCCCTGACATATACCGGCGTGACCACTATACATGTCAGAGAAATGAAAAACTAGTACGTGTCATCCTGGATCATCACATATTGAGCTTGATATCTCAACAGTGTGTGTGTGTTTGTATGTATGTGTGTGAGTGTATGGATGTGTGAGTGTATATATGTGAGAGCATATGTATGTATATATGTATGTATGCATGTATGTATGTATGTATGTATGTATGTATGTATGCAGATAGTGAGGAGTTCATCCAATAACAAAAAACTTGTTATTTTTGTTCCCACACCTGTTCAATGTTTTGAAAACTTGTCTGAGCATAGCAGCAATTGTCTTAATTCCTTCTAGGAAACTCCAATTAGCTTAGTAATCTATCAATCATGAGTGATTTAATAAAAAATGATGGACTACACAAAGAGAAAGGTGTTAAGCAAATCATAAGACCATCCCGACAATTTTGGGGTTCAACAGTTAACAGAACAATGAGAAAAGATGAATTAATATCTTGCGATCTAGATGAGCAATGCTAATGAAACTTTGTATTCATGTATTAGACATTATTTTGAATCAATCATCATTTAGATCATAACAAATGATAAATTATGCATTGAGAAAAAGCTCAGAGAAGATCATTGTTCTAATGGAGTTATAACAGAGAATTGAAATGAGAATGTAATGATCATATATGTATAATATACAAGTACAATGTCATTGGCAATCATATATTGCTCAATGTGTGAGAGGTGAATGATCTAAGAGATAAGCTCTCACTTCACAATGAATCTCCCTCGAAATGATCTCATGGGCTCCAGATGCACGTGGGTCATTTTGATCCTCTTCTTATAGTTGTACTTGGAGCCAAAATTTTAAATTCAAATTCAAAGATCTACCTAAAAGGTGAATCCTAAAGTATAGGATATATTCCCTCATCACTCAACAACCAAATGATTATTTATTTTAGAGCTTCCTAACTCCACGTGGATGTGAACCACTTTTACAAAGGTAAATGTGAAGAACTTTTATAAGAGGTTGATCATATGAAGCTTTGCATGAGTTATGTGAATAAATCAAGTATGAGTTCATCAACCAAGTATGTGGGCTTGGTTTTAATTGCACCAAAAGCTCCCCCTCAACCCTAACATGCTTGATCTCCATTGCTCCTTGATTTCCTGCAAACGAATCATCAATTTAAATCTATTCATCTTTGTTCCATCCAATGACTTTGTGAGTATATCTGCACATTGTTAATGAGTTGATACATAAGATAGTTGAATCTCCTTTCTAAGCAATTTTTCCCTCTCATAATGATAGTGCACTTCAATGTTCTTAGTTTGTGCATGATATACAAGATTAGCAGCCAAATGAAGTGAACTAGTGTTGTCTCCAAAGATTATTGGAGTGTAAGAGTGTATCTCCAAATCTGCATATAGTTGCTTAAGCCACATAGCTTCTTGAGTTGCATTTGCCAAACCTCTATATTCTACTTCTGTGGAAGATAAAGCCACAGTTGGTTGCTTCTTAGATGACCATGATATGAGCTTTGAACTTGCAAAGGATAGGTACCCTAAAGTGTTGAGATATCAAGCTCAACATGTGATGATCCAGGATGACACGCATCACTTTTTCATTTCTCTGACATGTATAGTGGTCATGCCGATATATGTCAAGGACACTTCATTGAGCTTTATTAGATTTATCTATCGAGAGTGATGGCACATTTGTTTCTTGCCAGCTCACTCATTTGTGGACATCAAGTTTTTCCTTATGCACTGGTCTTTATATATTGCAGTAGTTGTATTCTTGTTTTTAGGTCATTATTCTAAATTCCTTTTTTATGTGATAGAGAAGAAGAAGAAGAAGAAGATCAGTCTTCCTTGCGTTAATCTGAGTGTGTGCTTATCTTTGATTGTGAGAGTGTGTGTGTGAGCTCTCTTCCTTATCTCCTTCCTCCTAACATGGTATCAGAGCCAGCGTGGCTGTAGAGAGCTCGTGGAGAAGGGGACGATGAAGAGTACCCTTTAAGGTGTGGAGAAAATGCGAATCACAAAGTGTTTTTGTTAGATTAAAGTTTCGGAGCCATCTGGATCTCTGTTTCGAGCCCACAAGGTGGGGCCCATAGAAATACTAGGTTAGTTTCAGAAATTGTAACTTGCATCATGTTCAACAACACTCATATATTCAAGATCAAGAATTTCTTGTGATTCTGTGTACTATTGATACATGAAAACTGTGTTTTTTTTAGATCGAACTGTTACATCATAATGCGACACTCTTCAAGTAGACGTGCTTCTTGTAGTGTTGTGAATTGTTGCAGAAATGGCAAACATATATTGAACAGCTTATGAGTGATAAGCTGGACAAGAACAAGTTCCATGCTTGGAGATCTATTGGAGATAGATGTCTGCGGAAGCACCCGAACAGCACAAGGAAGAAGAAGAAGCTTGGAGCACAAACACACACTGAATGTATTACTAGAGAATCTACAAAGGAAGAAGAAGAAGCTAGTTCCATTAGGGTAATAGGCATATATACAAGCCGGGGGGAAAAAACCTCCTAAAGAGGGAAAAAAGTGCCCCGGCGGTCCTAGTGTGTTCACACACATCACTACCTAAATATATCAACAAATCCCCCCTGGGAGTGATGCGGTGAACAAGGAGCTGGCACTCATGTATAAGGAAGTGCCAAGCTATGTGGAAATCACTCCACAAAAGGAAGTAAGCTCAAAGCTTTGCGGAAAGCTTCAAACTTCTGCCTAGGCAGAGCCTTCGTGAAAAGGTCTGCAACATTCTCCTGCGTGGGCACATATGCCAAGCTGATCTCCCTAGCAGAGAACCTCTCCCTGACATAGTGATAATGCACCTCAATGTGCTTAGTGCAAGCATGGAACACAGGGTTCCTCGCAACTGCCAATGCGCTCTGAGTGTCAGTGAAGATGGTGGTGGCAGAAGACTGGCCAACACCCAAATCAGCCATAAGGCATCTGAGTCACACATACTCAACAGTCGCTGTGAAAGCTGCCCTATACTCAGCCTCACAACTGGAAGTGGCCACAGTATGTTGCTTCTTGCTCAACCAAGATATACGTGAGCTACCAAACATGAAGCAAAAACCACTGGTGGAGACACGATTGTCATAGCAACCAGCCCAATCTGAGTAAGAAAAAGCATGAAAATTTGGTGGTAGTGATCCCCCCTTGGGATAAAACAACCCAAGTAGCCGAGTACCACTCAAGTAGCGAAAGATGCGCTTAACCGCCTTCCAATGCGTGACTCCTGGGCAATGCATAAACCTGCTCGTCTGTGAGACAGCAAACTGAATATCTCGCCGAGTAATGCATAAGTAAATCAAGCATCCAACATCCTGCTGATAGAGAGCGGCATCAAATGCATCTCCAGCATCATGAAGACTCAACCGTAAACTTGTCTCCAAGGAGTGGCAATAGGCTTACAGTCTTCAAGGCCAAAATGTTGCAATAATGTGTCAATATATTTTGTTTGACACAAAGCCATTCCACCATCAACTTGCATAAATTGAATGCCCAAATAATGATGCAAATGCCCCAAATCAGACATCTCAAATGAGGCATGCAAATCAGCCTTGAAATCAGCAATATGCTTCTCAATAGGACCAATAAGCAGCATGTCATCAACATAGACAACATTGATCAGAAGCACATCATTAGCACGCTTAACATATAAGGTGCTTTAGTTGGAATATTCCCAAAACCATGTGCAACCAGATAGGCATGTATCTTCTCATACCAAGCACGTGGTGCTTGCTTTAAACCATATAATGCCTTCTTTAACCTACACACCTGGTTTTCATGCCCTTTCTGCACAAAGCCACGGGGCTGAAAAACATACACTTCTTCATGCAAGTCACCATTCAGAAATGTTGTTTTAATGTCCAACTGATGTATATTCCAACCATGATGGGCTTCAAGTGCACAAATGTGTCGAACAGTAGTCATACGGCATGTAGGTGCAAAGGTCTGATCAAAATCAATGCCTCTTTCCTGCGCATAACCCTTTGCAACAATCCTAACCTTTTACTTGTCAAATATACCATCAGGTTTACACTTCAGCTTGTATACCCACTTAGTGCCAATGGCCTTCTTGTTAGGAGGCAAGTCACATAAAGACCATGTACCATTCTTCATTATAGCATCATATTCAGATTGCATATCAGCCATCCAATTTTTTGAATTTTGTGCTTCATCAAAAGAAACAGGCTCATTCTCATCACAGCGACTAGACGCAGCCATAGCATAGAAATCTGATGTAAAGGAGGCACTATGAGAGCCTGAACGAGTACGAATGACAAAGGTGCATCTAATTTGCTGTCACGCAAAGTCTGCACCAGCCATTTTGGCATAGTTTTTGCTTGCTCAATATCAGCTCTCTCATCAACAAGTGCATCATGTAAATCTGCATCAGGAATGGAATGATCTGCATCATCATATGAAACCTGCAAAGGCTGAGAAGTTGCCTCATTAGGACCAGCACTAGACTATCCACCTGTAAAAAGAGGCATCAAAGTATCATACATGATCTCCTTAGTACATGAAAGCAATGGCTAAATAGCATCTTCCACAAAGACAACATTACAGCTAACCAAAATGCGTTTAGTCTGTGGATGATACAAACGATAGCCTTTACTTTCAGAACTATACCCAACAAAAATACATTTTACTGCCTTATCATCCAATTTTCTGCGATGTTGTTCAGGCACTAGTGCATATGCCAAACAACAAAAAACATGCAAATGAGCAACAGATGGCTTGCAGTCATGCCAAGCCTCATATGGAGTGATAGAGTGCAGCGCTTTAGTGGGACACCTGTTCAGTACATATGCTGCACACATGATAGCCTCAAGCCAGAAACTATGTGGTAAAGCCTGAGTCTTGACCATGCACCTCGCCATCTCCATGAGTGACTTGTTCTTTCATTCAGCAACTCCATTCTGTTAAGGTATATACGGCACTGTACACTAGTGTTTTATCCCACGTTCAGCCAGAAATGCATTAAATGAGAAGACATATATTCCCCCCCTCGATCAGAACGGAGGGTGCCCATTTTACATGCTCACAGAGTTTCAGCCAAAACCAAAAACTGTTTAAAGCACATGAACACTTCGAACTTTACTTTGAGTGGATATACCCATGCATGCCTAGAAAAATCATCAATGAAAGTCACGAAGTAAAGGTAATTTCCAAAAGAGGGTGTCTGCATAGGACCACAGACATCACTATGTACAAGCTGCAATTTCAGTGTAGCCCGAACTGAACCATCTTTTGGAAAGGAGGAATGCTGCATTTTGCCCAAAATACAACCTTCACAAACATGTTTTCGAGGTGCCTCAAGTTTGGGCAAAGAGGACACCATTTCAAATTTCTGCAGGCGTAGCAAACTAGCAAAATTTAGATGACCAAAGCGTGCATGCCAAAGCTTTGCATCTGACATAGCCTGAGAATCATTTACTGCACATGCCAAATCATTTTCAGATCTTTCATATTCTATGAGCTTATACAGCCCACGACATAAAATGCCAGAAGCAATAATAACATCGCCATTTGACAGATCATGAACTGTACATCTGTCATCAACAAATTTCACAATCAAGCCAATCTTGGCTAATGCAGAAACTGATAACAGATTCTTCTTGATCCCTGGCACAAATAAAGCATCTGACAAAGTGAAGGAACTACCATCAGCAGTAGTCAAAATGACCTTACCAACTCCCAGAACAGGATAAGAGGAGTTGTTGGCGCATGTAATAGTATTCCCTGTAGGGGCAGGATCGAGTGAAGAGAAGAGATTGCGATGGTAGGTAATATGTTTGGTCACCCCACTATCAAAGTACCAAACATCTGAGTCTACTGCAGACATGCATTGATCACGAGAAGATGGGTCAAAACTGCAGACAATAGTAAACGTCCATTCTTCTTCCTGCACAAGATTTGTAGACTCTGTTTTTGATGTAGAGGCCTCTCCAACAACCATTCCAGCCTCTTTCTTCTTTGCCTCTTTAGCAGCCAGTTTTGGATAGTTCTTTATGATATGATCATTCCCTTTACAGTACTTACAAAACAATTTCTGCTTTTCTGATTTCTTCTCATCTTTATCTTCCTTCTTCGAATACGCAGAATTAGTAGATTTCTGCTTACTAGTTGAAGAGCTCCATTTTCCTTTGCCCCTCTGACTAGCTAGGAAAGCTTGATCTGCAACTCGCATAATGGACCTGTTTTGCCTGGACTGATCTTCATGCAACAGAACAGAGACTAACTCCTCAAATGACAAGGCATTTGGATTGCCTTTCATCATCAACCGAAGAGTAGAACCAAAACTCTGATATGAATCAGGAAGACGATTCAAAACGGTTTGCACAAGTGAGCTAGATGGGATAACCTCATCAGCAGAAATCAACTGTGCCTCATTCCTAGCTTGGTACAATGTGTTAAGTGTATCCCAAGCATCCTTAGCTGTTCTGCAAGAGCGAATATGAGGAATAATGGCATGTTTGACAGACAAAGCTATCAATGCATGTGCATGGGCATCTTTGCCATCCCAACGAATCTGCTCTGCACTAGGTGTAGCAGAAACAACAACACGAACAGGAATCTACGGAATATCATCTTTGACACCATCTGCATCAGCTCCAGCACTTGTATTTGTAGTACCTGTAGTCAGAGTTGTAATAGGACATCTTTCAACACCCTACACAATGTTCCATAATCCTTTTGCAACCAATACATGTCGCATCATATAAGCCCATAATGGGTAGTTGGTACCATCCAACTTATCCTCAATAGCCCACATACGGAATACATCATTGCTTTGAGCCATGGCCGGTGACTAAAATACCTTGATGCAAAAAATTGATTGTATCTCAAAAAGTTGAACAGAACTGCCCCAACGAATTCTACTAGACCTGTAGCAGACTTTGAGACACTTATACTCACAAACAGAAACTGGTATATACCTTCGGCACAAAAAGACGAAATAGCCTGCACAAGTGCTGTGATAATGTGTTTAGAGGCCGAAACAAGCTCAGATCGCGATTTTGGCAACACGCTGAGTATGCTCACCAATTTCGTGCGAATCTGAGACTGCAAACGGAGGAGTGTCGACGACGCCCTAGATGGAGCGACAACCTGCTCTGATACCAATTGTTGGAGATAGTTGTCTGCGGAAGCACGCGAACAGCACAAGGAAGAAGAAGAAGCTTGGAGCACAAACACACAATACTGAATGTATTACTAGAGAATGTACAAAGATAAGTAGCCCATTAGGGCAATAGGCGTATATACAAGCCGAGGGAAAAAAACCTCCTAAAGAGGGAAAAAGTGCCCCGCCAGTCCTAGTGTGTTCACACACATCACTACCTAAATATATCAACAAGATCCAAAACGATAAATTTCCAGATGGGAAAAGGGTACTAGAAGTACATCGAAGGAGAGAACGAAAATGCTCCACAGTTACCAGAGAGGAGTTGGATTGTAGAACAGTTAAGAGCATATAAGCTTAACATATAAGGTGCCACGTGTTTAAGGAATTCTTGAGGACAAATCTGGAAGTGTGTGTTGATGATCTCTATGCTCATTCCAATATTAGACAAACACATATCCCACACTTGAGAGCTATCTTTGACAAATGTAGAGAATATCAAGTCTGCTTGAACCTAGAAAAGTGTGTTTTCATGGTCAAGCAAGGCAAGATTCTAAGACACATAGTGTCAAAGAATGGCATATCCATGGACGAGGAGAAAGTGAGAGCTATTGCAGAGCTACCTAGGCCAAAGAATGTCAAGGAAGTACAGGCTTTCATGGGTCATTGTGGCTACTAGCCTCGATTCATTCATATGTATGCGATCATTGCAAAGCCTATATACTCCCTTTTGACTAACTTTGAGTGGACTAAGGAATGTGAGGATTCCTTTAACAAGCTCAAAAGAAGATTGTGTTCTACGCCAATCTTGACTACACTAGATTGGAGCAAGCCATTCCATGTCCATGTGGATGCATCCAATTATGCTATTTGATGTGTACTTGCACAACCTACTAGTGAAGGTAATATGGATCTCCCAATAGCCTATGCTAGTAGACAATTGAATGCGGTTGAACGGAACTATACCACAACCGAAAGAGAAGGATTAGGCATGGTGTATGCGATAAAAAATTTTAGACACTATTTTCTTGCAAAAAAGTTTAAATTTTTTTACTGATCACCAAGCTCTATTGTACTTGGTAAATAAGCCTTGCAATTCAGGCAGATTAGTAAGATGGTTCCTCTTACTAATGGAATATGACTTTGAGGTAGTGGTGAGGAAAGGCAAGACTCACTTGAGAGCAGACCATCTATCGAGGCTCACATCCGGAGAGGCCCCACAAGGAGTATCAGATGATCTTCCTGATGCTTACTTGTTTAATTTGGAAGTTGTATCGTAGTGGCCCAAGACATTAGTGCTAGTATTGACATATGGACCAAAACACCTAGTAATGAACACTCAAGATAGGGAGGTAGTAAAAGCCCAAAAGTACCATATCATGGCAGGAAGTATGTACAAGCATAGAGATCAAGGGATATTAGCTTCTTGTTGATGGAGAGTGTCAATCTCCAAAAGACAGGCTATCCTTGATGTTAGACCACCTCTATATCAAGAATAACTCTAAACTTAAACCAATTTTGGAAGACAAGTGCCCAACTATAAAAACTTTAGCTTACTAAGAAGAAAGTCACTTCATAGAAAAGTATGTTGCACATTACTCACTTATTGACTAATCAAATGTGTAAATTTTCTAATGAAACTTTTTAGTAGGTGTTTTCTAAAGGTTTCACACCTCCTCCGAGTTAAAACATCTCAAAAGGTTTAGTAGATTATGAGAAATGATCCAAACAATCTACCTATGTCTGAAATTGTCTTTATGTAGAGTCGACTTTGACACCTGCAACTTCTAACACATAGTTCTTCCAAATTAGAAGCCATTTAAGCAAATGCTTTTAGCCATAGATGGCTTACCTTCCAACTTAAATTTTGACTTCTCATTTGTGCAAAACTTTACACTGTGCACTAAGAACTGACCAATTCTTTGACCATCGAGATTGCGCCTGTTTCATAAGACACTCATCACTTCTTCACATATAAATGTTGCTACACATAATTCTCTCAGCTTGTTTGCAATTAGGCTCTCAAATCTTAACCATAGATGCATTGACTATGGAATTAGAATTCTACAAAAGGATTCCTGATATAGTCAAACATAGAAGGAGAAATGGAGAAAAGATCTATGTGCAATTCTCTAAAAAGTCTTTCTATTCAACTCATCATACATCTAAGGGATGATACACACAATACTCATGATCTATTCCTTTCTATCTCATCTATATTTCATCTCTCTCTTCTAATATGACCATATACATGTATATATATATATATATATGAGTATTGATTCATCATTACTTCAAGTATTTGGAAGTATTTACAAAACTAATGTACATATGTTTATACAACTTTTCTTCCTAAACCTTCACTTCACTTCATGAACTTAGACATCAATCTTTACTTCATGTCTTCATTTCTAAGCTTCATATAATCACGAATTGTTGATTGTCTTGCTCCAACAGCTGCCCCTCAATCATCAATTGTGATTACTTGCATCTTCTTTATTCATGTCATATCTTTAAACCTCTGCAACTTTGGTCCATCCAAGCTCTTTGTCATCATATCTGCAAGTTGATCTTTTTTAGGAGTATGTATGACTTCTATTTCTTTATCAAAAACCTTCTCTCTCTAAAAATGATACTGAATCTCAATATGTTTAGTTCTAGCATGAAAAACATGATTAGCTGCCAAATATAAAGAACTCATATTGTCTCCACAAATGATAGGAGTACTTTGAATAATATCAAAACTCTTCATAAGAGTCTTTAGCCATATTACTTCCTTTGCAGCTTCTACCATGCCTTTGTATTCTACTTCTGTAGATGATAAAGCAACTGTATGTTGCTTCTTAGAGCACCATGAAATTAACTTATCTCCCACATAACACAAATATCCATGTGTTGATCTTCTTTTCTATTCAACTCGTCATACATCTGATGGATGATACACACAATACTCATGATCTATTCCTTTCTATCTCATCCATATTTCATATCTCTCTTCTAATATGACCATATACACGTATATATATATATATATATATATATATATATATATATATATATATATATATATATATATATATATATATATATATATATATATACATACATACATACATACATACATACATACATACATACATACATACATACATACATACATACATATGAGTGATCATCATTACTTCAACTATTTTGAAGTATTTACAAAACTAATGTACATATGTTTATAGAACATTTCTTCCTAAACCTTCACTTCACTTCATGAACTTAGACTTCAATCTTTCCTTCATGTCTTCATTTCTAAGCTTCACATAATCACCAATTGTTGATTGACTTGCTCCAACAATTGTGTGGAAGAGGAAGAGTACACGAAATGGTTGCAATTAGCACATGTGGGTGCATTAGAGCAATGCTACTCAAGGCAAAGAACTTTACAGACACTAAGGAGACTGGTCGACTATGGAAGCAGATGTCCATAAGTTGTGTAAGGAATGCCCAGTCTCTCATATTAGACCACTTGTGGAGCATGCTACACTGTACCCAGTGTCTCTAATACTAGATTGGAGTGAACCATTGGTAGCCTTTCTAATGACGAATGCGTACATGACATTTGCATACTCTTGCTGCCAACTAGGTTCACTCGGGTCTTCATAATAGTATGACTCATTATGCTCAAGTGACTGCATGTAGTAAGCCTGAGGGCTATCAATGTGAGTAGAGTCAAAACTATGATCACTACGGTCACTTTCTAAAAGAAATTGTGTTACTGGCACTATGGCTCTATTGAGATTCTCTTCTATGGCTGCATACTTCATTGGAATCACATTGGCTAGAGGAGGGAGCTGCTGCACTAGAAGTGGTTGAGGTCTTTGCTAGGCTTGATATTATTGTTCGTAGGGTTGCTGAGGCCTAGCATACTGCTATGATGGGTACTGGTTTTGGTATCTTCCTTGTTGAGGGTATGGTTGTGGATACGTTTGCCTAACTACTTGCTTATTGTATGGGAAATCTTGCATGGTGTGATTAATGTATCTCCATTCTATGGTGCAGTATTTACTACTAGGATTCACTTGAGCCATAATGGGACATACATTCGCCATATGGTCACCTCCACAAGTATAGTATCTTTTCACTAGGGCAAACCTTGGTATTTTTTTGCTTGAGACACCTAACTTCTGAGCTACATTCTCTACAAGTTCCTCAATAGATGTGGATGGATTTGAATTCAGGCTAGTAGAGCTATTGAATCTCCGTAGATTTTTGAAAGCTCTAATTCCTCCCCTAGGTTATCCTTGATGTCGATGCACGTGCGTACACACTCTTCTATGGTTCTAGGGTCCTTCAAGTACACATATGATCTCAATTTGGTACTTAGTAGTCCATCTAAGAATAAAGCCACTTGTTTGGCTGGAGTGGGTAACTCTAGAACCCGACATCTCTCTAGGTATTTCCTAAACCTTCTTCCTGCAAGTCTAACCATCTCTTGAGGTTTCTACTTGAAGCTATGTATTAGCAAGGAGGTGTTGTGTCTGATGCCACTCTTTAAAAATTCTATGATGAAAGCCTCTAGAAGTTGGTCTATGTTCCTAAATCGGCCTTGGTGAAGTGGTTGAAACCATGTAAGGGTTCTGTTCTTGAGAGTTAGGCTGAAGGCATCATATTAATTGAACAAGTCTTGAACTTGTTCAGCTCTCAAAACTTGCCTGAATTCTGCCACATGATTGTATGGGTCTCTTGTGCCATCGAAGTAGTTCTTCATGGACTTGACTAGCTGTGTAGGCCTCAAAGTTATCGTGTGTTCTCTAGGCCTTGGCATAGGGAATTCATCTGTATTTCTTTGATTCCTTGGGTCTCTAGGTCTCTCAGTTTCCATTCTATCTGTCTCTGTTCTTGTTCTTTCTCTTCCTAGTGGGTTAGCAAAGCTTACCTCTGGCCTATCTCTACTCCCATCCCTTTGATCTCCATGAGCGTGGGATGTTCTAGCTCCTTGGTGACCATATGAGAGATGAGATCTTGGTTGGGGGAAAAAATTCACCCTTCCAAGTGTAGGCATGTCTACCATGCTCTGAGACCACAAAGATGCTCTTTGAAGTATTATCTAGATAGGTCACTTTGCCTGGGCTATCAGGATGTTTAAACTCATAGATTGTGAGCATTCCTGCTTCATTAGACGGATCAGTCTTATACCTCCAAAAAGCTTCATTAGTCTCTCGGTTTAAGAGCAGATCTATGCTCTTGTTGTCCTGGGGCACCCACTCTGGAGTGATGATTCTAGTCAGGTCTGATTTGCCTCAAGGAGTTATGTGCTCTCTTCCTAAGTTCCCTTGCTCTATGTCACCTATGTATGTCTTTGGAATCACATTACCGAATTCATCTGTTCTATCTGGTTGGTTGGTGACCACATACATTGTTCCTTCCTTACCTAGGTATGCACCATTTTCAAACTTGACCACTGGATGTTCTAGTCCAGGGGGTTGATGAGAGTTTTCAATCTGCACAACAGATCTTCTTAGGCTATCCTCATAGATGCAAGCACCTAATCGGTTGGTTCTAATGTATTCAGGTTGGGTTTTGTACGGACCTTTGGGTTTCTCTAAGTAAGCCACACCTGAACTTCCTGTGGGTCTCTCCATAGCATAAGACATCTCTGGTTTGCTAGTTTCAAAGCTAGGATAGTGTGGATAATTACTCAACTACTAGGCTGAAGACCTAGTAGTGTGATTGACACTAGCCTCCGAAGACCTAAGGCTTTGTCGATCTCTCCCTAGATATCATCCTAATCTAAGGTTCATATGCCTTGGTGGTTATCCCAATTTTCCTAATACAACCTCATTGCTGAGTTCTTTTGTAATAGTGACTTGTTCTTTTTAATTTTCTTGGGATGTCACTTCTTGTCCAATCAGTCTTCGTCACAAGGAACACTTGGGTTTTATTGTACTTGAGTTTGATCGCTTGATTTGAATTCTTTTCCCTTAGGGTGTTTCACAATTGTAATCTATTTATACTTGCACTTAAGTGATTGGAGTTCTTGGACTTGACAATGCTTAATGTTGCCCTAATCAATCCATACCTCCATTCATACTTAGCTTAAGCTAGGAATTGACAGAGGGAGTTGAGAATAATCCAACCTCAAGTGGCTTATCCCTTGCCCTTGTAAACCTAGGAAGTGTGTTCCCAAGCCTGCTCTCACTCTTGCCTTGAATTCCCTTCGATGCTCTTAGTGGACTTGTAAAAGTCCCAAAGTTAGGTCAAGATTTAAATTCAATTGACAGAAAAAAACATTTTCATTCATGTAATTCATAGACCAAATTGTCCTTTTTTTTTATGGAAAACAATCCTAAAGATCCCTCAGCTTTCATACCTCAAGCCTAAGATCACTGCGAATGGATTTCCTATGAGGAAGTTATGAGAATTCAGTGTTCTGGGGTTAAAACAGGGTTCAAAGAGGGTAACAAGAAAATAGGGTTTTCTCTAAATATTTGCATATGGCCTTCCTATGTGTCCTATAGCACAATATTCATGCCCAAAATTAGCCAACATTTTCAAATTAGAAAACCTAAAAAATTGGCCAAAAATGGCTGTCAATCGCGATGGGCATGGCTATCAATCATGATGGACAAAATCGTGGCCTGTCAATCGCAATGGACAGGGAGTGTCGGTCGCGATTGATGGATCAATCGTGATTGATGATATCAATCAGGATGGGCTGAGTTTTTCGGGTTCTTTATGTGATTTTGTGTCATGTGGTCTATGAGTCACGATGGACAGGTTTCGCGATGAAATGGGGTGCCAATCTTGATTTTTCTATCCGTTGTGATGTACACATGTGAATTGCAATGGACGACTATCAATTGCAATGGAGAGGCAATCCATCGTGGGGTGTCAATCATGATTGATTGCATTTCTTGGATTTTTTGCATGCCTATGAGTCGATCGGGGGCCTATTTGTTGCGATGGACAAGATTTTTTCCATTGTTTAGTGCAATCATGGATTTTGTATCAATCGCGATGGACAGAGGTGTCCGTTGGGGTCCGTCGATTGCGATGGACAGGTTGTCCATCACGATGGACACTATCAATCGCGATTGATGCTATCAATGGTGATGGAAAGCAAAAATGCAATTTTTTTTGGAAATTCTTGTGGATTTGTGATGTGCAAGGCCAGAATGTGCAGAGCTTTTTTGTACTTGCACGACCTACTGGAGATGATGATACAGTCAAAACCTGCAAGAAATGTTAAAACTGATGAAAACAGCAAGCACACAATTGTTCTCTTGCTCTCTCTCACAAGTGAAATGAGGGAAATGGAATAGGGAAGGTGATATGACCAAAAAGCTAAAAATTTTTCAAAGGTGGTGATGGAGGTGGAAGATGGTGAGGATGATGATGATGATGATGATGGTGAAGAAAATAACACGAAATGGAGAAAAGTGAAGAAAATACCTATGACTCCAACGTTACAACTCTACGTCTTACCATCACATGCTCATCCTCGAAGCTCTCTCCCTAGCAATGGTGCCAAATTTGGTGTCACTCTAGCACAATGGCAAGTACCAATGTGAGGAGATTCACCTCATAATTTTCAATCTATGGAGATAGGAGGACTAGTATGAAGACTATGAGCAAGGGATGGCACAAGTGCATGAGTGAGAAGCACACTAGCATGCACACACTTACACACACGCATGCACATACAGTAAGAGCAAAGAGAGGAACAAAGGAGTAACTTCCATTACAAAAGATTTCTCATACAAAGTTCAAATCTACAACAAGCTAACCTAAAAAATGAGCTCTCTAGCTCTTTTTATAGTTTTTTACTAGCTTTGGTCCTGTATAGACCTAGTGTTTGGCCTAGTTAAAAATTAGGTTCCTAGGCTATTTTGGAGGCTCAAACAAGCTCTGAAAATTATTAAAATTATTACATAAATACTACTAATACTCCTCAAGCTCAAGGATGCATTGGATTGCACAAAATGGAGTACGAATAACCAAAAATGGTATTTGCAATGGTGTGAAGTGACTAAGATCACTATTTGGGAAATATTGCTTCATGAAATATTATAGGGCCTATTTTCCAGATCTGCGTTGACTGCTTTGCCTACTTGGCCCTTCTCTTTGCTCTGACTCTTTTCGTTGGCTTCCTTGTCTTGTAAGTCCTTGAGTGCCCTAACTACTACAAATAGTTGAGGATGAAGCTTGATCTAAAAGCAAAAAAAAGTGTCTTCATTGGATACTCCCTTGAGTAAAAGGGATATAAATGTTATAACCCACTCACATGATAGGTGAAGGTGAGTAGAGATGTGATATTCAATGAAATGTCAAGCTTCTATGCAGATGCCAAAGAAGGAATCAATCTTGAACCAAATGACAAAGAAAATGTTGAAAAATCAAGTGCAAAATCTCAAGCTTTTAGTGGACCGGATGCATCACCAAGCAATAGTTCCAACTCAAATCCATGGACTCGAAGATTGCGTGGAAATTTTAGTCCAAAAAATTCATCAAATACATCCAAGAGAGGTAAAGAAAAACTTTCTCTTGGTCATAAAACATGTTCAGGTTTTGAAGATGTTGATGGAGATTCAAGCAGTTCAGAAAAGAGTCTTGATGAGGAACTTGGATTGCCCTCTTTGAAGACTCTAGGAGCGAGAAAGGCAGGAGAAGTGACGCAGTACCAAGAAGTTCTGGGAGGATACAAAATTCACTACAATGATTGACATATGATAGTTACATGGCTTGTCATTGTGCCTACATGACAAAGGTAATACAGGATGCTGAGCCTTCTTGTTTTGAAGATGCAATTGGAAATGCAGATTGGGAAAAAGCTATGGATGCAGACATGGTTGCACTTTATGGAAACGATACATGGAAGCTAGTTCCATTGCCACAAGGAAAGAAACCCATAGGCGGGAAGTGGGTTTACAAGGTAAAGCACAATGCTGATGGTAGCATAAGCAGGTATAAAGCACATTTGGTAGCAGAAGGATATGCACAAATGTATGGCATTGATTATGAGGAAACATTGAGCCCTATAGCTAAAATGTCTACTATCAGAACACTTATTGCATTAGCTACAGCAAAAGGATGGACTTTGCATCAGATGGATGTGAAGAATGCTTTCTTACATGGTGAGTTATAGGAAGAAGTATACATGAACCAGCCACAAGGATATGAAGATTCAAAGCATCCAAAATATGTTTGTAGGTTGCAAAAGGCTTTGCATGGGCTGATGCAAGCGTGTCATGTATGGCATGCAAGGATTGATGATTACTTGACCACCATTGGATTTTCTATGTGTGATGCAGATCATTCTCTATATGCAAGGAAGGGTGATGATGGCATCACGATTATGGCTATTTATGTTGATGACTTGATTGTAGGTGGTGATAATGAAGAAAGCATCAAAGAGATAAAGAAACTTCTTATGCAGGAACTTGGTAATGCACCTATTACATGGAGTAGCAAGAAGCAACCCACTGTTGCTTTGTCGAGTACAAAGGCTTAGTATAGAGATGTTGCAGTGGCAGCATGTGAGGCATCATGGCTAGAGATGCTACTTGCAGATTTAGGTATGGAAGTCCAAAAGCCTATCACCATCTATTGTGATAGTCTTAGCAGCATACAGTTAGCACAGAATCCTATTTTGCATGCTAGAATAAAGCATATTGAGGTACATTATCACTTCAGGAGAGAGAAGTATTAGCACGTGATATTGATCTTGTTTATGTGAGAAGAGATGAGTAGGTTGCTGATATTTTCACTAAAGCACTTGGAGCAGAGAAGCTGAAGAAGTTTCGGAAGATGCTTGGACTACAGGACATGGTGTTGAGCTTGATAGGGAGTGTTGAGCTATCAAGCTCAACATGTGATGATCTAGGATGACACATATTACTTTTTCATTTCTCTTACATGTATAGTGGTCACGCCGATATATGTGAGGGACACTTCATTGAGCTTTATTAGATTTATCTACCGAGAGTGATGACACATTTGTTTCTTGCGAGCTCACTCATTTGTGGACATTAGGTTTTTCCTTATGCATTGGTCTTTATATATTGCAGTAGCTGGATTCTTGTTTTTAGGTCATTCTCATACATTCCTTTTTTATGTAATAGAAGATGAAGAAGAAGATCATCATTCTTCCTTGCGTCAATCTGAGTGTGTGCTTCTCTTTGATTGTGAGAGTATGTACGTGATCTCTCTTCCTTATCTCCTTCCTCGTGACATAAAGTGCTCCTCTTATCATCCTTGGAGCGAGCCCTATCTACATCAGAATACATCTTTATATCTATGTCAGCAGTGACAAGGTAAGACAACCCTTTACTCATGGTACCCTTTAGATATTTAAGCACCCTTTTTGGAGCTTCCATATGAGGCTTCCTTGGTGCATGCATAAACTGAATCAATGTACTTACTCCATAGGCAATGTCTACTCTTGTTAGAGTAGCATAGTTGACACTTCCCACTAGTTGTTGATAACCTATGGCATCACCAGGTACTTCTCCTTCATGAGAACTAAGCTTATGATTAAGTCCCATAGGAGTACCTGTAATTTTACTGTTCTCCATCTTGAAATTTTACCAACATATCATGAATATACTTTCTTTGAGTAATAAATATACGTGAATTTGTGTACACGAGCTCTAAGAGAAGAAAGTAGGATAATAAACCAAGATCAGCTATTTAAAATTCTTCCATTAGTTGAGCCTAAACATGCTTGATGCCATTAGCATCATTCCCTATAATGATGATGTCATCTACATAGACACATAAGTAGATAACTTTTGGTTTGTTCTTCTTAACAAATAAAGAAGAATATGTGTTGGTAGCCACAAAGCCTTGGTCCTACAAATAAGTAACAGGCCTATGGCTCCAAGCTCTAGGAGCTTGCTTGAGACCATAGAGTACCTTCCTTAGCTTGCATACATACTCTGCTTTATCTTCATCTTCAAACCGTGGTGGTTGTGCCATATACAAATCTTCTGATATCCATACATTTAAGAGTGCATTGTTTATATCTCACTGATATAGATTCGAATTTTTAGAAACATCAACACTTACCAAAACCCTAATTTTTGGCATCTTTGCCATAGGCAAAAAGGTTTGTTCATAGTCCACTCCATGAGTTTGGGCAAATCCCTTTGCTAGCAACCTTTCCTTCTACCTATTTATAGAGCCATATGAGTTCTTTTTTATTTTGTATATCCACTTGGATCCAATTACCTTCATGCTTGGAGTCTTGGGAACTAGATCCCAAGTATGGTTTTCCTGAAATGCTTCTACTTTTTCCTGCATGGCTTCTCTCCATTCTTTCTTCTTCCTAGCCTCTTCAAATGAAGAAGGCTCTTCTGTCATAGAGTCTTTAATGATATATAGAAACTGCTTGGTGACTAATGATGTATCACAGCCATACCTTATGGGCTTTGTGATTTCCCTTTGAGATCTCCTGAGTGCTTGATTTGAAGACTCTGGTATGTCTTCTAATTGCTTGAGTTTGATCTTTCCTCTTGAATTCCAAGCCTTGAATTCAATCTTCTCTTCATCCTCTAAGTTGATATCCTCTACTAATTGTTGATATTCTTGAGTGAGGTTTGGAAAATCATTTTCCAAATCATATGGTAACTTGCCTTTCCTACAATCATCTTGAGAACCTGAATTATTTTCAGCAAACACTACATCCCTGCTAACTATGAATGCTTTCTTAGTGGGATTGTACAGCCTATAGCCGTTTTGGTTCTAATCATACCCAATGAATATACATTTCTCATCTTTAGGGTCAAGTTTCCCTCTAATTTGTGAAGGAATGTGTGCATTAGAAATGCACCCAAAGATAATGCAATGGTCCAATGAGGGTCTCCTACCATTCCATGCTTCATAGGGTGTCATACCATCCAATGATTTGGATGGGACCAAGCAGGTGGCTATGGAAGGAGCCTCTGCCCATTGGTAACTAGGTAGCTTCTCATTCAACATAGACCTAGTAGCTTCAACAATTAACATGTTCCTTATCTCTACCACTCCATTCAATTCAAGAGTATATCTTGTTGTTACTTCCCTATTTATGCCTCCGTCGTATAGAAATGAATTAAATGCATGCGAAAAGTACTCACCATCTCCATCAGATCTGATCCTCTTCAAGCTCCTTCCTATTTGGTTTTCAACTAGTGCCAAGTACTTTATGAAACATATAAATAATGCATCCTTATGCTTCATGAACTAAAGGATTGTCCATCTATTGTAATCATCAATAAATGAAACATAGTACCTTGAACTTGAGATTGATGGATCTTTGCTAGGACCTCACACATCAGTGTGTACAAGCTCCTAATAGTCTTCATGAATGTATCTCTTCCTATTGAATGGTTGCCTATGAGCTTTGCCAAATTGGCATGCTCCACATTTGTATATCATATGTTGCTTGGTCACATTGGGAATGCCAATCAAACTTTTATCCATGCATATTTGCTTTAGAGTTCTTTCTCCTATGTGTCCTAGCCTTTTGTGCCATATTTCTAACTTAGATAAGGTTTGATCTCTATAATTGAATAGTGCTATGTTCCTTCTGTCTTCAATCGCAAATGTGAATAATCTATCAGACTTCTCACCTTTTGTGTACCTAAGTCGTGGAGCCTTAGGGACTTGCATCGATGAGACTAAATCTCAATCACTCCACAAGTGTGTATAGTGATGGATCGATACACGTTTAATTATTAATCGGAAGAACCACATGAACCAGGTGTATGAGGACATGTGCACACATGATGGAAAATGAAGTGACTGAGCTACAATGCATGTGAAAAGACTAAACCACCTCTCCTACTCACTAGTTCACTAAAAATGCCTGCCGCAATACCACTTACAATAGTAAGCACAAACTCGAATGGTTCTTCCAACTATGAACTTCGAATATAGCCAATAGCAGGTTCTTTCAAAGCTCTCAATGAGACGCATCTACTAGAAATGGTTTCACTCAAATATGACAAACGCTCTTCAAGTTATATGCAAAACAATGAATGGCAGGAAACACCAACACTCACTCTACAACTCGTGGTGGCTCACACACACACTACATCAATTCAAAAGTGGTGGAAAGTGGTAGCTAATAGTCATACACACACATTCCAAGCATCATACACACAAAAGATCATATAGAAGGTGGAAATCAGCACGAAAAAAGGGAATTCGAATTTTCAGCTCTTCTTCTTTAGAATGGCAAAAAGTCTTTACAAAGAGTCACAAAGTGACTTATATGCATGTTCCCTAAAAATGGCCCTTTCACACAAGAGACCAGCACTTTATTGACTAATCTCTAATTTCCTACTATTTTACAAGAATTATGTTACAAGGATTTGGGGCTTATGCATCTAGAGGACTCCTCTAGTGCATTTACATAGTTTCCAAGGAATTTCCTAGAATTTTGAAGAAGAATTTTTATGCCCATTGATTTGAAAATTTTGGGGCTCCTCTTTTATCTGCAACACTCTCCTCCTCTTTGTCTCTTTCGTCCCTTGAGAGGCTTTGCTTCTTGTTTGCAGCTTGTTTGTGGCTATTAGTACATGCACTCAATGGTCGAAGAAGTAATAAGGATTGTCAGAGAATTTGTTACTTTATCTGAAATTATTCCTTTGCTTCTATAAGCCCCTTGATATTCCTTACATCATAAATCTGGGTTGTTGTATTATGTTGGGCTTCCACGCACGCCATTGGTGGTGAAGAATGTGATATTCTTAGTCATCCGCTTTAACTTCTGAGCCTCTCCCCTTTCCAACTTTTGGTCTTTTGATATGTCTTTGTCTTCAGACATCTGACCTTGTTGTATTGTCTGGAACCTATTTACTTTTTCCCGTTGCACACCTTACTTTGCAAGCCTTTGCTCTCTTCTAAGTTAGCATTCGTTTTAAAGGTTTTGTTCTTATATCTTCTTTGTCATCCTCTTGGACCTTATGCATTTCTTTCCATTGCATGCATCAAGTAGAGGGAGAAGCATATAGAATTCTCAGACAATTGGTTATCTTATCCGATGAAGAATCCTTTGTGTACTATCTCCCTTCGAAAGAGCCTGGTTGTGATTCTTTTCTTTCCATTCTTCAAGCTCTGGTCCTTTGGTGTTGTCACCTGATGCATGCCCCTACGGGGCTTTGGGCAGAGGGTTGTTCTTTTCTTTATGAGCTTTTTCTTCATTGAGCCGTTTTAGTGTTTGATCTCCTTTTTCTTCTCTTTTTGCAAAAACGTGTGTACCTAAGTCATGGAGCCTTAGGGACTTGCATCGATGAGACTAAATCTCAATTGCCCCACAAGTGCGTGTAGTGATGGATGGATACACATTTAATTATGAATCCGAAGAACCACCTGAACCAAGTGTATGAGGATGTGTGCGCACATGATGGAAATAGAAGTGATTGAGCTACAATGCATGTGAAAAGACTTAACCGCCTCTCCTACTCACTAATTCACTGAAAATGTTTGCCGTGATACCACTTATAACAGTAAGCACAAATTCGAATGGTTCTCCGAGCTTCAAACTCTGAATATAGCCAATAGCAGGTTTGTTTTGAAGCCCTCAACTAGACACATCTATTGGTGGTTGTTTTCATTGGAATCTGACAAATGTTATTTAAGTTATATGCAAAACACTGAATGGCGGGAAACACGAACACTCTCTCTACAACTCTTGGTGGCTCACACACACACTACAGAAGTTTGAAAGTGGTGGAAAGGGGTAGCTAACAGTCCTTCAAACACATTCCAAGCATCATACACACACAAAAGATCATAAAAAAGGTGGAAATCATTAGGAAAGAAGCAAATTCGAATTTTCAGCTCTTATTCTTCACAATGGTAAAATGTCTTTATGAAGAATCTCTAAGTGACTTATATACATGTGCCCTAAAAATGGTCCTTTCACACAAGAGACCAGCACTTTATTGAATAATCTCTAATTTCTTACTATTTTACAAGAAATGTGTTACAAGGATTTGGGGCTTATGTATCTAGAGGACTCCTCTAGTGTATTTACATACTTTTGAGGGAATTTCCTTGAATTTAGAAGAAGAATTTTTATGCCCATTGATTTGAAAATTTTGGGGCTCCTCTTTTTTTGCCTCTTTTCTCTCCAAGACTCTCCCCCTCTTTGTCTTTGTCGTCCCTTGACATGCTTTGCTTCTTATTTGGAGCTTGTTTGTGGCTATTAGTACACGAAACCAGTGTCAGAGAATTTGTTACTTTATCCGAAATTAGTCCTTTGCTTCTATAAGCCCCTTTGTATTCCTTATATCATAAATATGGGTTGGTGTATGAAGTGGGGCTGCCACACATGCCATCGGTGGCTACGAATGTGATATTCTTAGTCACCCCCTTCAACTTGTCACCCTCTCCCCTTTCTAACTTTTGGTCTTCTAATATGTCTTTGTCTTCACAGATTTGACCTTGTTGTATTGTCTGGAATCCGTTTACTTTTTCCTGCTACACACCTTACTTTGTAGGCCTTTGCTCTCTTCTAAGTTAGCATTTAATTTTAAAGGTCCTGTTCTTAAATCTTCTTTATCATCCTTTGGGACCTGATGCATTTCTTTCCATTGCATGCATCAAGTAGAGGGAGAAGCCTCTAGAATTCTCAGACAATTGTTTATCTTATCCAATGAAGAATCCTTTGTGTACTATCTCCCTTCAAAAGATCGTGGTTGTGATTCTTTTGTTTCCATTCTTTGGGCCTTGGTCCTTTGGTGTTGTCGCCTGATGGGTGCCCCTACGAGGCTTTGGGCAGAGGGTTGTTCTTTTATTTATGAGCTTTTCTTCACTGAGCCATTTTAGTCTTTGATCTCCTTCTTCTTCTTTTTTTTTTTGCAAAAACCTGTGTACCTAAGTCGTGGAGCCTTAGGGACTTGCATCGATGAGACTAAATCTCAATCGCCCCACAAGTGCGTATAATGATGGATCGATACACGTTTAATTATCAATCCAAAGAACCACAAGAACCAAGTGTATGAGGACATGTGCGCACATGATGGAAAATGAAGTGACTGAGCTAAAATGCATGTGAAAAGACTTAACCACCTCTCCTACTCACTAATTCACTGCAAACGCCTTCTGTGATACCACTTACAACAGTAAGCACAAATATGAATGGTTCTGTTAGCTCTGAACTCCAAATATAGCAAATAATGGGTTCGTTTTGAAGCTCTCGACGAGACCCATCTATTTATAGTGGTTCCTTTTGAATCTGAGAAATTCTATTCAAGTTATATGCAAAACAGTGAATGGCACAAAACACCAACACTTACTGTACAACTCGTGGTGGATCACACACACTATACAATAGTTCGAAAGTGATGGGAATGGGTAGATAACAGTCCTACACATAATTCCAAGCATCATAGACACACAAAAAGATCATAGAGAAGGTGGAAATCAGCAGGAAAGAAGCAAATTCGAATTTTGAGCTCTTCTTCTTCACAATGGCAAAAAGTCTTTACAAAGAGTCACAAAGTAACTTATATACATGTGCCTTAAAAATGGTCCTTTCACACAAGAGACTGGCATTTTATTGACTAATCTCTAATTTCCTACTATTTTACAAGAATTATGTCACAAGATTTGGGGCTTATGCATCTAGAGGTCTCCTATATTGCATTTACATAGATTTGAGGGAAGTTTCTAGAATTTTGAAGAAGAATTTTTATGCCCATTGATTTGAAAATTTTGGGGCTCCTCTTTTGTGCCTCTTTTCTCTGCAACACTGTCCCTCTCTTTGTCTGTGTTGTCCCTTGATAGGCCTTGCTTCTTGTCTGCAGCTTGTTTGTGGCTATTAGTACATGCACCTAGTGGTCGAAGGAGCAATAAGGACTGTTAGAGATTTTGTTACTTTATCCGAAATTAGTCCTTCACTTCTATAAGCCCCTTGGTATTCCTTATATCAGAAATCTCGGTTTCTATATTAAGTCCGGCTGCCACGCATGCCATCAGTGGCTAAGAATGTGATATTCTTAGTCACCCACTTCAACTTCTCAGCCTCTCTCCTTTCTAACTTTTGATCTTCTGATATGTCTTTGTCTTCACACATCTCACCTTGTTGTATTATCTAGAACCTCTTTACTTTTTCCTATTGCACGCCTTACTTTGCAGGCCTTTCCTCTCTTTTAAGTTAGCATTACATTTTAAAGGTCCTGTTCTTAAATCTTCTTTGTTATCCTCTAGGATCTGATGCATTTCTTTCCATTGCATGCATCAAGTAGAGGGTGAAGCATCTAGAATTCTTAGACAATTGGTTATCTTATCCGATGAAGAATCCTTTGTGTACTATCTCCCTTCAAAAGAGCCTGGTTGTGATTCTTTTTTTTCCATTCTTCGGGCCCTCCTCCTTTGGTGTTGTCGCCTAATGTGTGCCCCTACAAGGCTTTGGGTAGAGGGTTGTCTTTCCTTTATGAGCTTTTCTTCATTGAGCCGTGTTAGTCTTTGATCTCCTTTTTCTTCTCTTTTTGCAAAAACGTGTGTACCTAAGTCATGGATCCTTAGGTACTTGCATCGACCAGACTAAATCTCAATCGCCCAACAAGTGCGTATAGTGATGGATCGATACACATTTTTAATTATCAAATTGAAGAGCCACATGAGCCAAGTGTATGAGGATGTGTGTGCACATGATGGAAAATGAAGTGACTGAGCTACAATGCATGTCAAAAGACCTAACCACCTCTCCTACTCACTAATTCACTAAAAATGCCTGTCGCAATACTACTTACAATAGTAAGTACAAATTGGAATGGTTCTCCCATCCAAAAATAGCCAATAGTGCGATTATCTTGAAGCTTTTAATGAGACGCATCCATTGGTGGTGGTTTCACTCGAATCTGACAAACGCTCTTCAAGTTATATGCAAAATAGTGAATGGTAGGAAACACCAACACTCACTCTACAACTCGTGGTGGATCACACACACACTAAAGCAGTTCAAAACTGATGGGAAGGGATAGCTAACAATCCTACACAAACATTCCAAGCATGATACACACACAAAAGATCATAGAGAAGGTGGAAATCAACTGGAAAGAAGCAAATTCGAATTTTGAGCTGTTCTTCTTCACAATGGCAAAAAGACTTTACGATGAGTCACAAAGTGACTTATATACATGTGCTTTAAAAATGGTCCTTTCACACAAGAGATCGGCACTTTATTGACTAATCTCTAATTTCCTACTATTTTACAAGAATTACGTTACAAGGATTTGGGGCTTATGCATCTAGAGGACTCCTCTAATCTCATTTACATAGTTTCGAGGGAATTTTCTAGAATTTTGAAGAAGAATTTTCATGCCCATTGATTTAAAAATTTGGGGCTCCTCCTTTGTGCCTTTTTTCTCTACAACAATCTCCCCATCTTTGTCTCTGTTGTCCTTTTACATGCTTTGCTTCTTGTCTACAGCTTGTTTGTGGCTATGTTGTCGAAGAAGCAATAAGGATTGTCAGAGAATTTGTTACTTTATCCGAAATTAGTCTTTTGCTTCTATAAGCCCCTTGTTATTCATTAGATCATAAATTTGGGTTGCTATATTAAGTCGAGCCTCCACGCATGCCATTGGTGGCTAAGAATGTGATATTCTTCATCACCCGCTTCAGCTTCTTAGCCTCTCCCGTTTCTAACTTTTGGCCTTCTGATATGACTTTGGCTTCACACATCTGACCTTGTTGTATTGTATGGAACCTATTTACGTTTTCCCATTGCACACCTTACTTTGGAGCCCTTTGCTCTCTTCTAAGTTAGCATTATGTTTTAAAGGTCCTGTTCTTAAATCTTCTTTGTCATCCTCTAAGACCTGATGCATTTCTTTTCATTGCACGCATCAAGTAGAGGGAGAAGCTCTAGAATTCTTAGACAATTGGTTATCTTATTCGATGAAGAATCCTTTGTGTATTATCTCCCTTCGAAAGAGCTAGTTGCCATTCTTTTGTTTCCATTCTTCGAGCCCTGGTCCTTTGGTGTTGTCGCCTGATGCGTGCCCCTACAAGGCTTTGGGAAGAGGGTTGTTCTTTTCTTTATGAGCTTTTTCTTCACTGAGCCCTTTTAGTCTTTTATCTCCTTCTTCTTCTCTTTTTGCTTGATTCTCCATCCACACGTCCCTCCTCCTGAAGTCGGTCGTCCCCGACAGGCTTTTTGTGGCGACATGCATATGTTTGAATGACTTTCAACTCTCTATAGTTAAGCGAATTTGCTTGACCTATCATCAATTATTTCCATTGAGTGAACTTTACGCGGGCATCATCTAGTGCCTATCTATGATCAGCAAAGAAACTTAGTTCATAGGCCACCATTCGTGCATTTAAGTTAGAAGATATTTTTGCAAAGATTTCTGAATCCATTTCATAAAATACGATAAAGAATGCTTCTTCGAATGTTTGCATATATGGACTTGGCAAAAACATAAGTCTGGAATATATGGCCATGAGTGTTAAGCGACTCGGTATAGTAGATAAATAAAAACTAATGCCTTTGATCCCTGTTTAATTCTGATGAAGTTCAAAAAGGTATACTACACATGTTGAAATACCTTTATAATTGTTAGTAGCATACTCAAAATTTTGTTAGTCATCTTGATGGCTAGATCCGGTATTGTGGCATTTCTGGCGATCCAAAACTCGATAGACTTCACCATGTATTCTACCGTCGGTAAGTAGTTGCAAGGTAGGCTCGGTAACAGTGGATAATTTAGCCATTGGTTATTTAACTTTCGTTGGCGCTGTGCTTCCCAAAATTGCGTCGAGGAGCATCTTCTAGGTACTAGGCAGAAAGATGGATTAATTTGAAGTACGTAAGGTGTTAATTCCCAGTGCACTCGTAATGTAGGGTTCTTCTCCAAAAACTTGCATCTCCATATAGGATCTGCTTTATCAAATTCCTCTTGTGTATAGGTAAATGTCTGCATATTGAACTCCAAATTATTATCTGGTTCTTTATTGGTGGTCTTCGTGATATACTGGCATGTTTCTTCTTTGAGTAACCCATAAGGCACATTGAAAGGCTTCATAACCTGTTCTAGATTCTTGCTCTCAATCTTTGATTCTCTCATTACTTTGATTACCAGTTCTTCAAACTCTTCCCTAAGTTGGGACACCAGTAGTGCCCGCTCATTTCAGCTTAGTTCTGCAATAGCCTGATTATGTCTCTCAGTGTGGGTCTCTGTTTCCTCCCTTATCGGTCAATGATGCATGGGGGGGGGGGGAGAAAGAGGACGTACCTCAATCTCCTCAATAGCGGTTGTGGAGCTTGGAACTATTGGTGTCCCCACGGTTACCTGTTGTTCTATTTGAGCTTTTAATTTAGTGATGAGTTCATCCTTTGCTTTGATTTCTGTGGTGGCTCATGTGATTGTGTCCTTGTTCTTCAGAAGTTCCTCTCCGATGGTAGCAAGTTGATTAGCATCTTCATTGCATTGTACTAAGTATTGATTCTCTGCCATCTTCCACTTCCTCCTAAGTTCATTGGTGTCGTCCATATATCTTTTTTCCCATTCTCCTATGATGGCTTGCTCTTTTTTTAGCTTATCTTCATACTTTGCTATTTGATCCTCCAATGTTTTTGTGTTGTTTGCGATCGTTTCATGTGCATCGATGGGTTGGTTACGTAATATGGCAATCATAAGCTCTTTATTTCTATTCCTTGAAGTGTCTGCTTCCTCCACATATACTTTGATTTGACTCTCGAGTAGCTTACTTCGTTCATTCATTCTAACCTTCTCTGCTTCACCAGCGTCGTATTTTCTTTGCAGCTCATTAAATTGACCTTGAAGCCGTTGGTTCTCCTTCTCTAGCTAGGCACCTCTATCTTGGGCTTCTTTGATTTCTGTTTCCTTGGCTGAGAGAACCCGTTGAGATTGAATTGATTTTGTAGAAAAGCTTTCACTTATTACTTGGAATTGATTTTCCTCTCTCATGGCCTTATCATAATCCGCATCTGCTTCAAGCATTAGATGTTGAGTGTCCATAGCAGTTTGTGTCATCTGCTTAACGACTAGATTTAATTTTGCGACATCCACATTCAGCCATGTTTTGGGGATGTTTGGTTCTTCCCCTGTTTGTATGTCTTTTCCTTGTTCTACGTGTATGGTTTCATTGTGCGGTTGTCTTATTTGGAGATGTACTTCTTGCTCTTGTTCTTCATCTTCATTCATCATCGACGTTGTGGTACTACCTTGAAAAGTGATGTCCAATGGGGAGGGCTCTACTACTACGCGAATCGGTGTGAAGGGTTTAGGCTCCTTCACTAGGTCTTCTACTTTTTCTTCCTTGAGGTTCTTGACCAATGCTCTCCTTCTAAGTGAGTTTCTATGATTTGAATATTCGTTGCTTCATTCATCTTGAATACATGAATGTCTTCTATAGATGATTCTTTCCTGGTTGTGCCTTTGATAGTATCACCAGGAATTTGACCTATCTTTGTGCCTTCCACTCCAAAGTCATCGGTTACTTGATTGAATTCCACCCAGTTACCATCATCTTTTGAATCACTTTTAATATCCACATTCAGCATAGATGTTTCTTGTTCTTCTATTGTATTAGACGAAGAACTAGAGTTGGTTAATCCCAACTCTCTATATCGATGTACTTTCATCAACCTCTTCCTATGTTCATTGTCTACCATGGTCTATTGGTAATGATGTCCTTGTATGGATATGTTTACTTGACCTTCCATATACTGATGAGTTGCTTCCATTGCCCTTGTTAATTCCTCTTTCGTGATGGGTGGATTACCTTCGAGCCTTGTTCTTGGAAGTACATGTGTCCTCTTTGAAGCTGGAAAAGCTTCTTCTACCTGCATCATCTCCGGTAGTCTTTTGGTACCTCTCATTCTTGGTTGAGAGCCGGTGTCAGCTTCTTCTACTAGTTTTACTCCTTTCTTTTTCCTTGGAGCCGTGTTAGTCTTCACATACTTAGCCATTTCTTCATATGAGGGCATCTCTTTCAAATGTTCTCAAATGCCTAGTGCATGATAGATAAGTATTATTAGTGCAATGCTTCCATTTAAGAATTTCTTATGGTTCCACTGTTTTGTTGCTTCAAAAAGGTGTTCTTGAATATATGGCATCATATTCACTTGGTTCCCTATCTGTTTGATGGCATGAGATAGCATCTGTACTATAACCTTTTGTGGTGCGGTATATCGATGCATATTTGGGAAGCAAAAGTGTTGGCAGATCAATCTAACTTCTTCTTCTTCTATATCAAAACGATTGATGTCTGTAAATGTTCGTGTTTTAGCACCTCGGCTTTCATCTTTTAGGACTTTCCACCTTTTCCCATCCGAAGGCTTCCATTATAAATCATGGGTAAATTGAACGATTACCCATTCTCATGCAGCATCTAGAACTCTGGCTTCAAGTACTAATGGGTCATGTAAAGCCGGTTGCAGAGTATTCATTACTTGTATGCATCGCTGGAAGCCCGGTTTGTAGATTGGTAGTTCAAAGTACTTCTGAATACCTGCTTTCTTCATTATTTCTATAGTGGATGGATGTTCATGCATGACTTTGAAATCTTGGGACATCACTAGAAATTGATGTTCTCTTTCCATAATCTTGATTGTTACTAAGAACAAATAGTCCCCAGCAGGTTGCTCCTCCCGAAAAGAGTGACCTTTTGCTTTCGTCACGCTCTGTAAGGGGAATTCCAACATCTCTTCTTGAATAGTCGCTTTAGAGTCCTTAGAAGCCATCTGCACTTGTAATAAGGAGAACATGAACTTCTTATAGAAGTTAAGTCATAAGTCATGTGTTTCTTAGTGACATGTTGCTTATTGCATCACTCCATTTCCCCTTAATCAAGTAAGTAATATCTCTTACCACACATCTCTTTCATTTATATTCCTCAGAGAAAACAAGAGTTAGTTCTAGCTAAAGCATTTATTTATTCACATTGTAGGTTCATTCCTATGGAAGTAGAATCTAGGATATATTCCCAAGTGGGAAATGTGCACCACTAGTTTTGTGGAATATATTATGTGCCAAATGCATGGCCTCATAGTGTGGCGGTAGCATGCATACTTTAGGTGCAGTCAACTCTTCATAAGTGCGATTGGAATCCTATTGAGTCTATTGTTCCTGTCCGTATAGCCTCTTGGGTCTCCATATCCATTTTGTATCTGATGTTTGAGGCTTCATCATCTCTTGGTTTTTTTGTATTCTAGGTCTTTCCTCTTTCTTTCTTGAAGTCTGCTTGGTTGATGTTGTGTTCCTCTAGTACCTTTGGTGGGTCTTGTTGGGCTTCGTGGTCTTGCTTTGTCGGCGTAATATTCCCTCTTGCTTGTCTATCTCTTGACTTGCAGCCTGTCTGACCTTCTTCGGAATCCAAATATGTTGCCGTGCTTTCTGGGCTTCTACTAATGAGTTTGGAAGCCATACTTTTAGGAGCTTTTTTGGTTCTGATTGTAATAAAGGGAAATTGTTGTTTCTCCTTGCCTTCATAGGGTGAGATACTTGTATTGGTGTTGACTTCTCAGATTCCTCATTTGATCCTTGTGAACCCAGTGTAGGTAAGCATTTCTTGATTGTGGTAATCGAGTAGTAGAATTCCACGTCGATGTTCTTCCCTTGTTGCAGGTGACTCTAGGAGCGTTGTCTTCACATTTTCACTTGGATTCATTGTTCATGGGGAATGAAGATACATCATCAATAGACACATTTGTATTGGTGGTCAATCCTTGCTTAAGGTACTCTTTGGGTAAACTCTCGATTGATTCATTTTCTAAATCCTCTTCTAGGGTTTGTTTCTCATGCTTGATGGCTTCATGCATGTGAGGGAGTTTTTCTTCTAACAGGCTGAAGATTTCCTTATGCCCTATTTTGCCCTATTTTGGCTGAGATGTATCCTTGTGCTAGACTTCATTCTCAATAATCCAATCTTGTCCTAGGATCAGGCTTTCTATTAAATCCTCATTTTTACATACCAAAACTCGTTGCTCCATAGTGGAATTTCCTAGTAGGAGGGATATTAGGGCTTCTCCAACACATTCTATGACTTGGCCTCCTATGCCTATCATGCGTGCTTTAGTTGGGTTTATGGTCGTTTGGGCTTCTTGCTTTGCTTCTTCTCTAATTCTCTCCTCTTCTTTTTTTTTCAGTTTTGCGCACCTACTAGTCGTGCTAACAACTGATCCGTCAATGGTTCCATATATCATTTTACTCGACATTAGTAGGGGTCCATATCCACATTTCTTTAGCTTCTTGTCATGTTTCTTCAAAGTATACACCAGGACTAAATCTCCTTCTTTTAGGCCTTTATCTTTGATCTGCGCATCATAATATGCTTTTTGTCTCCTTTTTGTAGCATAAATTCCCGCAACTGCCTCCAATCTTGTTTCATGTAACTTCTCAATCTGGTCGAGTTCCTTGGATAGCTCATGTCTTGTCCACTCATACTGTTGTGCTACCCTAAAAGTTGGCACCAAAGAGTCAATTGGCAGGGTTGCATTTTGTCCATACATGAGGTTAAAAGGAGTAGTTCCAAAGTCTTGTAAGCCACCCAGAAGGCCCAAATTGCATGATGCAATTGTTTGTCCCAATCTGACCTTCCACTATTGACTATCTTTGTCAATACAATGCACAACACTTTATTGGAACTTTCTGCTTGACCGTTGGCTTGAGGATGATAAGGGGTTCATTTTTTATGAATCACTAAGAATTCATTCATCAAGGACTCTGTTACTTCGTTAATAAAGTGTGTTCCTCGATCACTCATGATCTTTATAGGTAGTCCAAAGCGAGTAAAGATGTGCTCAAGAAGAAACTTAGCTGTGGTTTGTGCATCGTTTTTTCTAGTTGCTTTTGCTTCTACCCATTTAGGTAAGTTTCTAGCAAATCGTCGGGCACTCCGCTAGGTGGTTCTCCATGTGTTAACCTAGAGAGACTATCAGCTCTCACGTAGGTATTTCCTTTTCTTTAAAATCACTTCAAAGTCAAACTCCATTAACAACAGAAACCATCTCACTAGTCTTCTCGTGTTACAAGGCTTATTGACTAAGTACAGTAAAGCTTGATGACCTATGAAGAACTTGAACTTGTTGGCTAAAAGGTAGTGTCTGAATTTCTTTATAGTGTACACCATCCCTAAACCTTCTCGCTCCGTAGTTGTATAGTTTCTTTCAGCTTGATTCAATTGTTTGCTCGCATAAGAAATAGGGTGGTCTAGTTTCCCTTCCTCTGCAGGTTGAGCTAACATGCATCCTATTGCATAGTTGGAAGCATCCACATGAATATGAAAAGTCTAGTTCTAGTTGGGTGTTTTCAAAATAGGTGCTTTGTTAAGTCATTTTTTAAGTTCCTTAAACGCTTTCTTGCATTCGTTCGTCCATGTGAATTGAGTCAAAAATCCATACAACGGCTTGAAAATTATAGCGTACATGTGAATAAAATCGACGATAGTATCCACAATGACCCATAAACGCTTGCACTTCCTTTGCATTTTTTGGTCTTGGGAGTTCTAGAATTACTTTGATCTTGTCTTCATCAGTGGATATTCCATTCCTAGATACAATGTGTCCTAGGATTTTCCCTTGTCTCACCATAAATACACAATTCTCAGGATTTAGACACACTCTATATTGCCAAAATTTTTCAAATTTTCATCACAACTACGGAATATGTTCCTATCTCTGATTTGAGTATGTGCATAAGTTGTCTATGTATACTTACATATTCTTCCTTAGGAATTCTTTGAACACGTGACACATAAATCGTTGGAAGGTAGCAAGGGTGTTTGTGAGCCCAAAGGGCACCCTGAAAGCATAGATTCTCCATTCAATCACAAATGCGGTCTTGTGTTGGTCCTCAGTAGCAATAGCTACTTGGCTGTATCCAGAGAATCCATCCAAGAAGCTATAGACTTCCTTACTTGCAACTCTTCCCAAGGGGTGATCAGTGATAGGTAATGGGTAGCTATCATGGATCGTGGCTGCGTTCACTTTCTTCAGATTAATGCACACTCTTAGTTTCTCGTTCTTTTTGGGCAGCTACTAATAGCTTGTCTATCGCTTTCTTAATTTTTGCTGCATAGACATCATTATACGTGTAAGGGTGTTTCTTTGATGGTTTTGCATCAAGTGTCATTGGTATTCGATGAGAACAAATGGAGGGCTCCACACCTTTGAGGTCCTTGTACGTCCATGCAAACACATCTCGATATTCTCGAATCAGTCTTATCAATTCTTCTTCCTCCTCGGGTGACACATCTTTTCCTATGTATGTGCATCTTTTTGCTCTTTTTTCTACAGTCACTATGACTTTCTTTGTTTGTTCCTTGTTGTCATATGCTTCTCCTTCTCTTGCTTCTCTCTTAGGCATCTGAATGGCTATCTTCCTTTCCTCTACTTTGTATCTTTTGAAGTGTTCTGGGACTTCAAATAGATGTGGGGTTGGTTCGGTCTTACCCGTGGTATCCTCATGGTTCGGTACTATCGGGGCTACCTCTATTGCTAACAACTTAGTTGTTCCATCCCTCTCCTCAGCTTGGATGGAGTCTAAGTATCGTTCCTCTGAATCCAACTCCGGTTCCATCTCTATGCTCTCGTATTCTTCCTTCCATTCCTTTTCTAACACTTCTCCTGCTTCTACCTCCTGAAGGACTACCATGTAAAAGCTTATATCATAACCTTCTTTGTCCACACATTCATTCATGGTCAGTACTTCTTCATTTACACATACATCCAAGGTGGCTAGAATCTCCATCCAACAATGCCGTTCGAATGCTTCATCAGGAAAAACTTGAGGCATATACATTGGGTCCTCTACAGGTTGATAATTTTGTCCTATAGGCCATAGCTGAATTTTTTTATCCTCTCTCTTTGCTTCCTTACACATCCATAATTGGGCATCTTCGTGCATCCATGATTGGTCACTTGAACTGTCACTATGGATAGACAAATCATCCTCTTCCTTGTGTATGGGGTTCCATTGTAGTTGGGATACATACCTATATGCAAATGTAAGAAAATTTATCTTGGTAGTAGTTCCTTGTTGTTGTAGGTATAACGAGTCTCTTCCCTAGTCTTGTACTACCCTGAGTTGTCTCATGAAAGGTCATCCTAATATCATTTCATAATTATTTGCCTTTCCAAATTGACATAGAGCTAATGTGTGCTCAAACTCCACTCCGTAGGTGGTTAACTTAATTTTCTCCAATATTCCCAGGGGACTCTCTACATGACCATCTGCTAATTGAAGCTTCATATGAGTTGGTCACATGGCTGGTTTTCCCCATTTCTCCCAAATCTCTTTGGTGGCTATACCTACTCCTGCTCTTGTATCTAGTATGGCCTTGTTCATGTATCCATTGTATGTGACAGGTAAATATGTGCTGCCCTCATCCCCTTTGCTAAATTCTCCAACTTTATCCACTACAATTTGTAAAGTAGGAGGGGTTTCAGTTTCCTTACTTTCCTTTTTGTTCTTCTCATGCTCTAACTTCAACTGTCCCACCAATTGTTTCCATATTTGAGACTTTACATGTGCTCCATTTTTCAACCCGTCTAAGAATAGTGATATCAATTTTTGCTAAGTGGCTCTTTCTATTACTGGACATCTATCGACATATTGATTGAAACTTCGGCAGTTGTTTTCACAGTTTCATTTCGATTTTGTTTCAAGCTATGGATTAAGGACGAAGAGTTGTGTTTAATCCCCTGCTTGGTGAATTCTCCAATGAACTCCTGAAAAAATTGCTCAATGTTTCCAAATTGATTGGGATCCAATGGTTGGAACAAGTCAAAGTCGTGCGTGTGAGAGTAAGTCTGAATGACTCATACTGCACAAAGAAATCATCCACTTTCTCTGCCCATAGAACTTGTTTAAATTCAGTTATGTGATCGTAAGGTTCCCCATTCTGTCATAATGGTTTCTCATGCATTTAGCCACTTGAGTTCGTCTTAGTCTTCTTATGGGTTCTGGTGGTCCAGGTATTATAGGAATTACTAGTCTAATAGGAGGTACCCCATGATGTACTCCTGGTTGTGGTCTTGGCCTCACTGGTGGCGGATGTTGGTTGCCTAGTCTAAGGTGGGTTTGATTGTGTGATTGCAGCTCTCACATTGTGAATTGCACATGGGTTCGGTTAGGAATACTCTGTTGACTCGTGTGTCCCTACATTGTATTCTCTGGTTCTTGATGCATCCCAAAGGGATTATGGGAGGTAGTTGCCTGCTCTCATGAAGGGAATATAGGCAACCCCATATACTTCAATTGACCCCTATCAATTGCATCTACCGGCCAATACCTTCTTTGGTTCTTGTCTAGGTATGTGACTCTAGACTCTTCTTTAGGATTAATTAACTCACAGAAAGTCATTGGGCTTTCTTCCTTTCCGCATGTGGGTGAATCGGCTTGTAACAATAAGTTTGATCAGTGGATCAAGTAGACCTCTAATAGCTAGTCATCTTAAGGTATCAAATCCCCTCTCAAGACTCGAGTTACCACTGATTTTCCTCTTCGTGTAGTTATTATCTCTTTAGGATCTGTTCTTCTTGAGTTTCCTTGTCCTTCCAATCCTTATCTCTCGTTGATACGATTTGGGTGTTCTGTTACCACGTAGATGTGATCTAACTTGTCCATGTACACTCCTCCTTCGTACTTGACTGTGCATGGTACGCATTTCCCTAATTTATTACATATATATATATATATATATATATATATATATATATATATATATATATATATATATATATATATATATATATATATATATATATATATATATATATATGTGTGTGTGTGTGTGTGTGTGTGTGTGTGTGTGTGTATGTGTGTGTGCATGTGTGTGTATCAAGGTTGATTTTAATAACCACGTCTTCAAGTGTAGATGCATCACTTACATTCAACACAAATCATTAACTTCCTAAATCCATGAGCACCATAATATATATATATATCAATACATTCACATCATGCATATATATATATATATATATATATATATATATATATATATATATATATATATATATACACACACAAATATATATATAGATTGGGTCTAGTCCTTTTCTTATAATTTTATATGTTGATTTCAATAACCTCATCCTTAAGTGCAGATGCATCACTTACATTCAACACAAATCATTAGCTAATGGAATCAAGGAGGACCATAATACATATATGGATACATACACATCATGAAGATATATATATATATATATATATATATATATATATATATATATATATACATATACATACATACATACATACATATATATATATATATATATATATATATATATATATATATATATATATATATATATATATATATATATATATATATATAGATATATATATATATATATATATATATATCATTTTATACGTTGATTTCAATAAATTCATCTTCAAGTGGAGATCCATCACTTACATTCAACACAAATCACTGGCTACTCGAATCAACGAGGACCATAATACATATATAGATACATACACATCATGGAGATATATATATACACATATATGTTTACACATTTTGTCTAGTCCTCTTCTTATCATTGTATATGTTAAATTCAATAACCTTGTCTTCAAGTGCAGACACATCACCTACATTGAACAAAAATCATTGAATACTCAAATCAATGAGGACCACATAATAATAAAAGATGAAGATAAGAGTAAATATAATAGGATTTGTGGTGTACAAGCATACACTAAAAGTGTATACAACTATACATATGTACAAATGTAGTATGATCTGATGTAGATTTCATTGTGCATTTATTTTCCAACCTTATCATTTCCTTTATATAGCTACTCAATCAACAAGGACCAGAATACATATATAGATACATACACATCATGCCCATAGACATACATATATATAAAACACACATGTGTGCATACTAACAAATGAATACATAGACATATATAACACACATGCACACAAGTACATACACATAAGACACACGTGTGCATACTAACACATGTATACATATAACACACATGAATACACATATGTAATATATATATGTATATATATATATATATATATATATATATATATATATATATATATATATATATATACACATATATATATATATATATATGTGTGTGTGTGTGTGTGTTTGTGTGTGTACATACACTTGCAAAGATCACACTCATATGCATATAGATAGACACATATAGCACCCATGCATACATACACGGGAACTATTTTTGTACTAAAAAATCATGCTATATAGAAAATTGTAGGTATATCACCGAGCTTCATGTTCTAGCTTAAAAGAACATGTTTTTATCTTTGTGGTGGGATTCACCTCATATTCCATTTGATCAAAGGGGATTCTACTATCTAATATCCATTCACGTTATTCAAGTTAACGATCATTAATATGGGGTAGAAAGCTATAGAACTCTTTGGGAAAAACCTAAGCTCTTTCCTCGAGCATATTTTTCTTACCTATAAGAATATAGTTCATCTCTATGGTAATATGTATTTCATACTCCAAACGAATAGAGGGGGATTTACTATCTAATCAAGTGATGTGTTTTCATTATTACCATCTATTTGGTAAGAGATCAATCTAGTCTCATCTTCATTATCTTTACTGATTTTTGTTATTTTTTCTACTATTAAATGTGTGTTCTCATAAATGACAACATCTGATGATGGACTAATATTGATTTTTCGTAGTTCGTCTTCATCATTTATAGAATCACCACATAGAGTACTATCGTTCTCATCAAGTAGATTATCATTGTCATGTAGAACAATTCTAGTTTCTCTCTGAGATGCTTGTAAGTCAATATTTGATGATGAATCTTCAACATGACTTCTACAATCTCTCATAAAATAAAGTTATCAAGCAATGTCTAACCTCTAGGTTGAACATGAATGACTTGCCACCAAGGATGAGCATTAGGGTTTTTGTAAAAAAATGCTTGTTTAATATGCCTAGGAAGAATATATGGTTGTTAATTGCATTATTTTCCAAGAGTGAATTTCCGAAAATCCAAATAAGTCCCTTCTCAATTCAGATTTATTACCTTTATACTCGGTTCAAAACCAATCAAACTTCAAAATAACCTATCAAACTATAAAAAAATAAAACTTCATTATTATGTACTTAAAAACGTAATAAATTAAATCATAAATTGTATAATTTGCTTTACCTATTTGAAGATAAGAAACAATGTTTTGTAGATATCAACAATGGTTCCTGTTAAAAATAAAGAAGTAAGCTCATATATATTTTTGCAAAAAGGATTTTCTTTAAGTAGAAGGAAAATACAAAAATGAAAAATGGAAGCATTTACTTCAGCAAGTAGCGGAGGCCAAAAGAGAATCAATCAAAAGAGAATCAAATCCAAAAATTGAACTATAAGAGGAGTGGTTGTCCAAAGTAGTGGAGAAGTTATGGAGAAGAGCTCTCAAACTCATCATGAGAGTTTTTGGTCACTTGGCTATAAACGAGGCAAGGGAGGACACTCAAGAATAGAGGAAGAAGGGGTGGAAGTCCCCTTGTAGCTAGTTCATTTGGTTTGAGTCATTTGTTCAGTTCACTCTCATAGAGTATGTCTAGCCGCACACCCATTTTTGGGTAGTCTACTTGTGAGAGTCATATCTCTCACTATATGTATCACATTTTAGTGTTTAAACATTCATTGGAGAGCTTATCTTGAGTACTTCCTCTATCTAGAATAGTTTTATCAAATTCTATGTGCTCTGTGAGTTATTCAGGTTTTAGTGAAATCCAGTTTTCAGCTTAACTGAGTGGACAAGTAGCTTGTTTTGAATCAAAGAGTTGCCAACCCAAATCTACTCTAAATTGAGTGTTTGATTGGAAGCTATAGGGGTCTAGTTTGAGTCATCAAATTTTCAAGCTCATTGCATTTTTCAATTGGTACCAGTTTGCATTTGAAGGTTCAGTTGTTGGCAAAAGTCTTGATCGTGAGAAGGTCTTCTACACTTTCCACTGCGAATACGAGAGGAATTCTCCAACAATTGATATCAGAGCATTGGATCTTGAAGAGGCAAAGCATTGGAGCTGAAGTAAAGCAAAGGAGAGGCTACAAATCAAGGGGGAGCTTCGTGAAGTCAAGAAAGAGCGCCACAACATACTTGAGGTAGACTTCAATCTTGGAAAGTTTTCAATGGCTGATTTAGGACAACAAGTTGAGAAGTTAGACAAAGACAACTTTCAATCTTGGAGGTATAGAATGACAAATTACCTTAAAGGTAAAGGTATATGGAGTCTAGTTAGTGGATACGATCCACAACCGGTGGACCTTGAAGATCCCAACATTACTCCGACACAAAGGAGACAATTTGCTGATTGGGAAGAGAGGAATCGAAGGGTGATGTTCCTCATCTCACAAGTTATTTCTTACACTATGATTGGTCATGTGCAAAGTTTAGAAACAGCCAAGGAAGTTTGTGAAGCATTGGAGAAGGTGTATGCTACCTCAACAAGGTCTCAAAGGATGCAACTCAAGAACGAGCTCAACAACATGAAGAAAAGCTCAAACCAAAGCATTAGTGAGTATACATTGAGGATCAAGGAGCTTCGAGATAAGCTAGCATTAGTTGGATGCAAGATAGAAGAGGAAGACATCGTCCAAACAACCCTCAATGGCTTGAGGAGTGAAGAAAAGTGGAAGCCTCTCATCACAAACATTCTTTATAGAGATCCTCTCCCAACATTTGACGAGATTATACCAAATCTTGTGGCTGAAGAGGTTGCTCAACAAGGAGAAGGCAACAAAGGTAAGGACAACCATAGTCAAATGTTATATGCAGGACGAGGTAGAGGAAGGAACTCAAGAGGAGGCCTGAGAGGAAGAAGAAGAAGCTACAACAACACAAATTTCAGCCAACACAATTCGGAGGACAACAAGGACAACTCAAATGACAACACTCATGGAAGAGGTCGAGGAAGAAATAGAGGAAGAGGTCGAGGTTCATACAATCCTCATAAAGGTATAACATGTTATCATTGTGGTAAACTAGGACATTATGCAAATGATTGTTGGCAAAAGAATGGAAGGCTGAATGGAGGCAACCAAAGGAGCCAAAATAACTATGCGAGTACATCAAGTGAAGGAGACAAGCAAACCATGCTTGCCATGAAGCATGACTACAACAACTCGAGAAGTGATGACCAAAAATGGTTCATAGATTCAGGTTGAAGCAACCATATGACATGCCAAGGAGATTTATTCACAAAGCTACAAGCTCCAAGTGGAAAAGGATGTGTGGAGACCAGCGATGAAACTCAACACGCAATTGAGCATGTTGGAGATATCAAGCTTGGAGATAGAAAGGTATTGGCTGATGTTCTTCATGTTCCTACTATCGCAAAGAATTTGATTTCAGTAGGACAAATGGTAGAGAAAGGATATCATGTTATCTTCAATGAAAAGGATGCTTTATAAAGAATCCAAAAGAAGGATTCAAGGTCATTGCTCAAGGAAGGAAGGAAGGTAGGATGTTCACCTTGGACATTCAGCAACCACATGGAAAGGTGATGTATATTCAGTTTTGAAACAAGAGGATTGCTGAAATTGTTTTCTGGCACAAAAGGTTTGGACATACCAACATTCCCAAGGTCAAGGACATAAGCAACCATGAAGTGCTAAGAGGTCTTCCAAGATTCAATGATGCTGGACTACATGAGTTTTGTGAAGCATGCCACTAGGAAAGCAAACTCGACAACCATTCAAGAAGAGCAACTATGTGGCAAGGAATGTCCTCGACTTGATACACACGGATATATGGGGACCATCACAACAACCATTAGTGGCTGGTAATAGATATTTTGTCACTTTTATCGATGATCATTCAAGAAAAGTATGGATGTTTTGCATAAAACAAAAATCAGATGTGTTCTCCATGTTCAAGAGATTTAAAGCACAGGTAGGAAAGGAAACAGGATGCTACATAAAGACCTTGAGGTCCGATGGAGGAGGATAATATTTCTCCAAAGAATTTTCAGATTTTCTTTATGAAAATGGCATCAAGAGACAATTTACATGTAGGTACACGCCTCAACAAAATGGAATAGCTAAAAGCAAAAATCGACATATAACAGAAGTTGCAAGATGCATGCTCAACGAGATGAAGATGCCACTAAACTATTGGGCTGAAGCAACTAGTACTGCCATTTATTTGTTGAACAAGTGCACAATGGCTAGAGTGCATAATCTAACTCTCGAGGAGGTTTATTCCGGTAAAAAAACTGACCTTACACATCTCAAAGTTTTTGATGTGTGTGTTATGTTCACATCCCTCAAGAACTAAGGACAAAGGTGGAGGCAAAGTCAGAAAAATGTATTTTCATTGGATATTCATTGGAGCAAAAGGGATACAGGTGCTACAATCCGGTGACAAAGGAGCTACGAGTCTCACGAGATGTGGTATTTGATGAGCTAAGACCATGGTTTGGATACAAAGGGAAAGAGAAGATTCTTGAAGAAGATTGCGAACATGATGGAGGTGCTGTCCAAGAAGAATTTCAGCAAACAAGCACTCAAATGTGAGGTCCAAAAGCTTCTACATCACTTGGAGAAAGCTCAACATGGAAGGGGAGACTAAGGAGTCATTCCTCATCACCAACATCATGCTATGAAAGATCTAAAGCTGAAAGTGTTGCCTGAAATAGTGATTCAAATGCAAGTGAAGAAGAGTATGAAGAGGTGATCACACCAAAGGTAAAGTTGAACTGGTTGAAGAAGCAATATTAAAAAGAAAATGAAAGGAGGTCTTCGAGAACAAGGTATCCAATTCAAGGGCTGAGCTATGATAGTTTTATTGCAAAGCATTTTGCATATATGACACAAGTGGTCAAAGACAAAGAACCGGATGCATATGAAGAAGCATGTACACAAAAAGAATGGCAAGAAGCTATGCAAGAAGAGATAAAAGCTCTTAAGGACAATCACACATGGGAGCTAGTTCCAAAGGCTGAAGGTATGAATATTGTTCCAAATAAATGGGTGTTTAAAATAAAGAGAAATGCTGATGGTTCTCTAGCTAGGCATAAAGCTAGACTAGTAGCAAAAGGATTCAAGCAATCTCACGGCATCGACTATGAAGAGACTTTCAGCCCGGTTGCAAAGATGGGAACAGTTGGAACCTTGATTGCAGTGAGTGCAGCAAGGAGATGGCCATTATACCAACTTGACATAAAAAATGCTTTCCTCAATGGTGAACTTCAAGAAGAGGTATACATGAGTCAACTGATTGGATTTGAAGATAGAAAGCATCCATATTTTGTTTCTAGATTGAAGAAAGCTTTGTATGGGCTGAAGCAAGCACCACGTGCTTGGAATCAAAGATTGGTCGAGTACCTCACAAGGTGTGGGTATAGCCCAAGTAATGCAGATCCCTCTCTCTACATGAAGAAAAAAGAAGGCAAGTAGGTATATATTTGCATATACGTTGATGATCTCACGATAACAGGAAGTAATGTTACAGGAATACAAGAGATAAAAAGAAAACTCGGTAAGGAGTTTAAAATTTCAGATCTTGGTGAGCTGAAATACGTTTTAGGCATTGAGATGGTCTATGGGAAAGATGGAATTTACTTGATGCAAAGAAAGTACCTATTGGATGTTCTTTTCAGATTTGGAATGAGTGAATGCAAACCAGTCACTCAACCTATGGACACAAATGTGAAGCTATGCTCAAATGATGGAAAGAAGTTACATGATGTAACTACATACAGGAGTATTATAGGTTCATTTATCTATGCTACGATCACAAGACGAGATTTGTGTTATATTATTGGATTTCTTTCTCCAATTATGCAAGCTCCAACAAGTGAACATTTAAATTCATTCAAACGAGTGTTAAGATATGTGAAGCACACTGTCAATCATGCCTTGTTTTATAGATATAATGAACAATTGCAGGTAAAATGCTTCAATGATGCTGATTGGGTTGGTTTGAAGGAAGATAGAAGATCCACTTCAGGTTATGTGTTCATGATAGGTAGCAAACCTATCACATGGAGCTCGAAGAAGCAACCTACTGTTGCACTATCATTAATAGAAGCTGAATATAGAGGATTAGCCTTTGCAACTTGTGAAGCTATGTGGATTAAGAAGCTCTTGGCTGATCTTGATGTGCAGGTGGAGACCATTCCAATTTATGAATGGTGACAACATTTCAAGCATTCACTTGACAAACAATCCAATGTTTCATGCATGAAGCAAGCACATAGAAGTGCATTATCATTACGTTCAAGAAAAAGTTTTGAGCAAGGATGTGGATATAAACTTCATTGGAACTAATGACCAGGTTGCAGATATGTTTACAAAGTTCTTAGATGCTTCTAAGCTAAAGAGGTTCAAGGATGACATCAACTTGCAGGATATGGCTGAAGGTGCAAGCTCACATGTGAGCTTGAGGGGGAGTGTTAAAAATAAAGAAGTAAGCTCGTATATATTTTTGCAAAAAGGATTTTCTTCAAGTAGAAGGAAAATACAAAAATGAAAAATGGAAGCATTTACTTCAGCAAGTAGTGGAGGCCAAAAGAGAATCAATCAAAAAAGAATCAAATCCAAAAACTGAACTGTAAGAGGAGTGGTTGTCCAAAGTAGTGGAGAAGTTATGGAGAAGAGCTCTCAAAATCATCATGAGAGTTTTTGGTCACTTGGCTATAAAAGAGGCAAGGGAGGACACTCAAGAATAGAGGAAGAAGGCGTGGAAGTCCCCTTGTAGCTAGTTCATTTGGTTTGAGTCATTTCCTTCAGTTCACTCTCATAGAGTATGTCCAACCGCATACCCATTTTTGGATAGTCTACTTGTGAGAGTCATAGCACTCAATATATGTATCCAATTTTAGTGTTTAAACATTCCTTGGAAAGCTTATCTTGAGTATATCATCTATCTAGAACTGTTTTATCGACTTCTTTGTGCTCTATGAGGTATTTAGGTTTTAGTGAAGTCCAATTTTCAGCTTAACTGAGTGGACATGTAGCGTGTTTTGAATCAAAGAGTTGCCAACCCAAATCTACTCCAAATTGAGTGTTTGATAGCTCCTTTGAAAGCTATAGGTGTCTTGTTTGAGTGACCAAAGTTTCAAGTTCATTGCATTTTTAAGTTGGTCCCAGTGGTCATTTGAAGGTTCAGCTATTGGCAAAAGTCTTGATCCTGAGAAGGTCTTCTACACTTTCCGCTGTGAATAGGAGAGGAATTCTCCAATTCTCCAACAGCTCCTACGCAGTGAAGTTCATTATCTATAAGTTTCATATCTTTTGAACTAGCACATGATAATTTCTTGAAAGAAGCAACAATGCTCGAATCCTCTATTTTATGCAAAGAGTCAATTATTTTGATTCTAATATGTTCTACATAAGCCCATTTGAGTGAACATTCTGTTCTATTAAAAAAAAAAACTTATTAGAAGAGAAAATAATATACTTATATGTGCAAAAATAGAATATTAGTAGAATCAAATTGCCTTTCTTTCATTATTTGCTTCATGAACTCTTTCAAGGGTTTCACTAAGATAGTACATGCACTCCTCAACGATCCATCCCTTTGCCATAGATCCTTCTAGTTTTGCTTTCTATCACACACAACCTTTTAATATGATGATATAATTGCTCAACCCCCAAAACATTCGTCCACTATTACAATTCCTACAATCTCTATCTCATCCACAATATGGATCAGTAAATCAGATTGAGTATCAAAAAATGATGTTGGAGTCTCTTTCTTCATCAGACATAGTAGCTCGTTGCGTTCACATTTCTTTTGTAAGATCCATTCTTTGTCAATCTCTTTTGATGTAATCCACCTAATATCAATCATAAACTAAAGTATAAATAAAGTAATTTCTAAAGAAAATATTTCAAATAGGCTTATATATTTAACACAAAATTATAGTAATAACCTTATAAGTGATCCAAGATGATAGATCACATCTCATACTCCCCTTGTTGCACATCCATCGATAACAAGATGTAGACTCAAAAATTTATGTCAATCATGTGTGTTTAACCTAGATTATCTGAGTTAGAGAGCTCTAAATCACGTATCACTTGGTTGTTGAGCATTCAGAGAATCTATCTTATATGTTAGCATTCAACTTTTAGGTAGAAGATTGAATTTGAATTCAAACTTTGGCTCCAAGCATGATTTTAAAAGAAGGATCTAAAAGACGCGCATGTATCTCAAGGTAGAGAGATCATTTTGAAGTACACACATTGTGATGTGGGAGCTCATCTCATACCTCACTCACCTCTCACACATTGAGAAATGTTTGGTTGCCAATGACATTGTATTTGTACATGTTTTAATACATATATGATCATTACATTCTCATCTCACTTCTCTGTCATAACTCCATCACAACATTGACCTTGTCAGAGCTTGTTATCTATGTGTAGTTGATCATTTGTCATGTTTTAAAGCATGATAGAATCAACATAATGTCTATAACATACCTATAAATGTTCATAAGCATTGCTTCTCGGGATCATCAGATATAAACATATCATTGCTCACTGGATTGATGACTGTTCGAGCTCATGAATTTCGAGATGGAGCTGTAAATTGCTAAACATCTTTCTCTACATGTAGTCCATTATTTTTTATGAAATCACTTATAATTGTTATCATAATATGTTAGTTAGAGTTCCCCAAAAGGAATTAAGACAATTGTTGTTTTGTTCAAAGAATTTTTCAAAACATTGAACACGTGTGTGAACTAATGTAGCAAGTTTTTTATCTTGGATTATCTTCCAATCTTTCTATTTTGATCCTTCAATTAGTGGATCACTTTCCAAGCAAAATATATGATTATTTATGTTCGGTACCTAGTTAAAGAGGCCCATTACACTCTTCAACCATCATTTCAAGCAAGTGTGAAGCAGGATCTAGCTACACCACTTCATCTCTTGTAACTATCCACCATTTCCTCCAATAGTAGTATCAGAGCAACAACAATCAAGATGGAAGATGGATTTCCATCCTTCATTGAAAATTGGATAGGAACAACTACTCAGCATTCTCGCTAAGGATGCTAGCCTACCTTCAAGGGAGAATTCTATATTGATACATCTCAGGAGATGAATAGATGCCAATCATCAAGAGCAAACATCAACCTACAAGGGAATAGCGAGAGACATTGACAACATGGTGTGCAAAGGATGCTCTTGCCAGGTCATATATATTAAAATCAATATTTGATTTGTTGTTTGCACATGTTAAGAATTGCATGACCTCCCAAGAGACTTGGGAAGTACTCTCATCATACTTCTCCTCAAACACAAGAGCTATGAAGAATCAGTTGTGCAACCAAAGAAAGGAGTGGCTGATTATGTAACCAAGGAATCAATTTACACCCCTAAAGAAGCAACCAAAGAAAGGAGTGGTGGATTATGTAACCAAGATGAAGGATGTGGCTGGCCAACTTGCAAGCATTGGAAAGGAGATAGAGGAAGAACACATAGTGAGGTAGATCATTAATGGAATCAAGGCTGATGACAAGTGGGAGCCCTTCACCATAGCAATGGACCTCTACATGGATATGCAAATAGTTGATCTCAACAGCTTGATGGGGCAACTCTTCACCCATGAGACAAAGCTCAATAGGAATGGTGATAACTGAAGAGATAACCAATCTTCTACCCTTTATACATATAAGAATAAATCTAAGGATAAAGGTAAAAGCAAGAAGAGTGAAGAAGAGGCAAGCACCTCTCATGCTAATTATGCAGGAAGAGGAAGAGGTGCTAGAAGAGGGGGAGACCCTACAAAAACTCACCATGCAACATTTGTGGTCTTAACAACCACACTACAGAAGAATGTTTCAAGAATACAAGGAACAAAGGGTAAGAGGCTTCCATAGAGGCAAATATGGACAATCAAGAGGCAAATGCAACAATGGTGGAGACAACTACAACCATAACTACAATCAAGGTTACAACAACAACAATTATCAAGGAGGCTTTAGAGGAAGAAGGGACTACAACAACTATACTGAAGACCAAGAAGAATCTCTACTCATCATGAGTATGACATCCAAGCAAGGTAAAGATGATGAGCATCTTTTCTACATTGATTCATGTTGTTGCAATCATGTGGCTGGAAATGTAGCTCTATTATCTGATCTTGAAGAACCCAAAGGGAAGCATAAAGTAGTAATAGGTGATGACATTAAACACTCAACTGCGTAAAATGGAAATTTCAAAACATCTAATGGTAGTATGAACCTTTTGAGCAAAGTTATATATGTGCCAAATATAACCAAAAACCTAATTAGCGTTGGGCAGATTGTTGAGAAAGGTTTATAGGTTAAATCCACTAACCATGGAGCATATGTGGAAGACCCTGAACAAGGCTTCAAAATATTTGCCAAAGGTGAGAAGTCAGGTAGATTATTCACATTTGAAATTGAAGACAGAAGGAACATGGCACTATTCAGTTATAGAGATCAAACCTTATCTGAATTAGAAATATGGCACAAAGGTTTAGGACACATAGGAGAAAGAACTCTGAAGCAAATATACAGGGATCAAAGTGTGTTTGGCATTCCCAATGTGACCAAGAAACATATGACATACAAATGTAGAGCATGCCAATTTGGCAAGGCTCACAGGCAACCATTCAACAGGAGAGGATACATCCATTAAGACTATTTGGAGCTTCTACACACTGTTGTGTGGGGTCCTAGCAATGATCCATCCATCTGAGGTTCAAGGTACTATGTGTCATTTATTGATGATAACAGTAGATGGAAAATTCTTTATTTCATGAAGCACAAGGATGAGTGATTTACATGTTTCAAGAAGTACTTGGCACTAGTTGAAAACCAAACAAAAAGGAGCTGGAAGAGGATGAGATCTGATGGAGGTGGTGAGTACTTTTCACATGAATTTGCTCATTTCTACAAGACAGAGACATAAAGAGCAAAGTAACAACCAGATACACTCCTAGATTAAATGGAGTAGTAGAGAGAAGGAGCAAGTTAATTATTGAAGTTGCTAGGTCTATGTTAAATGAGAAGAAATTACCTAATTATCTATGGGTAGAGGCTATTTCCATATCCACCTACTTGGTCAATAGGCTTCCATCCAAATTATTGGATGGTATGACACCCTATGAAACATGGAATGGCAAGAAAATCTCATTAGACCAGTGCAAAATATTTGGTTCCATTTCTTATGCACACATCCTCTCACAAATAAGAGGAAAGCTTGACCCTAAGGTTGAGAAATGTATATTTATTGGGTATGATCAGAATCAAAAGGGGTTATAGACTATACAATCCCACTAACAAGGCATTTATGGTTTGTAGGGATGTAGTGTTTGCCGAAAATAATTTATGGCTTAAAGATGATTACAGGAAATCAAGTTACCATATGATTTGGAAATGATTTTCCAACCATCACACAATAAGATCAACCACTGGAAAAAAAAATCAACTCAGAAGATGAAGAGCAACTTCAAGGCTTGGAAGTCAAGAGGCAAGGTCAAGCTCAAGCAACTATAAGACATAGCAGAGTCTTCAAATCAAGCATTTTGGAGATCACAAAGAAAAAGTAAGAAGCCCATAACGTATGGATATGATACATCCTTAGTCACAAAACATTATGTGTATATCACTAAAGACTCTATGGCAGAAGAGTCTTCTTCATTTGAAGAGGCCAATGTTGGAAGCAGCCAGAGGCACAGACGACGCGGAAGCATGTAACGACGGAGCAGTGAGCCAGTGGAATCTCTTTTCAAATAATCATGTTCTAAAAATACTTTTCAAAAACCTCCAACAGTGATTTTTATCACTATTGTAACATATCTAACATAGAAAACCCCATTTTATAATCCATAGCTCCATTTTGTGCAAGCCGAGGAGTCCTCGAGCTTGAGGAGCTTAGGTAGAACAAGCGTATCAATTTTCGTTATTTTTAGACATCGTTTACCCTTCCAAATAGCATCTAGGACCTAATTTTTAACTATGCCGGCCACTAGATGTGAAACCGGTCAAAACTAGTCTAGAAACTATAAAAAGAGCTAGAGAGCTCATTTTTGAGGTTAGCTTGTTGGTGGTTAGTGTTAGCTTGTTTGAGGTTAGAGTTCTTTTGAGCTTGTAATAGTGTTCTTGAGTAATAGAGCTAATTTCCCACCTTCCATTGTGTCTTGCTTGTCTCTTCATTGTGTGTGTGTATGTGTGTGTGCATCTTGGTGCTTCTCACCTTCACTCTCACTTCATCTCACATTCACGATCTTCATATCACTCCTATCTCTTCCGCGGATTGACATTAAGGAGGTGGAGCTTCTTAACGTGGTTCTCACCATTGTGCTAGAGCAACACCAAATTTGGCGCCGTTGCCGGGGATCGAGTCTAGGACGAATGTGTGATGGTAAGAGTATAGCAAGAAGTGGCGTTGGAAGGTAAAATTTCAGTTTTTGTTGTTGTTTTTACTTAGTTTTTAGTGTTTTTCACCTCCCCCACACTCCATCTTCATCACCGCATCATCATCTTCATCTCCAAAAAAATCAGAAAATTCACCATATCCACCCATTCTCCTCATTTCCCCTCATTTGTGCATGCGAGAGAGCGAGAGAGAGCTTTTGTGCTTGTGTGTGCTTTGGCTTTCTTGAGTTTTCTTGCAGGAACAGTACTCCAGTGCATCAGGAAAGCTTGGAAAAGGTAAAAACTTCACTTTCTGTCAGAGATTTCCGTCTATGTCAGACCATCGCGATGGTCTGCGAGGTGCGGAATTTTTGGTAAGCGACCACACAGGCGTGTAGGCGACCCTTGCGCATCTACGAATCCACAGCTGCATATCAAAAAATCATACTTTGGTGGACCATCGCGACGGTCTCAGACCATCGCGATTGTGTCACACCATCGCGATTGGCTCACGCCATCGCGACGGCTCGGCCGGACCATCGCGACGGTCTCACGCCATCGCGAGGGTTCATTTGGACCATCGCGACGGTTCGCTGACCATCGCAACTGTTCGGTTGACCCCACACCATCGCGATTGGCTCACGCCATCGCGCCAACGGTGCCACGTGGCAAGCTAGACCATCGCGACGGTTCATTTTTTGGACCATCGCGACGACACCCTCACACCATCGCGACACTTCAAAAATTCGGACCATCGCGATTGGCTCACGCCATCGCGCCCAGACCATCGCGATTGGCTCAAGCCATCGCATCTGTGACCATCGCGACGGTTCACTTTGGACCATCGCGATTGTTCACGTTGACCGTTGACTGACGCCATCGCGATTGTCCGCCATATCGAGCCATCGCGACGGTTCACACTCACGCCATCGCGATTGTCCGCCTGATCAAGCCATCGCGACGGTCCACTTTCACACCATCGCGATTGTCCACTTTCACGCCATCGCGATTGTCCACTTTCACGCCATCGCGATTGTCCACTTTCACGCCATCGCGACGGTTCACCCTCACGCCATCGCGACGGTTCGCACCTCATGCCATCGCGACGACACCCTTACACCATCGCGACAACTCAAATTTTGGACCATCGTGATTGGCTCACGCCATCGCGCCCAGACCATCACGATTGGCTCACGCCATCGCATATGTGACCATCGTGACGGTTCACTTTGGACCATCGCGATTGTTCACGTTGACCGTTGACTGACGCCATCGCGATTGTCCACTTTCACGCCATCGCGATTGTCCACTTTCACGCCATCGCGATTGTCCACTTTCATGCCATCGCGACGGTTCACCCTCACGCCATCGCGACGGTCCCAGACCATCGCGATTGTCTCACACCATCGCGATTGTGCACCCCCATCGCAAATTTTAGGGTTTCATTTTTTGGCCAATTTTGGGGCTATTTTTGGGAAATTTTTGGGTGATTAGACTCATAAGAGACCCCTTAGCCCATATTTGGAGAAAAACCTGTTTGTCAGTTTTTACCCCCCAGGGCCTGAACGGTCATAACTTTTTCATCCGAAGTCCGTTTTTTGAGCTTAATAGCTCGTTAGAAAGCTCTTTACGAGTACTACGTGACAAGCTATTTTTAGACAAGCTATTTTGAGGTTGACCTAGTTTGGCACTAGAAAGCCAGGGGGCAAACATTGAAAAGTTGGGCAAAAGGGAAGGAACTTAAAAGGTGTATATACTCAAGTGCTTGATCATCCAACTGTGAATTGGTCTAATATTGAATTTTTTCCAGGTCTAGCAAGGGCAATCGAAGGCAACCAAGGCAAGGCTGTGAAGGGCATAAAGCTTGGGAAGCGCGGTGTGGTCACGATTTGAAGCCATTGCTTTCGGCATAAGATGTTTTGAAGAGGCTGAACCGCACCATTCGGGATGCTTCGCGATGTTATTTCTGGGAAAACCAAAGTCGAAAAGGATTTTAGGATCACTTTCCTATTGTGCCAACAAGAGGACGTGTGCATGCGGAGGATCTTCCTTCTTGGCAGGTATATGCAAAAGGCAAGGAATGACAACGAAGAAAAATTTCCATTCTGGACAGGGAGCTTTCGGTAACATGTGTCGTGGAGGGCGCATGTTCGCTCCAACCAAGATCTGGAGAAAATGGCATCGAAAAAAATCAACATCAATCAGAAGAGGTACGCGGTTGTGTCTGCGTTGGCCGCTTCAGCTATTCCATCGCTTGTGCTAGCACGTGGGCATCGCATTGAGAAGGTGGCTGAGGTTCCTCTTGTCATGGAGGATACGGTCGAAAGTGTAGAGAAGACAACATCAGCCGTGAAGGTGCGGAAGAGGATTATGAGGCACATCTAGAGGATCGTGTCAGGAAGCTTTTGGAGATGGCGACATCTGATATGAGGCGCTATGCTGGATGCAGATTTGGATAACTTTGAGAGCGTGCTGTCGACGGCGGAAGCTCAAGGTTCTGGCCCCTGTTTTTGCTCTTTCTCGCCAATCGTGATCCTGCAATCGGACATAGCTGGTGTCCTGACTGTGTTAGGGCAGAACCAGTGATATACAAGACGCTAGAGAATTCAAATAAGCAGACAACACTGCTGAGGGCATTGCTGACGGTTAGAGGAAGTTCGAGTGTCGCTGTTGACCAGACTGGCCGATTATCTTGAGAGACACAGATTACGATAGATGGAGAACGAAAACTAGGAGAATATGGATGCTGCTTATTCAACGGCGATTATCAACAAAGATTCTCAATGGTAAATTGCGCGCAACTGATGGGCATTGATGCTATGATATGCAGTAAGTCACTTGCTCACGTATAGTGAAAGGTAGATAGATATTGATTCCTAAACCCTCATTGCGTATGCATTCTGCGTTTAGTTATGAGTTAAAGGAAAATCCCTCGTGTTTCCTCGTACCTTGAATGCTGATAGACGTAGAGGATTCCAAAATGCTACTTGTATGCTAAGCTGATCTGCTTGGGTGAATCCTCGGAATCACTATGATTTGTGGGTGTGTACAGTCAGAAATATGTGTTTGTACGTTTTGTGAATTACTTTTCCAACTCCTCGTGTAAGCAAAGTTGCAAAGTTCTATGCATTCCACGGTACTCATCCAATTTAACATAACAATGAAAGCATTCTACTATGAACTGAAGGCCCCAGTGCGCATTTCATCTGCTTCCCCAAATTTTGCATATTTTATACCATGAAGAAATTACACTTTTAGCACTTGCATCTTCGAAGATTTGCGCTCATACTATGATTACAGGTGAATATATATAAGCTGTGGTTGTCATGTTTCGAATGTTCTGCATGTTGTTTCGCAGCATGAATTATTATTCGTTGCATAGGTATTCGTTTGATGAATATCGAACTAAGTTTGAAGCGCAAGCTACGTGTAGTTTCTAAATTATAAGTGCAAAATCTCTTACTGTTTAATATTTAAGAAGGGTACTATGTAATAATTGAACGAAAGAAGAGTGCTTGTGAACAAAGTCACTTCTTGGATATTTGCAGATATGAATGAGAAGAAGTGTCAATAATGAGGGTTGGATATTGTGTAAATACTGTTATGTTCTAGCATGGTCATTAAAAGCTAGAAAAATGTTCGGGTCGTATGAATGTCTATGTTTTCTACGAAGAACTCTTGTTTCCTAGACATACTGCAGTCTGCACAAGTTTTCTCTATACAGTTGAGCTCTAATCGGTTTTTTTTTTTTTTTTTTTATGGGTTACAGTATTGAAAGAACATATTTATTTGTTAGTTTTAATTAGCAATATGATATACGAGTTCTACATACCTTCATTAAGCAAGCCTTGTGACTCAAGTCTCCCCGATTCACTCTCCCTTTCTGTTTCTCTCACTACGTGACCATCATACTTAGTATAATCAACATCTTTCTTGGAAGGCTAATACGCCCATGATTCATAATATTCAGGATGATTGCTTAAATGATGGTTCACCGTTACAACTTTATATGATACGACGAGTGAAAAGAATGTGATATGTTTCATTTGAATCGCTAGGCAGCCTATGGCCTTTAGTCTTCCGAGTTATTAGCAATCTTGTTAATCTGTACTATCCATATTTGAAGTGAATACATCTGTTTTTGCTACAAGCATTGCCAAGATATTGAACTGACATTTCAAAGTGTCAATAACGAACTGCATCAGATTTGTGCCGTGAGCTTGTAAGCTCTAGAGGATTGTCATGCTAAGTTTTTATGTCATTGGCTTCTTTGACACTAAACACTCAAACTAAACCAGGAAACACTCATACTCTCTCTGAGGCCTTCTCCTTCCTTATCACAAACCCCTCTCAAACATGATTCATGACTCAAACGCTAAGAACGTCTTATAACGCATCGAATAAGAAAGGGTGTATAACGACTTCATATTTGTTCTATAATTAGGAGGTTAATAAAAAAGGTTTCCTTTTTTTAAGTTGTTTGGGAATTCACCATCTAATTCACTCAGTTGGAAGTGCATCTTCTTTCTCCCTTCTTTCTATAAACCCCGCGACATACCTGGTGAACCCGACGTGAAAGGAGGGGGTGAGTGAGTTATAGAGCCACAAAGATTAGCATAATCAAAATGGAAGAGATCCTAGCTCAATTCCTACGCTTTCAAGAAGAAGATAGGCGTCAAAAAGCCATCCAATCACTTCATGATCGTCTAGTCAATCGGTGTGGCTTTTTCAATGGAAAGAATGTCTCAAAGTTCTGCAAAGAATATGAACTCGAGGCCAAATATCTAGGTGTCGGACTAAGTCCGATGACGGAAAAAGAACTATGCGAAAACTTTATCTATGTGTCGGGATACGACATGCGAGACCAAATAATGCGAATAAATCAAACGACATGGTCCCAATACAAAGCGACACTCCTCAAGCAGTTTATGCTAGAGGATCTTGATAAAGTAACTCGTAGATCTTTCCTGAGGTGGGTTCATATGCCCAAAGACCAACCAATTCTCGAGATCAAAGAAGAGTTTGAGCGACAATATGATGATCTTTCTGAGCACGATAAGAGGTGCATAAGTCATGAAAGGGTTTCGTTGTTTCTTCGAACAATCGATGTTAATGCCCAAGAGGAGTTAATTCCACTTCTACAAGATATAGACTCCGACTCAGGACTCACAGAGGATTGGATGCTCGTCCATGAAGCTGTGATGAAATACGTAAAGAAACAACAAACAATAGAGAAATTTTTAAATGATTGGAGAACAGATCTTCAAACAGATGAAAATTATAACCATGTTCCAAGCATTTTACCAATCGTGGATAATGTTCAAGTCCATGAGGTTGTAGAGACCCCATTTGGGCATGAAATAGATATGCATGGGCTTAATATCCATAGTGATGATGGGAAATATGAAGAAACTTCTAAAAGTGTGATCGATGTAACCTCAAAGGTTACAAGATGCCAAGAGCCCCTAGACTTCTTTACAATGATTATGTCTTTAGGTGCCATAAGTGGACAAAGCCCGAAGATGGGAGGATCAAAGGAGCAAGTGGAAGCTAATCAAAATCAAACCAAACTAAACCAACATCAAACCAAACAAACAACAAACATAAAACAAAACAAAAACCAACAAAATCCAACAAGAAATTAAGATGAAGCTTCCTCTACTCCGATAAATTCCTCACATCGAATAAAAGATAACCAAACAAATCAAGAAACATATCAAGATACAAACAAAGAGATAGAGATATCTAGAAGGCTCATAGGTGACCAAATGGAGATAAAAGATGAGATACAATTAGAGAACCTAATAAATATGTCTGAAGATCGAGCTCGAGATGCATCCTTACATGATGACATCGGGCAAGATGTGGAGTATGATTGGATGTCACTTGATGGTGATGATCCTTTTCTAACACAAGATTCGGATAGAACTTCTGATCTAATGACTGAATTACATGAAGGAACTCCCATGGAACATGATGATGAATCTAAGGACCTGTCAATAAAAGATCCGATGGGTAAGAAAATGGATATGCAGGAATCCACATTATACATGCATACAGAGATGCAAGAAAACGAACTTACTTATATGAAGGAGGACATGCAAATAATGAGTCCTCTAGAGGTTGAAATGTGTGATGACGAAGATGAGTATGATGCTAATCTAGAGGATGTACAAATGATAAGTCCTCTAGATAGTGATGTGTATGGCGATGGTGATAAGCATGATCTTAATCCTACCGATAGTCTAGATCAAGATCAAGATACTGATATTCTTTTGAGTGATGTCACATTGGACAAAGATCCTACACATAAAAAAGAGGATAAGTTGGATGGAGTTCAAAATAATGATATGTATGTAAATGATGCCACATTCCATGAAGAGAGAAATATGAATGAACATGAGGAGAATGAGAAAATACCATTGATCATTCCTCTAAATACTGATATGTATGTCAAAAATAATCATGTTGAGTTGAGTCCACACGTTGAAGAAATTGAGCATAAAGTGGCAGATGAAATGTTTATTGTGACATATGATAAATCTGATGCGTGTATAGCATTGAAGGATATCCAATGTAAAACTATTGAGTCAAACGATTGCAACGATGAAGCTCAAGTTGATTTGGATGCGTATGTTGAGATTCTCATACATGATGAGATTCTTGAGCAAGAATCAGTGATTGAAGAATCAATAATTGAAGAAGGTGGAATAAGTACATCCTCTGAAGAGAACGAGAAAGAATTGATGGAGATGGATGTAGAATCCTGTGATGATATTTTGGATAAAGAAATTGAAGATCAAGATTTTCTTGATTATGAGGATATGGATTCCATTCACATTGAGGGAGAAATATTCTGGGAACATAACAAAGACAATGATGAAGAGTTCCTGGAAAGACTAGAACAAGAAGCAGATACCATAATTAATGGGACTCAAGTAGAAAGGAATCGTGATAGATTGGAAGATAAAAATGATTATGTAATATCATCTGAGCATGATGCTCACTTCTACTTGATGAAGGAATTGAATGAATCTAATCAATACGTTTATTTCGATGAAGATGAAGAACATATTCGAAATGATGCAATTGAAGATATTTCCTCAAATGATCCCAAGCATGAAATGAATCAAAATCCATGTTTGCACGGAATTTTTAAAGATGATTTAAGCATATTAAAAATCAACACTCTATATTCATGTGTGTTTGACTCATCGAGAGTAACCTCACATGAGAGGATCATGAATAAAGGAGACTATGCCCAAACGATTGAAACATGGATGTTTGAATTTTCTAAAAGCTATGTATGCCAGTCGAGCCTACAAGGAATGGACGAGCAAATGAAATGGCTTGTCCACATATCTAATCTTTTTAAAAATGATTCACGGATTGATGCGATCCAAAGGTGGCTTCTTAAGAAGCACAGTTCCTTTGGTGATCATATATTAAGGGAGATGGGTCTGAAGGGGAAAAACCCTAATAAATGAGAATTAATAATACCATAAGGAAATTTGTAAATAAAAATGTATATATCTTGTGTTTTTTGCTTTAATCTTAAGATAGATAGAAGAAACCAAATAAAACTAAAAATGCAAGAAATTAAAGTGGGAACACCTATGGTAATGAATGCATGTTGGATGAGTGGTTTGAAGTCAAAATAATTCAAATAGATATTTTAATGTTCAAATGAATGAAGTTTTTTTTATGTGATTCTTGAATGTGATGCTACTAATTTCTCTTATGCAGTTTTGAGAACAGGTGTTGATAAGGAGCTAATCGAAGATCTAGAGTTTGAGAGATTGTATAGAGGCAACCACATTTGAGCTGCATGCTTATGTTTTATTGCAAATGGTTTTTGAAGTTCTTTCATGAACTACATATGTATATAATGTCATTTTGATGTGATGTTTCTCATGATTTGTTTAGTTTCTATGAGTGCAGGAATGATCAAGCGAAGCCAACGGAGATGATGACTCAAGAACAAAGCCGTGAAAATCTTTTTCATTAGCTATCGTGCTTTAACCCTGATCTTTTCTTTGCACCATCTTTGAGATGCATTGCATGCCAAATATGCATGTAAAAATATATAGAAACACGTCTTTGAAATTCCGTAGAAGCACGTCCATCTGCACAATTAGATAGGTAAATATCATTGAAAAATAATAAAGCAAGTTTTGAATGATAAGAGAGAATAGTTCTCAGTAAGGGAGAGTGATTGCATCTGTAAGAGAATGGAGTTGTGAGTGATGTGAGCGTTGTTTAGATACCATAAAACCCTCGATTTTTCACACCATTTTTGTTTCTCTTCATGCACCTAAAACATGCATAAATGAAATGTAAAGAGCACGAGTGATATTTTGGTTAAAACCCATAGTTGGACGAGTGATTGCACTTGTATTAAATTGTATATTCATGATGAAAATGTGAGTTCAATTTGAGTGTACATCCTCAACACCGAATTCCTAATACCTCCCTTATTTGCACCCTGCTGTTTTTTTATGCACTTAGAGTATGCATATGTAGGGCTCATTACATGGCCGTGCATAGGCACATTTGTTTTAACCCATGCACTTGATTTCACTCACATTTGGATTCTTGAAGACTTGCAGATACCGAGATCGATGGTGGTACATCCGGAGGATGTACAAGTTCAGAGGGGGTGGATGTGGTCACGATTTGAAGCCATTGCTTTCGGCATAAGATGTTTTGAAGAGGCTGAACCGCACCATTCGGGATGCTTCGCGATGTTATTTCTGGGAAAACCAAAGTCGAAAAGGATTTTAGGATCACTTTCCTATTGTGCCAACAAGAGGACGTGTGCATGCGGAGGATCTTCCTTCTTGGCAGGTATATGCAAAAGGCAAGGAATGACAACGAAGAAAAATTTCCATTCTGGACAGGGAGCTTTCGGTAACATGTGTCGTGGAGGGCGCATGTTCGCTCCAACCAAGATCTGGAGAAAATGGCATCGAAAAAAATCAACATCAATCAGAAGAGGTACGCGGTTGTGTCTGCGTTGGCCGCTTCAGCTATTCCATCGCTTGTGCTAGCACGTGGGCATCGCATTGAGAAGGTGGCTGAGGTTCCTCTTGTCATGGAGGATACGGTCGAAAGTGTAGAGAAGACAACATCAGCCGTGAAGGTGTGGAAGAGGATTATGAGGCACATCTAGAGGATCGTGTCAGGAAGCTTTTGGAGATGGCGACATCTGATATGAGGCGCTATGCTGGATGCAGATTTGGATAACTTTGAGAGCGTGCTGTCGACGGCGGAAGCTCAAGGTTCTGGCCCCTGTTTTTGCTCTTTCTCGCCAATCGTGATCCTGCAATCGGACATAGCTGGTGTCCTGACTGTGTTAGGGCAGAACCAGTGATATACAAGACGCTAGAGAATTCAAATAAGCAGACAACATTGCTGAGGGCATTGCTAACGGTTAGAGGAAGTTCGAGTGTCGCTGTTGACCAGACTGGCCGATTATCTTGAGAGACACAGATTACGATAGATGGAGAACGAAAACTAGGAGAATATGGATGCTGCTTATTCAACGGCGATTATCAACAAAGATTCTCAATGGTAAATTGCGCGCAACTGATGGGCATTGATGCTATGATATGCAGTAAGTCACTTGCTCACGTATAGTGAAAGGTAGATAGATATTGATTCCTAAACCCTCATTGCGTATGCATTCTGCGTTTAGTTATGAGTTAAAGGAAAATCCCTCGTGTTTCATCGTACCTTGAATGCTGATAGACGTAGAGGATTCCAAAATGCTACTTGTATGCTAAGCTGATCTGCTTGGGTGAATCCTCGGAATCACTATGATTTGTGGGTTTGTACAGTCAGAAATATGTGTTTGTACGTTTTGTGAATTACTTTTCCAACTCCTTGTGTAAGCAAAGTTGCAAAGTTCTATGCATTCCACGGTACTCATCCAATTTAACATAACAATGAAAGCATTCTACTATGAACTGAAGGCCCCAGTGCGCATTTCATCTGCTTCCCCAAATTTTGCATATTTTATACCATGAAGAAATTACACTTTTAGCACTTGCATCTTCGAAGATTTGCGCTCATACTATGATTACAGGTGAATATATATAAGCTGTGGTTGTCATGTTTCGAATGTTCTGCATGTTGTTTCGCAGCATGAATTATTATTCGTTGCATAGGTATTCGTTTGATGAATATCGAACTAAGTTTGAAGCGCAAGCTACGTGTAGTTTCTAAATTATAAGTGCAAAATCTCTTACTGTTTAATATTTAAGAAGGGTACTATGTAATAATTGAACGAAAGAAGAGTGCTTGTGAACAAAGTCACTTCTTGGATATTTGCAGATATGAATGAGAAGAAGTGTCAATAATGAGGGTTGGATATTGTGTAAATACTGTCATGTTCTAGCATGGTCATTAAAAGCTAGAAAAATGTTCGGGTCGTATGAATGTCTATGTTTTCTACGAAGAACTCTTGTTTCCTAGACATACTGCAGTCTGCACAAGTTTTCTCTATACACTTGAGCTCTAATCGGTTTTTTTTTTTTTTTTTTTATGGGTTACAGTATTGAAAGAACATATTTATTTGTTAGTTTTAATTAGCAATATGATATACGAGTTCTACATACCTTCATTAAGCAAGCCTTGTGACTCAAGTCTCCCCGATTCACTCTCCCTTTCTGTTTCTCTCACTACGTGACCATCATACTTAGTATAATCAACATCTTTCTTGGAAGGCTAATACGCCCATGATTCATAATATTCAGGATGATTGCTTGAATGATGGTTCACCGTTACAACTTTATATGATACGACGAGTGAAAAGAATGTGATATGTTTCATTTGAATCGCTAGGCAGCCTATGGCCTTTAGTCTTCCGAGTTATTAGCAATCTTGTTAATCTGTACTATCCATATTTGAAGTGAATACATCTGTTTTTGCTACAAGCATTGCCAAGATATTGAACTGACATTTCAAAGTGTCAATAACGAACTGCATCAGATTTGTGCCGTGAGCTTGTAAGCTCTAGAGGATTGTCATGCTAAGTTTTTATGTCATTGGCTTCTTTGACACTAAACACTCAAACTAAACCAGGAAACACTCATACTCTCTCTGAGGCCTTCTCCTTCCTTATCACAAACCCCTCTCAAACATGATTCATGACTCAAACGCTAAGAACGTCTTATAACGCATCGAATAAGAAAGGGTGTATAACGACTTCATATTTGTTCTATAATTAGGAGGTTAATAAAAAAGGTTTCCTTTTTTTAAGTTGTTTGGGAATTCACCATCTAATTCACTCAGTTGGAAGTGCATCTTCTTTCTCCCTTCTTTCTATAAACCCCGCGACAGCGGCTTCTTGGGCATCAGAGCAACCAGAAAAGCTGACTCGAGGTTGGAAGATTACTCAACCCCCTCAGTCAATTCTTAGCTTAGGATAAACGTTAGCATCGTGGATTAAGACGATAGGAACGCCTCAAGTTCAAGAGAGTTAAATTTGTCAAGTCCAAGACTAAAGATAAAGGTGTGTGACACGAAAACCTAAAGGGAAGAACATAAGTCTGACGGAACGAGAACTCAAAGTACCACGGAAAGTCGAATTCCTGACGCATACATTAAGACAAGAAGATTCTAAAGAAATTTAAAAAGAATCAAGAAAGTAATAACAAAGAATCTGTGACGATCTGAGCGTGTACTGAGTGTGTAAGGAACAAAATTAATGAACCTTAGATCGGGCAAACATATAGGTAAGTCAGACCGGCGAAGCCTTAGATCATCAGAGGCAAGTGTAAGAACTACTGCTCGATCGTGGGCTCAACAATTGAACACTAGTTATCCCTACGAGAGCTCAGATACTAGTGAATCAGAAATGGCATTTAGCACAGAAAGACCAGAAGGAGGGTCGAATGTAGCCTATTTAGAAAAACCAGAAGGACCCTATAGAACACAACTAGAGTTTCTCCGAACCAACCGATTAGGTGCTCGCATCTATGAGGATGGTTTGCGAAGGCAAGTGGTGCAAATGCACAACCCTGATCAACCCATCGGATTGGAACATCCAGTGGTGAAATTCGAGAGAGACGCGTACATAGACAAGGAAGGAACGATGTACATATTAAGTACGCAGCCAAACAATACGAATGAGTTTGGCGTGATTCAGCCAGAGACGGAAACAAAATCTCAAGGAAAAGAACCATTAGAAGAGCCTAGAACACCTAGAGGGAAATCTGTACTGACACGAGTACTAATCCCGGATTGGATCCCTCAGGACAACAGAAGCATAGAGTTGTTTGTAAATAAAGAAACTGATGAAGCCTTTTGGAGATACAAGACAGAACTACTTAGTGAGGTAGGAATCATCACGATATACGAGTTCAAGGACCCGGATACACCTGGAAAGGTTGTATATCTGGATGAGACTTCAGAAAGAGTCTTTGTGGTGCCTGACTGCGCAAAAAACACATACACATGGAGAGGTGAATTGGTATTCCCTCCATCTAGAACGAACATGAATACGAGTCAACAAGGGGCAGGAACATCCTCAGCCCATGGAAATCAAAGAGAGGGAAATAAAGAGAGACCGGAAGTAAGCTTTAATCACCCCATAGGGAGAGATAGAACAACCACGAACACTAATAGAGCGGATAGACAAAGAGATCATGGAATACCAGGTGGTAGAGATGATTTTCCTCTACCTAGACCACGCGAACACGCAAGAATATTGAGACCCACACAGTTAGTAAAATCAATGAAGAATTCCTTTGATGGGACAGGAGATCCCTATGACCATGTCGCAGAATTCAAGCAAGTACTAAGAGCGGAACAAGTCGAAGACATGTTCACGCAATACAACGCATTTGGACTAACGTTAAAGAATACAGCTTTAACTTGGTTCCAACCTTTGCAACAAAGGCAATTTAGAGATATCCATCACTTTTTAGAGTCATTCATCACTGAATTCTCTAAAAGTGGGATTAGACATGACACGTCTTCGTTGATTCATAGCTTTAAACAGACTCCTCAGGAAACAGTTAGACTAGCAGGACGTAGGTTTAGACAATATGTTGAACGATGTCCAATGCAAGAGCTACCCTCACAAGCTAAACAAGTGTCATTATTTCTAGATGGCTTGTTGAGCTCTAAACTACGCTCCTACGTGTACCTAAAAGAACCCAGAACGCTAGAGCAATGTGTAAGAATTTGTATAGACATTGAGGACAGCTTAGGAGACGTGGGCCAGAAACTAGGAGTTTCTAGCAAACCTAGGGTACTAATGAACAAGCGCTGTTACACCTGTGGTGGTGATCATATGGCAAATGTGTGTCCCAATGCAACACAACCACAAGCCAACCCTAGTGGCCAATACTGCACAATTGAGAGAAGATACACGAATCATACGGCTCAGGACTGCCCATACAACAAGCAAACCGTGAGACAGAACTACCCGCAAGCATACCCGCAGCCAGGTAGGTATCAAGGCCAATACAATGCTCAGCCTTATTATTATAGGCCTCCTCAGAACTACCCATACCAGGCTCAACAGAGACCTCAACCTGTCTTAGCTCAGCAGCCACCCCCACCAACGAATGTCATCTCAGTCAAATACGCTGCTGCAGAAGAGAACCTAAGTAGGGCCTTAGTGCCTTCTTCACCTTTGATCACAGAGAGTGACCCACACTCAAACAGCTTTGACTCTACGCATGTAGATAGTCCACCCGCATATTACACGGAGTCACCAGAACATGTGGAGACATATCATTATGATAGTCCACTAGTGGAACCTAGTTGGGAGCCCGACTATGCTAATGTGATGTACACAAACCCAAATCCACGACCCCAATTGAGACAACAAAGACCACAGGGCCCTAGAGGACCATGCTTTAGGTGCCAAGGAGATCACTTCATAAAGGATTGTCCACATCCCCTGATATCAGGACAATCAGAGCACTATAACATACAAGGCTTTTGTACCGATTGTGGCAAAGAGCATATAATCAAAGATTATCCTAAGAACCCTGTTAATGCTTCGAATGTGACATCGATCAACGTGATAGGTATTGTAAACAACGCAGATGGATCCAACCCTACATACGTGCCTATCCAAGCTATAACAAGAGCCCAGGCGCTCTTACAGAACCAACAGCTTAATCAAGAGAAAGTAGCTGGAAGTAGTGAAGTTGCAGAATCTAGTAGTGAAAAGACGAAATTTTGGAAAGATTCTAGAGAAAGAATTAAGAGAAAATGGAGTAAAAAGATAACTGAGTTGGAAGGAAGTTTGAAGGAATCTAGAGCCAAAATCCTAGAATTGACTTCACAGGAATTGAATCAAGAGAATCCAGCTCAGAAATCAGGATCAGTTTTAGCGGAACCCATACCAGAAAATCTAGACATGATGTTTCGTGCATATCAGGCTAGATTAAAAGAGGGACCTCAGGTAGCTGAAATGAGCAAAAACTACCCTCGAGCTGCTCTAGAAATTGAGAGAACTAAATTGTGCATGAAGATGGTAGAACTAGCACAAGCTTTGTTCGAAGCCTCTAGATATCTTAATTGGAATAACATGGCAAAACCGGAATTACACTTTCAAGGACTAATGGAGAGGCTAGAATATTTGATTGAAAGCAAAGAGAGAAAGGATCAGCATAGGAACCCCATTGTCCCAGAGACACAGGAAAGGAATGCACCATCCCTGTCTCAAGTACCCAACACAGAAAGTCAAGACAACCTGTCTTCCATACATAGGTACTCACATGAATTTTTGAGAGAGATCCAAGAAGAGAAATGGAGAAAGGAACAAGGAACCCATCCTCCTATTCAAGAAATAGATGACTTGCAGGAACAATTTCCCCAAGACATCCCCTCTATTTACGATGATGTAGAGGAGGAACAACTGAGTGAACACACGGGATTTGAATCTAATTCGTTACAAGAATTACCTCAGTTCACAGGACCTTGGGAAGCAAAGTCTATTAGTATGAGAGCACCCACGATAATAGTGAGGAATGAAGAATCAGTAATCCCTAGAAACACGGAAGTGATCAAGAACACTAAAGTACAGTGTAACCTTACTCTGGAGGAGTTATTGAAGGTAAAACCAGAATTGTGGAAACATGTAGCAAATCAATTCCCTGAGCTTGCTACTACTCCCTCACAAATAGGATCACAAAATAAGGTACCAGAGATACCCGTAGAAAAGATTGGAGATGTAAGCGAAGGAGAGGAAGGTAACACTTATCTTTCGATAACCCATCAGGGCTACACCACGAAAGCCATCTTAGATTCAGGAGCCAGAGTAGCCATTGCTACCACCGCTTTATGGAAACGTTGGGGTAAGCCAGCATTAAGACCCACCAGGATGAAGCTACAAATGGCTGACGGACACATAGAAAAACCATTAGGCTTACTAGAAGGCATATCTCTCACCACTTGTGGTGTAGAATTTGAGCATACCTTTGCCATTTGTGACTTTGCAAAAAACCATGCTTATGAGATGATATTGGGACGACCATTCATGCGTCACTTGCAAATTGTACAAGATTGGGGAACTAATTCTTTGTACTTGCAACATTTAGGAGTGACTACCAAAGTCAATCTTAAAGACTATTCACATAGAGATGTACCCCCAATACAATGGAATACCATCCATAAGACACCAGTAGAGACGGAATCCGTGCACTCATTAGAATCAGATCCTTCTTGGTTGCATGAGGATACTCATTTATGGATGTGTAAAGTAGCCAAACAAGAGGAAGAACGATTAGAAGCAAGGACCTTAGGTGCAGAACAAAATCCACGAACCCTTCACGATCCAGCTTACGCACCTGTAGTATTCCCAGACGAAGAGTTTGAACCCCATGGTTGGGTAGAAATCCTAGCAACCATGGATGTAGCCATCAATGAAGAACAATGGACACCCCACTGTGACGAGGATGGCTATGACATATCAGTTTTCACGATAGAGCCAATCATGTGCGAATCAATTTTAGAAGAATGTGAACCTAACACTGATGCATTTGAGGATGCAAGCGATTTTGATTTAGAATCAATCATCATGGACCCACCCTTTGCATCAGAGGAAGAATATTTTTACGAAGTAGAAACTCACACTCAGAGACACGAGGAAATTACAAATGAGGTGAGGTTAGCCACGGAAGTGACTAACAAGAGTGAAGGCAAGAAAAGAAAGAAGAAAGAAACCATGTCAGAAAAAGCAGAATCTTTATTTGAAGTACCCGAGAATTTCAAGAAATATGAAATCGAAGATAGAAGAATCATAGTACGAATGCCTAATAGAAAAGCGAATGACGGACAAGTATATGATAACCGAGAGAAAACCAAGAAAATAATAGTTGCTATCGAAGGAGAAGAAGAAAAATGTACATACATAGGGCATGATTTGACAAAGGAAGAAGAAGAAGAATTAGTTGCCCTATTGCGCGAATATAGAGATGTTTTTGCTTGGAGTTACAAAGATTTGAAGGGAGTAGATCCAGATATATGTTCTCATAGAATCCCTATGACTCCAGATGCAAAACCGACAAAACAGAAACCGTACACGTACAATGATAACTACGCTGCGAAGATTAAAGAGGAGATAGATCGCTTGATAGAAGCAGGATTCATTTACGAAATTGAGCATACCGAATGGGTATCCCCCATTGTGGTTGTGCCCAAGAAGAATGGAAAATTGCGTGTGTGTATTAACCTTAAAAAAGTTAATGCCACAACGATTAGAGACAGTTATCCTCTTCCTATCACAGAACATCTATTGGAAAGAGCTGCGGGCAAGGAAGTTTACAGCTTTCTTGATGAATTTTCAGGCTATAATCAAGTGGCCATTGCTCCAGAGGACCAACACAAGACGGCATTTGCCACTGAATGGGGCATATTTGCATTTCGTGTGATGCCATTTGGCTTAACAAATGCACCCGCCAATTCTTACGCAAGAGTTTGGAAGTTTATGTCGATGACTTATGTGCTCATTCAAATGTAAGACAGACGCATATCCCAGAGTTAAGGCAAATATTTGACAAATGTCGAGAATATCAGGTTTGTTTGAACCCAGAAAAATGCGTTTTCATGGTCAGACAAGGCAAAATTCTAGGACACATTGCGTCAAAAAATGGAATCTCTACGGATGAAGAAAAGGTGAAGGTAATTGTAGAATTACCTAGACCAACTAATGTGAAAGAGGTACAGGCATTTATGGGCCATTGCGGTTATTATAGGAGATTCATACACATGTATGCAATCATAGCCAAGCCTTTGTACTCTCTTTTAACCAATTTCGAATGGACAGAAGAATGTGAAAATTCATTTAATGAACTTAAACGACGCTTGTGCTCAGCACCTATATTGACTACACCAGATTGGAGTAAGCCATTCCATGTACATGTGGATGCATCCAATTACGCCATAGGATGTGTGTTAGCACAACCCACGAATGAAGGTAACATAGATCTCCCCATAGCTTACGCGAGCAGACAATTGAACGCAACAGAAAGAAATTACACCACGACGGAACGAGAAGGATTAGGGATGATCTACGCAATAAAGAAGTTTAGGCACTACTTGTTGGCCAATAAATTCAAGTTCTTCACAGATCATCAAGCCCTATTGTACCTAGTCAACAAACCATGTAACACAGGACGACTAATACGTTGGTTTCTATTACTCATGGAGTATGATTTTGAAGTCGTAGTCAGGAAAGGAAAGACACATCTTAGAGCTGACCACCTTTCAAGATTAACCTCAGGAGAAGCTCCTCAAGGAGTAGTGGATGATCTACCAGATGCATACTTGTTTAATCTTGAGATAGCACCAGAATGGGCTAAGCCTATAGTCCCTATTCTGACATACGGACCCAAGACTTCTAGGATAAAGATCAAAGAAGGAGAGATTACCAAGTCTTAGAGATACCAAATAATGGCAGGAAGCATATATAAATAGGATAATCAAAAGATTCTTTCTTGTTGTGTAGATGAATCAGAACATGCGAATTGGTTGCAATTAGCACACATAGGTGCATTAAAGCAACATCATTCAAAACATCGAACATTACAGACTCTGCATAGACTAGGAGTATATTGGCCTTCGATGGAAGCAGATGTCTACAAGTTGTGTAAAGAATGCCATGTTTGTTGTGAAAGACCACCAGTAGAGCATGCTACACTATATCACATTTCTCTCACACCAGACTGGAGTGAACAATTAGTGACATACTTGAGGACGAAGACATTCCCTCAAGGAATGACTTTAGCACGACAACGCAGTCTAGAGCAAGAAGCTCAAGATTATTCACTTATTGGCGATAACCTATACAAAAGAGGACGAGATGGATATCTAAGACAATGTGTTCATGAAAGCGATTATCTGAGCATACTAGAGACTGCACACCAGGTGTTGCAGGAGGTCATTTTGGACCCGATAGGATAATCAAAGCCATCCTCTTTGCAGGATTATGGTGGCCCACTCTTCACATGGATGCTCATACCTATGTAAAGAGATGTGATGTGTGCCAAAGAACACAGTTTCCTACTCGCAGAGATGAAATGCCATTGAAACCCATGATGGGAGGACGTGCATTTTCTAAGTGGGGTATAGACTTTGTAGGACCCATTAACCCCCCTGCAAAAGGTACACATGCTAAATACATTATTGTTGCCACAGATTATCTTACGAAATGGGTAGAGGCAAAAGCCACGAAAAAGAATGATGCACACACAACTGCAAAATTCTTATTTGAGAATGTCTTTACAAGATATGGATTGCCTATAGAGTTAGTGAGCGATCGCGGAACTCACTTTCTAAACCAAGTCATTGAATATTTGTTACAGGATTTTATGGTGATTCACAAGAAATCCGCACCATATCATCCTCAGGCCAATGGTCAGGCTGAAAGCACTAATAAGATCCTTTGTAACGTACTGACGAAACTCGTGAACAACAAACGTTCAGATTGGGACAAACAGTTACATCATGCTGTTTGGGCATATCGAGTGGCCTACAAGACCGTACTCAATGCAACTCCCTTTCAGATGGTTTTTGGTCAGAATGCAGTGCTTCCTTTGGACTTCTTGATACCGACCCTTAAGGTTGCACAAGAACATCAGTGGACCGGCCATGAATTATCAGCAAGAATAATGGACTTGGAACGATTAGGAGAAACCAGGCTAAAGGCGGCAGCAGGAATATATTCAGCAAAGAAGCGACAGAAAGCATATTTTGATGCACATGTGAAAGATAAAGGCCTAAAAGAAGGAGATTTAGTTCTAGTATATACGCTGAAGCAACACGCACGTAAGTTAGAAAAGCGAGGTTATGGACCTATGATCATTAACAGACTCTCAACAAGTGGAGCAGTACAGTTAGCCACCTTAGAAGGAGACGTAATGCCTAATTATATTAGTGGCTGTAGAGTCAAGCTATATCAGGAACCTCTTACTGAGGATATGCTTAGACGACTCACGTTGGCAAAGAAGCGTAAGGAGGAAGAAAATAGAATACGAGCGGAAGCTCAGGCAGAAGCAATAGAACGCATTAAACGCATGAAGTTAAGAAGACAAGGACTAGGGAAAAAACATTATAACCATCTGGAAACTACACCCAGATATCCCATGGCCATGTGTCAAGTAAAGTCAAACACTCATCCTAGTATAGTGGACAGGAGACCATTCATTACAGTCAGGCTAGAGCACGACAACCCTTGCCAAGAGCTCAGGGCTTTAATTGACTCAGGTGCTGCGACTAGTGCGATTAGATGGTCCCACTATAAGGATTCAGGAATAGAAATGCGGCCAATTGAGGCATACCTCATAGGCCTAGGAGGCATGGAAACCCCTTGCATGGGTGAGGTGGACCTTCCCATCCTCATTAAGGATGTGACCATGACAGCGAAGCTACTAGTGTGCCATGATGACGACCTGATAGAACCCCTAATCCTTGGCCAAGATTGGCTATACGATCACTCAGTGGACCTAAATCTTAGACAAGGCTCCTTACAGATTGGAACCTTAGAGCAGAAGCGAGTGATACCGCTTGACTTCCCTAATTGCATTCCGAATGAGGTTTGTAACCCTAGACCCTATGAAACGCATGCGACGGAAGACCGGAAGATCTTGGGTCAGACCAGTCACGTTACGTCTACACCAACCCACTCGGGCCTGGCTATGGACAGTTGTCAATCAGAAGGACGACAGGAGATCTTCCCTGGGGCTTCCTGCAAACTAGAAGGGGCAGCTACCCAACCGCTAGGGCAGATAGACATAATCAGCGCTCAGGTGGGTTGCATCAGCGCCCAAATGAGCACAACACCCTGCGGTGCTCATCCTTCCAAACTTGCTGCGGGCTGGCCTAGATTAAAGATACAGAACGAATCACTTCCTAATGGGCAGGTCACGCAAGTGTTGGATCTCCCTTCTTTTCCAAAGCAGAGCGTCCATTGGACCTCTCAAACCCAACCTCAAAGGAGTCAACCACAACAGAGGAACCCAGACCGACGACACCACCAGACAAGGCAAGGAAAGCAGCAGTATCAGCATCACAAAACAAGTGGCACGAAACAAATATGGGTGCCAAAAGGACAGCAACCACAGGCTATTGGCAACACTGCAGACGAGAACAGGACAAAGTTTCAAAAGAAGCAGAGTCAGCATCAAAAGTCCCCTCGATCTTCTTCCCCAAGTACAAATACTCGACAGATTTGGATCGCCAAGAAGTATCTTATCAATCGACCCACACCCATGCAGATTTGGGTACCCAAACAATGTACTATAGCCCAACCCTCTAGCCATGTAATATATACCTCTCCGAAATCTTTTCATCCTTCAATACCACCAAACTCGATACCACTTTTTGTCCCTCAGCAGAAACATACCACCCACTCCAAGACTCTTAGGAAATGAATACCGAAACGTATCCAAACGTCTTCTTGTACCCCCTTATCTAACAATTCTCCCACCCCGTTTAAACTCCACCCTTTTAATAATTCACCCTCAACCAAACCTTGTATAAATTCATACACCAAAACCCCACATCATGCATAATAAAAGCTCATCAAGAAATGTAGGCATAATCTGAACCATGTAGGTGTCTAGAGACCTGCATTAGCTCTACAACGAATCATTGCATCAATCACTTCATGACACTTGGCTACGCGGTGTCGGGTCGTGAGAGATGCTCGGATGGTGGATCAAGTCATCCGCCTAAATCGTTCGGCACACGCGGGGTGTCTGTAGCAAACTCAGGCTTATGAAAATAAGGGTTCTAATGAAAAAATAATTTAAATTACCTATTTCTATGATTGAAACTAAAGTTTTCTTATCAAAAGTAAATAGTTTTAACTAGCTATGGACCGTAAGGACGGGCAGCCTCGTACATAGCAACAACTTCCTGATATGAGATTGAAACTTCCATAATGGGTTCTTCTACTAAACTTTCAGGTAAGCTAGAGGGTTCTGGTCTGTCTAGAGTTGGCGGAACATTTTCAATATTTTCAATAGTACTGTGCTCAAACTCATGAACTAACTTAGAAGACATCAAGGAAAGTAATGGAAAATTAATGAAACAATATGATGCTAAATTGTTTGAATGAATTAATTGATATGCTAATGGTTCTAATCAATAAATCTAATACAACTGGAAGGCCTAAACAATTGGATAAATGTCTAGTCAATTGGATAGTTGACTAAATGAGAAATAAGATTTAAATGGATCTTTAGGCTGCCGCTTCACTTCAATTGTCTTCACTTCACTTTAATTGATTGTAATCTTCAATGTTTCTGCAAAAAACATTCGGTATTAGTAATATTACAAGAAATCAATAAGAACATAAACCCATACTTTACATACATTAAAGCATACACATGCTAACATACTTTCATGCACTTCTAAATACATATAACCATTCAAATACATCACTCCTTTTGGAATACATTTACTCATGCAAATGTAGTATCATTAATTAATATGAACTAACATGCATACACACATTCATTAGCTCATACATATGCATTCATTCACATGCTCATGCACATATCACTCACATGTATGCTCTCATGCACACATGCACTCTTACTCACAGTCATACATACATGCATACATCTCACATGCATATAATGCATACTATGACACATATTTAATATACATAGTCTTTAATATAAATATGCATACTAACCATGCACACACTTATATGCCAATGCATGTTGAAATTAACTCATAATTATACACTATTATGCATATGTACTGATGTATATTCATTTTCATGAACATTCATTATCATTCATGACTATACTCTAACATAATTCGATACTTATATGCATAAATGTATATATCTTCATGCATAAGCTAAATACCTAATATCAAAACACTTAATATGAAAAATACATATAATGAATTTTAATAATTTATTAATCTACAAACAAATAAATAACTTTAAATTAACATAATATAGACCCTCTTACTCTCTATCTCTCTCTAACTCGCTCTCTTTCTCTCTCTCTGACTCTCTCTCTCTCTCTCTCTCTCTGCCGATCTCTGACTTTCTCTCTCTTTCCCGTCCTCTCTTTGTCTGCCTATCTCTCTCTCTTTCTTTCTTTCTCTCTCTCTCTCTGTCTCTCTCTCTCTCTCTCTCTCTCTCTCTCTCTCTCTCTCTCTCTCTCTCTCTCTCTCTCTCTCTCTCTCTCCTTCTCTGTGCGCGCTGTCGCGCTGCAACAGAGGAGGGGAGGGAGAGAACCTCTCTCTCTCTCTCTCTCTCTCTCTCTCTCTCTCTCTTTCCCGTCCTCTCTCTATCTGCCTATCTCTCTCTCTTTCTTTCTCTCTCTCTCTCTCTCTCTCTCTCTCTCTCTCTCTCTCTCTCTCTCTCTCTCTCTCTCTCTCTCTCTCTCTCTCTCTCTCCTTCTCTGTGCGTGCTGTCGCGCTGCAGCAGAGGAGGGGAGGGAGAGAACCTCTCTCTCTCTCTCTCTCTCTCTCTCTCTCTCTCTCTCTCTCTCTCTCTCTCTCTCTCTCTCTCTCTCTCTCTCTCTCTCTCTCTCTCTCTCTCTCTCTCTCTCTCTCTCTCTCTGCGCGCTGCTGTGCGCAGCGCCAGAGAGGGGGGGGGAATCTCTCTCACACACATACATCACACACACACACGTCACATCATACACGCACACACACACATATCACATATATATTTCACACACACACATATACACATACACGCGCACATACACATAACACATACACACATAACACAAACACGCATATACACACATAACACAAACACACACATACACATAACACACATATATCACATACACACATAACACATACACACACACGTCACATACACACACATATATATCACACACATCACATATATATTTCACACACACACACATATACACATACACGTGCACATACACATAACACATACACACATAACACAAACACGCACATACACACATAACACATACACACATAACACAAACACGCACATACACATAACACACATATATCACATACACACATAACACATACACACACACGTCACATACACACACATATATATCACACACATCACATATATATTTCACACACACACATATACACATACACGCGCACATACACATAACACATACACACATAACACAAACACGCACATACACACATAACACATACACACACACGTCACATACACACACTTCACACACACACATACACTTCACCACATACACACAATGCTACAGGGACCAAGACCAAGCCATGAATAGGCATGGGCATGCTTCCAGCCGGACTATCAACAGCAGTACATGATGGCTTAATATCCCGAGCACAAGGAGGGTCTAATGAGAAAGAAGGAAAAACAGAAGAAAGTAAAGAGCAGGAGACAGTACCTGCAAAAAACATTAAGAGAAACTTGAGCTCAACACTCATTTAAATACAAATGCAAGTCATTTATAAACCATTCCTTTGATTTTACTTTATTTCCTCATCCTCACTTTTCCCCATTAACATTCACCACACTTTAAGTAACTTTTCTCACACAACCTCTCTTTTAATTACCCTCACACTCACCACTCTTTGTACACACCTTTTTTACACTTTAAATGCATATTTTTTTTCTACCACTCTTTTAACTAGCACTCACAACTACCACACTTTGAAACTATTCACTTTAACCACTTTAGTTACACACTTAACCCACACCACACTTTAAACAGCACTCACATACACCGCTCATTAATTATCCACTTCAATTATTATTTTTATTCTATTACCTTAATTTTCTTAATTAAATAAATCATTTAAATTAACCTTAGTTTAAGTTTTAATTAAATCAAACCTTAGGATTTAATTGCACATACATGATTAAATAATTAATTAAACCATATTTTAATTTTTATTATTGAACCAATGTTTAGTTATAGATTAATTTCCTTAAATATTAATTATTTTAACCCTTGAAACATTCTAAAACCCTAAAACCCCTACTTAAAACCCATCAGAAACTCATGAAAACCCTTTAAAACCCTTCTAAACCCTATCTCTAACCCATGATAAATCATCTAAACCCTTAACATTAACCCAATGGAATCATTTTAAGATCCTTTGGATTAATCCTACTGACTTAACTTATATAAACTTATGAAACCCTAGGGGTATATACTCACATGTCTTATATGTATCAATTTAAAACACTCATTAAATGAGTAATTAGGGTAACCCTAATATGAACACATATTCTTCATCATTTCTTGTACCTGCAAATACTTCAAAAGTAGTTAATTCAATCCAGAACAACTGATCAACAGTGAAAAAGAGGTTTAGAATTCACCAATTAAGTTGCTTTTATTTCTTCTGGTTATCAACTGGAAGATGCAAATCTTCCCGACATCCACCGCCACCAAATCTGCACATCGTCCTCGATGGGCCAACTTGCAGATTAAGGGAAGTGGCATTTTCAATGATTATCCTGAAATTAAATCATAGAACAGCATCAATTCTTTTTTAAATATATTTAATCTTATCAAATTTTAAATCTTTTTAACATGCACATGAAGTTTATTTCAATTACATCTGGCAATGAACATATTAAAGTATAAAGGTAAAATTAACCTTTTCAGTCAACAAACATTAGTTTACATCTTATCCATTTATAAACTATGTAAAGATTAGTATAAAACAGAATTCATTTTCATTCATTCAAATGCAGGTTTCGTCATATATATGCATTCACATATGAGCAATCAAGCATGCCAAAGAAATCTACTAAATCTACTTGGACAGACAGCCGCCTTGTATGCCGAATTTTAATCGCTAGATGTGTTTTTTCACAACTAGTTTTCTTCATATAAATATGATGTAAACTTCATATTGATAATAAATGTAAATACCTTTTTGGGGTGAAAGAAGGTATAACTTCCATGTCAATATTCTTTTTTTTTTCTTCGCTACTTTTTTGTTTTAAAGGGGAAAGGCTTAACCCCTTAATCCGAGCTAAGGATCTAGCTGCATGGACAAGAAAGATCTAGGTTTTCACAGACATGTATCATGCAACAATATGCTTCTACATATATACAACTACTTTCGTTATCTAAATGAACTACAAATTCTTCTATTTTTAACAAATCTCACTTAATCTTTAAATGTATAAATTATGTTTATTTCCCTAATATGGTTAAATAGAGTCCTTTATAAATTAATATTCTTCATTCCAGATTTTATCAATTAGTTTTATATGAATGCAAATAAAATACGTAAAACAAAATTTTAAGACAAAGGAAAAATACGACCTAAAATCAATTTTATCTTCAATCTGCTTCATCTTCAATCTGCTCATCTTTATGCATCTTAATTTGTTCTTCAAAGACCTGTTAGAACTCAACCAGCAACAGCTAGACACGCAAAATTATTAAATTTCATATTCAAATCTTCTCTTGGTTTTCCTGCAAAGAAACCCACACTAAAGAAATTCATTCATACATAATTAATCATGCTCATCATCAAACATTACTTCATACATTTCGTCATCTCTTTGTTTAAATAATTTAATTCTTTTGCCAGCAATTAAGTTTTTAAGAGGCGTGCCATCTAATTCGCGTAAGGCATACATTCCATTATCATAGGTTTTGACTACCACATAAGGTCCAAACCAACGTCTTTTAAGTTTCCTACGGGCATCATACTGAGAATCAAACGTACTATCATACAGTAAAACCCAATCATTAACATAAATCGGCTTTGGCCTTAACCTATGTGATTTATCAAAATACTTCTTGTTTTTCAATCGAGAATCTTTTAGTTTAACTATAACCTCTTCTAAACGTTCATTCCCTTGCTGTAACTGCTGGATTCGCAGAGCTAATAAATCTTCTGTTGACAAATTATCTTCCCATGGTAACGTAGTCCAAGTAAGAATTTGCGTATGCACAGGGAATATCGGTTTCTGGCAATACATCAACTCTGCCGGCATATACCCCGTTGTTCTAGTGCAGGTCATTCTATCAGCCCACAACGCAAATGGCAGATAAGTTGGCCAATTTTTAATTTCTCCATTACAAGCTTTGGAAATTGCTTTAATAATAGGAGAATGCCCTCGCTCAATCTTCCCATTAGCTTCAGGGTTGTAAGCAGTAGTAAGGGCTAAGCGAATTCCATGCCTAGCAAAGAATTCTCTAGCCTCTTGCGCATCTAAATCTCCCCTATCAGCCACTACCTTTTCTACATAACCAAATCGTGAAATGACATCCTCAAGAAGAAATTTGCATACATTCAAGGTTGTCTTAGATCTTAAAGCTCGGCCTGCTACATGATTCGTAAGATCTTCACGTGCCAAGACTATATATCTCATCTTATTGATACCTTTGGGCATGGTAACTAAGTTTATAACCCATTTATAATGGATGCATGGTGGATAGGTAGGATGCAACGGATCCCTATGTTTGACTGAGGAATGAATCTGACATACGTCACATGAAGTAACATAATTTTTAACAGTAACATAAATCCCTGGCCACCAGTATCCTTCTCTAATTTTTTCATACGTAGCTACAAAACCTTTATGTCCTGCCCATAAAGTATCATGCATACTCTTCATGACTTGTAACTGAAGATCCTTAGTACCTAGTACTCGTTGTGGCAATCTAATTTTTCCCTCGCATGTCTCCAAATGAAACCATCTTTCAGAAAAAGGTTGTAAGCTCTTTTCCTAATATTCCGAAATCTATTTGAAGACCATGAAGGTGCCCTAACCAAAGTACTTAAATACTTTCCAATATCCTGCCACTCTCCTTCGTATTCTTCAATATTAAACTGTTCATATGCGTATGCTTTAGAATCATAATTAATTGCATTTATTTCTAATTCTGTTTCTTCCTCATTATCAAATCTAGCTCGAGAAAGCATATCAGCCACAGGATTAGATTTACCTGCAATATGTATCAAAACAAGATTTATAAACTTGATGTATGAAATCCATCTAAGCATGGCAATGTCGGGTGATGAACAGTTTGTAATCATTCCAATCAGAGGTAGACAATCTGTCTCAACTATTACATTTGCACCTATAAAATATTCTTTATCGGATTTTAATGCCGTGACTAAACCCCATAGTTCTCGTTTAATTTGCGGATAATTTCTTTGCGTATCGTGTAAAATCTTTGCTCCAAATCTCACAGCATACCTATTGCCCTCTTCATCGTCCTGACCAATAACCCATCCTATTCCTATAGGGCTCGTATCAACAGTTAAAATGATAGGCTTTTGATCAGTATAATCTACTCGCTTTAAAATAGGAGCTTCAAGAAGTAATTTCTTTAACTTTTTCATAGCTTTTGAGTGTTCTTCAGTCCAAAGAAACTTTTGATTCTTCCTTAGTAAAGCATAAAGACAGTTTGCAACATGTGCATAGTGTGGGATCCAGATGGCATAAAACACACAAGCACCAAGGAATCGTCTTACCTCACTAATATTACTCCAGGTTTCAGAAATCTTGTTTATAAGGTCGACTTTAGGTGGATATGGCCTCCGACCGTAATATCCACATAAATGCCTAACTATAAGTACCTCATTGACACCAAAAATAGATTTCTCAATGGAGAATGTGAGACCAACCTCTTCAAATCTCTGGAAAATCCTTTCACAGTCAGAGATATGATCTACTACAAACTTCCTGCAGCCAGAGGAATCTAAAGTTTCATCTTTCGCATTCTCAATACATCCTTTAATAGGAATGTCATCAATAAATGGCATGGCTATATTAGGAATGAAGTCATGTAATACTGAATTCATGGCGTTCATCATATGTGCTACTGAATTAGTAGCTCCTTGCGGCAAAGTGCACATGCGAACTAAGCCTAAAGGAGTTTTCATGGTCGTAATGTCTCTACTTTCAATAGCAAGCTGAAATTGATCGTAGCCAGAATACAAGTCTCCCATTGAGTAAATGGCATGACCAGCAAAGGCTTCAGCGAATTCTCCTACAATGGACCCAGTACCTACATTCCTAATAGTAACCTTGTTAACAGGTTGTAAATCTTGAATGAACCGTAACTTGCCATTTTTCTTTGGAACAGTAAACCACCTACTTGAGTAGGGTGCAGACGATGGCTCTAAAATTCGCATGTGAATCTTTTCCTTAAGAAGCCGCATTAACTCTGGTAAATGGGCTTTCGGAACAGGTATGGGTCGAAGATTCCATGGAATGTGAGGCACTGTAAAGATGATCATTGGTGGTACAATTTTTGGGTCTGCACAACCTATCTCATGGGAATATAAAGAAAATGCCTTTCCATGCTTTCTAATCACTCTTTGAAATAGTTCACGTTCCTCGGGTAACAAAAAATTTTCATCATTTCCTATCTTGATTAGCTTTAAAGTTTCTTCTGTGAAGGTATGAACTATATTTGTGCGCTCTCTTAAATAAGGATCATTGGTAACTTTCCTAAACTTCTCTTCACTCTCTCGTGGTAAAGATTGGGCAATCGGTTTAATTTTTTTATCAACGGTTTTGTATTTTGTATTTACTTTTGCTTCCTTTTCATTACTCATGACAAATTTAATAATCAAATCATATTCTTCAATAGAATTTAAAAGTACAAATCTAAAATTTTCTTTTTCATGCAAAATATTTTGAAGTTCTTCAATCAATGAGTTTGAAGATAAAGTTTCAATTACGGTTTCAATGTGTTCATCAGATGAAATGAATCCTTTCTCTTTATAAAATTTTTCATAATGTTTTATAATTTTTTTAGGAATTTGTTTATAATGACTGAATTGCAAATATGATGAAGGGAAATATAAAGAAAAACTATCTAAAGTATCTACAGATGGGTGCGAGACATCAAACCAAGAACCACCGTTGTCTCGCTCAACAGTGGCATCTAGGCAAAATTTTGATCATAATAAGTTCCAAACTCACGAAGAGGCATATGATCTTCACGTATCTTTTCATGAGAACGGATGGGCGTCTTCCTAATTTGCTCCCTATTTCGTACATGGTTTGGGCTGACTATCATAACTTGGAGCGATTGTAGATCATCTTTAGATCTAATTCTTGCGTATGCTAAGCCGTCATCTATTACTTTAGTCTCCATTCTGGCTTCACATATGAATGGTTGACCTAAGATAATTTCATAAGAGCAGTTGTCCTGAATGAAAAAGTGGAATGTCTCAGAGATTCCACCTATCATTAGAGGTATGTTGGCACATGCTCCTAGGAGTGATCCACAACCATTGTCCGCGGTTCGCATTATCCAGCCGTGATTTTTATCAATAGGCCATTTAAACTTATCATATAATCCTTTCGAAATCACATTGATTTCAGACCCAGAGTCAATTAGGGCTAAAGCAGAATATGATCTCTTTTGATCTCCTAAGTTAAGTTTAATCTCCGGTGTGCCTCTCGCCCAAAAACTTTTTCTAAAATCACTCTCTGAGTTTTTTGTTTCGTCATCTGGTACAATCGGCCCTAAGAAATTTTTGTTCACATTACAGGTATTATCTTCTTCATCCTCTGAGTCTAAAGAAAGAGATTCATGAATCAAGTGAGTTACATCGGCAACATCTTGCATCTCTACCTCTTGTGACAGAGGGAATCTCTTCCTTTTAATTAGTTTAATAAAATTTTCCTTAAATTCAATTTTTGCTATTGAGAAGATTTGTTCTAAAGTCATTGTTACTGCACTTTTTAATAAGATGTCATACAATATTTCTTTCGAATTAACTTTTTGTTCAAGTTCAGAAATAAGAATAGCTTTCGGTACTCGTTTTGGTTTCTTTTCTGGTTTCTCTTCAGGTTTTGTTTCAGTTCTAGGAATTTGCTCTACTTTGTCTGATGTTTGAATTGGCTCACTAAACACAGGTTGTTTACCCTCCTTAATTTCTTTTCTTCGCTCCTCATTTGTTTTAGAACTTTCGCCTTGTTCAAACTGAACTTTCTTAGGCTTCGGCTCATCTCTCATCTTACTTCTAGTCATTCGTCTACCTGAATCATTTATATCTTGCTCATCATCCCTCTTTCTTTTCTCTTCAACATTCGCAATATGCGAATATATCGAGAATTGATCGACAGGAGAGTTCCACGTAGTTTTCTGCATAATATCATCTCTCGCCTTTATCAAAGCTTCAATTGAGTAGTTCCTCATTTCCCTTGTTTGTTCGGAATCAGAGTCACTATCAACATATTCTAGTTTAACAGCAGAAGCAGATTTCGAAGACTCAGAAAGGTTTTCATACAGCTTCTGCATCCCTCCCTTTCCCCAATTGGCAGCTAAGGGTAAATGTGTTCTATAGTCGCACAATCGCTTGTCAATATCAATTACAAGTCTTTTCTCTTTCGCATCTTTCAATGCTTCACATGTGTAAGTCAAATGATCTGTGGCATCGCACCAGATACATCTCCTCACATTGGCATTTCTCCTTTCATTGAAATTTCTTTGGTTAAATGCTTGAGAAATCGGTTGAGGAATTGGTTGGGGTACAACTGGAGGATTAGGAGGTATAAAAGGATGATTCGGAGCTACTAATGGTGGATTTGGAGCATTTACTGGTTGAGGATAAATAGTCGGATAAGCTTGCATTGCAGGTTTATCTTGAAGGTTTAAAGCATACACCACATTCTGCAAAGCCGCTACCTCTTTAGACATATTCTCGTGCATATGCATCATATTGTCCAACTTGTTAAACAAAATCTCAAATTGTAACTCGGTTGGTACTCTAGATGTGGATGTTGTAGGCTCAACTTTTGAATCTATATGTGTATCCCTAGTTGCCTGAATCGGAGGAAAACTGGAAGATGGTTGAGACATCGATTCATAAAGGAGTGTTTTACGTTGGATCATGTGAGCAACCGCCTCAACTACAGTTTTCACTACACCCCAGTCGTCTGTAAGCCCATATTTCTTTCCTGGTTCTTCAAGCCTACGCTCAACCTCTACCCTTATATCTGGAGTCAAGATTTTAAGGAAATATAAAATGATATCTGGGGTAAGGGCAACTCTATCCTGTTCAGGTAATTGAGAGAATCTTTTCATAAATTCACTATGGAGTTGAGTTAACGAAATGTGAGGCTTAGGTGAACTAATCCATTTCATAAATCCTTCTCTACTATGTTGACTGTAGTCTTCTAAGTAGAATTCTTTATGCAGCTCTTTTCTAAACTCATCCCATTCCTTATTGTCATGTAGATCCATAATAGCTTTCACTGTACCTATGGCAAGTCGTCCAAGATAGGATTTCCACTTTGTATCAGGCAAGCCCTGTAACTTGGCTAATTCCTCAAACGTGTCTAAATAATTTGTAACATTCATACCAGTAAATTTCCCTTTATCCTTTAATAACGTTTCAACTACCTTTTGTCCTTGCGTCTCGTGCATCATAGTTTGAAATAGCTCGTCCATTTTTGAAGTTTGTTTTGACCTAGCTTGAACAATTCTAACTATATCCTGAACTTCTTTTGTTACTCTTTCCTTATGTTCAGCTACTAATTCTAAAATTCCGTTAGAGTCCAGTTTGTTAAGTTTATACTATGCCAATATGCTTCAAGTAAAGCTATGATTAACGCTTAACCTATGATTAACAAACAGTTGCCTTTAACCTATACCAATAATTTAACCTTAAATAAAATTTTGCACCCAAGAATGTAAGGGTAAAGAAATTATACCAACTGCTCGAAGATGAGGCTCAAAACAGTGCTTTCTGTGAAATTCAATACATTTATTGATTTGAATCAAAAACCTAAATACATAGTTTGCTAAAAATGGGTGCAAACGTTTTGTGCTTCAATTGTTGATGAAAGGGGTGGCGCGACGAGGTTCTCCTACTTGCCAATCTTCGTGGAGGCGCTCAGGTCACCAGACCAGCCCTCGACACCAAGAAGATTGCAAGCTCACGTAAATGCCACAGCTTCCAGGGATGAAGACGCAGCTGCACTGATGTAAAATCGTATGAATGTATATGCAATGCAAAATTTAAAATTTATACCTGAGCTGCAAGGCCGTTTGTTCACGTCGGGTTCACCAATGTCGGGTCGTGAGAGATGCTCGGATGGTGGATCAAGTCATCCGCCTAAATCATTCGGCACACGCAGGGTGTCTGTAGCAAACTCAGGCTTATGAAAATAAGGGTTCTAATGATAAAATAATTTAAATTACCTATTTCTATGATTGAAACTAAAGTTTTCTTATCAAAAGTAAATAGTTTTAACTAGCTATGGACCGTAAGGACGGGCAGCCTCGTACATAGCAACAGCTTCCTGATATGAGATTGAAACTTCCATAATGGGTTCTTCTACTAAACTTTCAGGTAAGCTAGAGGGTTCTGGTCTGTCTAGAGTTGGTGGAACATTTTCAATATTTTCAATAGAACTGTGCTCAAACTCATGAACTAACTTAGAAGACATCAAGGAAAGTAATGGAAAATTAATGAAACAATATGATGCTAAACTATTTGAATGAATTAATTGATATTCTAATAGTTCTAATCAATAAATCTAATACAACTGGAAGGCCTAAACAATTGGATAAATGTCTACTCAATTGGATAGTTGACTAAATGAGAAATAAGATTTAAATGGATCTTTAGGCTGCCGCTTCACTTCAATTGTCTTCACTTCACTTTAATTGATTGTAATCTTCAATGTTTCTGCAAAAAACATTCGGTATTAGTAATATTACAAGAAATCAATAAGAACATAAACCCATACTTTACATACATTAAAGCATACACATGCTAACATACTTTCATGCACTTCTAAATACATATAACCATTCAAATACATCACTCCTTTTGGAATACATTTACTCATGCAAATGTAGTATCATTAATTAATATGAACTAACATGCATACACACATTCATTAGCTCATACATATGCATTCATTCACATGCTCATGCACATATCACTCACATGTATGCTCTCATGCACACATGCACTCTTACTCACAGTCATACATACATGCATACATCTCACATGCATATAATGCATACTATGACACATATTTAATATACATAGTCTTTAATATAAATATGCATACTAACCATGCACACACTTATATGCCAATGCATGTTGAAATTAACTCATAATTATACACTATTATGCATATGTACTGATGTATATTCATTTTCATGAACATTCATTATCATTCATGACTATGCTCTAACATAATTCGATACTTATATGCATAGATGTATATATCTTCATGCATAAGCTAAATACCTAATATCAAAACACTTAATATGAAAAATACATATAATGAATTTTAATCATTTATTAATCTACAAACAAATAAATAAATTTAAATTAACATAATATAGACCCTCTTACTCTCTATCTCTCTCTAACTCGCTCTCTTTCTCTCTCTCTGACTCTCTCTCTCTCTCTCTCTGCCGATCTCTGACTTTCTCTCTCTTTCCCGTCCTCTCTCTGTCTGCCTATCTCTCTCTCTTTCTTTCTCTCTCTCTCTCTCTCTCTCTCTCTCTTTCCCATCCTCTCTCTGTCTGCCTATCTCTCTCTCTTTCTTTCTCTCTCTCTCTCTCTCTCTCTCTCTCTCTCTCTCTCTCTCTCTCTCTCTCTCTCTCTCTCTCTCTCTCTCTCTCTCTCTCTCTCTCTCTCTCTCTCTCTCCCCTTCTCTGTGCGCGCTGTCGCGCTGCAGCAAAGGAGGGGAGGGAGAGAACCTCTCTCTCTCTCTCTCTCTCTCTCTCTCTGCGCGCTGCTGCGCGCAGCGCCAGAGAGGGGGGGGGAATCTCTCTCACACACATACATCACACACACACACGTCACATCATACACCCACACACACACATATCACATATATATTTCACACACACACATATACACATACACGCGCACATACACATAACACATACACACATAACACAAACACGCACATACACACATAACACAAACACGCACATACACATAACACACATATATCACATACACACATAACACATACACACACACGTCACATACACACACATATATATCACACACATCACATATATATTTCACACACACACATATACACATACACACGCACATACACATAACACATACACACATAACACAAACACGCACATACACACATAACACATACACACATAACACAAACACGCACATACACATAACACACATATATCACATACACACATAACACATACACACACACGTCACATACACACACATATATATCACACACATCACATATATATTTCACACACACACATATACACATACACGCGCACATACACATAACACATACACACATAACACAAACACGCACATACACACATAACACATACACACACACGTCACATACACACACTTCACACACACACATACACTTCACCACATACACACAATGCTACAGGGACCAAGACCAAGCCATGAATAGGCATGGGCATGCTTCCAGCCGGACTATCAACAGCAGTACATGATGGCTTAATATCCCGAGCACAAGGAGGGTCTAATGAGAAAGAAGGAAAAACAGAAGAAAGTAAAGAGCAGGAGACAGTACCTGCAAAAAACATTAAGAGAAACTTGAGCTCAACACTCATTTAAATACAAACGCAAGTCATTTATAAACCATTCCTTTGATTTTACTTTATTTCCTCATCCTCACTTTTCCCCATTAACATTCACCACACTTTAATTAACTTTTCTCACACAACCTCTCTTTTAATTACCCTCACACTCACCACTCTTTGTACACACCTTTTGTACACTTTAAATGCATATTTTTTTCTACCACTCTTTTAACTAGCACTCACAACTACCACACTTTGAAACTATTCACTTTAACCACTTTAGTTACACACTTAACCCACACCACACTTTAAACAGCACTCACATACACCGCTCATTAATTATCCACTTCAATTATTATTTTTATTCTATTACCTTAATTTTCTTAATTAAATAAATCATTTAAATTAACCTTAGTTTAAGTTTTAATTAAATCAAACCTTAGGATTTAATTGCACATACATGATTAAATAATTAATTAAACCATATTTTAATTTTTATTATTGAACCAATGTTTAGTTATAGATTAATTTCCTTAAATATTAATTATTTTAACCCTTGAAACATTCTAAAACCCTAAAACCCCTACTTAAAACCCATCAGAAACTCATGAAAACCCTTTAAAACCCTTCTAAACCCTATCTCTAACCCATGATAAATCATCTAAATCCTTAACATTAACCCAATGGAATCATTTTAAGATCCTTTGGATTAATCCTACTGACTTAACTTATATAAACTTATGAAACCCTAGGGGTATATACTCACATGTCTTATATGTATCAATTTAAAACACTCATTAAATGAGTAATTAGGATAACCCTAATATGAACACATATTCTTCATCATTTCTTGTACCTGCAAATACTTCAAAAGTAGTTAATTCAATCCAGAACAACTGATCAACAGTGAAAAAGAGGTTTAGAATTCACCAATTAAGTTGCTTTTATTTCTTCTGGTTATCAACTGGAAGATGCAAATCTTCCCGACATCCACCGCCACCAAATCTGCACATCGTCCTCGATGGGCCAACTTGCAGATTAAGGGAAGTGGCATTTTCAATGATTATCCTGAAATTAAATCATAGAACAGCATCAATTCTTTTTTAAATATATTTAATCTTATCAAATTTTAAATCTTTTCAACATGCACATGAAGTTTATTTCAATTACATCTGGCAATGAACATATTAAAGTATAAAGGTAAAATTAACCTTTTCAGTCAACAAACATTAGTTTACATCTTATCCATTTATAAACTATGTAAAGATTAGTATAAAAAAGAATTCATTTTCATTCATTCAAATGCAGGTTTCGTCATATATATGCATTCACATATGAGCAATCAAGCATGCCAAAGAAATCTACTAAATCTACTTGGACAGACAGCCGCCTTGTATGCCCAATTTTAATCGCTAGATGTGTTTTTTCACAACTAGTTTTCTTCATATAAATATGATGTAAACTTCATATTGATAATAAATGTAAATACCTTTTTGGGGTGAAAGAAGGTATAACTTCCATGTCAATATTCTTTTTTTTTTCTTCGCTACTTTTTTGTTTTAAAGGGGAAAGGCTTAACCCCTTAATCCGAGCTAAGGATCTAGCTGCATGGACAAGAAAGATCTAGGTTTTCACAGACATGTATCATGCAACAATATGCTTCTACATATATACAACTACTTTCGTTATCTAAATGAACTACAAATTCTTCTATTTTTAACAAATCTCACTCAATCTATAAATGTATAAATTATGTTTATTTCCCTAATATGGTTAAATAGAGTCCTTTATAAATTAATATTCTTCATTCCAGATTTTATCAATTAGTTTTATATGAATGCAAATAAAATACGTAAAACAAAATTTTAAGACAAAGAAAAAATACGACCTAAAATCAATTTTATCTTCAATCTGCTTCATCTTCAATCTGCTCATCTTTATGCATCTTAATTTGTTCTTCAAAGACCTGTTAGAACTCAACCAGCAACAGCTAGACACGCAAAATTATTAAATTTCATATTCAAATCTTCTCTTGGTTTTCCTGCAAAGAAACCCACACTAAAGAAATTCATTCATACATAATTAATCATGCTCATCATCAAACATTACTTCATACATTTCATCATCTCTTTGTTTAAATAATTTAATTCTTTTGCCAGCAATTAAGTTTTTAAGAGGCGTGCCATCTAATTCGCGTAAGGCATACATTCCATTATCATAGGTTTTGACTACCACATAAGGTCCAAACCAACGTCTTTTAAGTTTCCTACGGGCATCATACTGAGAATCAAACGTACTATCATACAGTAAAACCCAATCATTAACATAAATCGGCTTTGGCCTTAACCTATGTGATTTATCAAAATACTTCTTGTTTTTCAATCGAGAATCTTTTAGTTTAACTATAGCCTCTTCTAAACGTTCATTCCCTTGCTCTAACTGCTGGATTCGCAGAGCTAATAAATCTTCTGTCGACAAATTATCTTCCCATGGTAACGTAGTCCAAGTAAGAATTTGCGTATGCACAGGGAATATCGGTTTCTGGCAATACATCAACTCTGCCGGCATATACCCCGTTGTTCTAGTGCAGGTCATTCTATCAGCCCACAACGCAAATGGCAGATAAGTTGGCCAATTTTTAATTTCTCCATTACAAGCTTTGGAAATTGCTTTAATAATAGGAGAATGCCCTCGCTCAATCTTCCCATTAGCTTCAGGGTTGTAAGCAGTAGTAAGGGCTAAGCGAATTCCATGCCTAGCAAAGAATTCTCTAGCCTCCTGCGCATCTAACTCTCCCCTATCAGCCACTACCTTTTCTACATAACCAAATCGTGAAATGACATCCTCAAGAAGAAATTTGCATACATTCAAGGTTGTCTTAGATCTTAAAGCTCGGCCTGCTACATGATTCGTAAGATCTTCACGTGCCAAGACTATATATCTCATCTTATTGATACCTTTGGGCATGGTAACTAAGTCTATAACCCATTTATAATGGATGCATGGTGGATAGGTAGGATGCAACGGATCCCTATGTTTGACTGAGGAATGAATCTGACATACATCACATGAAGTAACATAATTTTTAACAGTAACATAAATCCCTGGCCACCAGTATCCTTCTCTAATTTTTTCATACGTAGCTACAAAACCTTTATGTCCTGCCCATAAAGTATCATGCATACTCTTCATGACTTGTAACTGAAGATCCTTAGTACCTAGTACTCGTTGTGGCAATCTAATTTTTCCCCTCGCATGTCTCCAAATGAAACCATCTTTCAGAAAAAAGTTGTAAGCTCTTTTCCTAATATTCCGAAATCTATTTGAAGACCATGAAGGTGCCCTAACCAAAGTACTTAAATACTTTCCAATATCCTGCCACTCTCCTTCGTATTCTTCAATATTAAACTGTTCATATGCGTATGCTTTAGAATCATAATTAATTGCATTTATTTCTAATTCTGTTTCTTCCTCATTATCAAATCTAGCTCGAGAAAGCATATCAGCCACAGGATTAGATTTACCTGCAATATGTATCAAAACAAGATTTATAAACTTGATGTATGAAATCCATCTAAGCATGGCAATGTCGGGTGATGAACAGTTTGTAATCATTCCAATCAGAGGTAGACAATCTGTCTCAACTATTACATTTGCACCTATAAAATATTTTAATGCCGTGACTAAACCCCATAGTTCTCGTTTAATTTGCGGATAATTTCTTTGCGTATCGTGTAAAATCTTTGCTCCAAATCTCACAGCATACCTATTGCCCTCTTCATCGTCCTGACCAATAACCCATCCTATTCCTATAGGGCTCGTATCAACAGTTAAAATGATAGGCTTTTGATCAGTATAATCTACTCGCTTTAAAATAGGAGCTTCAAGAAGTAATTTCTTTAACTTTTTCATAGCTTTTGAGTGTTCTTCAGTCCAAAGAAACTTTTGATTCTTCCTTAGTAAAGCATAAAGACAGTTTGCAACATGTGCATAGTGTGGGATCCAGATGGCATAAAACACACAAGCACCAAGGAATCGTCTTACCTCACTAATATTACTCCAGGTTTCAGAAATCTTGTTTATAGCGTCGACTTTAGGTGGATATGGCCTCCGACCGTAATATCCACATAAATGCCTAACTATAAGTACCTCATTGACACAAATAGATTTCTCAATGGAGAATGTGAGACCAACCTCTTCAAATCTCTGGAAAATCCTTTCACAGTCAGAGATATGATCTACTACAAACTTCCTGCAGCCAGAGGAATCTAAAGTTTCATCTTTCGCATTCTCAATACATCCTTTAATAGGAATGTCATCAATAAATGGCATGGCTATATTAGGAATGAAGTCATGTAATACTGAATTCATGGCGTTCATCATATGTGCTACTGAATTAGTAGCTCCTTGCGGCAAAGTGCACATGCGAACTAAGCCTAAAGGAGTTTTCATGGTCGTAATGTCTCTACTTTCAATAGCAAGCTGAAATTGATCGTAGCCAGAATACAAGTCTCCCATTGAGTAAATGGCATGACCAGCAAAGGCTTCAGCGAATTCTCCTACAATGGGCCCAGTACCTACATTCCTAATAGTAACCTTGTTAACAGGTTGTAAATCTTGAATGAACCGTAACTTGCCATTTTTCTTTGGAACAGTAAACCACCTATTTGAGTAGGGTGCAGACGATGGCTCTAAAATTCGCATGTGAATCTTTTCCTTAAGAAGCCGCATTAACTCTGGTAAATGGGCTTTCGGAACAGGTATGGGTCGAAGATTCCATGGAATGTGAGGCACTGTAAAGATGATCATTGGTGGTACAATTTTTGGGTCTGCACAACCTATCTCATGGGAATATAAAAGAAAATGCCTTTCCATGCTTTCTAATCACTCTTTGAAATAGTTCACGTTCCTCGGGTAACAAAAAATTTTCATCATTTCCTATCTTGATTAGCTTTAAAGTTTCTTCTGTGAAGGTATGACCTATATTTGTGCGCTCTCTTAAATAAGGATCATTGGTAACTTTCCTAAACTTCTCTTCACTCTCTCGTGGTAAAGATTGGGCAATCGGTTTAATTTTTTTATCAACGGTTTTGTATTTTGTATTTACTTTTGCTTCCTTTTCATTACTCATGACAAATTTAATAATCAAATCATATTCTTCAATAGAATTTAAAAGTACAAATCTAAAATTTTCTTTTTCATGCAAAATATTTTGAAGTTCTTCAATCAATGAGTTTGAAGATAAAGTTTCAATTACGGTTTCAATGTGTTCATCAGATGAAATGAATCCTTTCTCTTTATAAAATTTTTCATAATGTTTTATCATTTTTTTAGGAATTTGTTTATAATGACTGAATTGCAAATATGATGAAGGGAAATATAAAGAAAAACTATCTAAAGTATCTATAGATGGGTGCGAGACATCAAACCAAGAACCACCGTTGTCTCGCTCAACAGTGGCATCTAGGCAAAATTTTGATCATAATAAGTTCCAAACTCACGAAGAGGCATATGATCTTCACGTATCTTTTCATGAGAACGGATGGGCGTCTTCCTAATTTGCTCCCTATTTCGTACATGGTTTGGGCTGACTATCATAACTTGGAGCGATTGTAGATCATCTTTAGATCTAATTCTTGCGTATGCTGAGCCGTCATCTATTACTTTAGTCTCCATTCTGGCTTCACATATGAATGGTTGACCTAAGATAATTTCATAAGAGCAGTTGTCCTGAATGAAAAAGTGGAATGTCTCAGAGATTCCACCTATCATTAGAGGTATGTTGGCACATGCTCCTAGGAGTGATCCACAACCATTGTCCGCGGTTCGCATTATCCAGCCATGATTTTTATCAATAGGCCATTTAAACTTATCATATAATCCTTTCGAAATCACATTGATTTCAGACCCAGAGTCAATTAGGGCTAAAGCAGAATATGATCTCTTTTTATCTCCTAAGTTAACTTTAATCTCCGGTGTGCCTCTCGCCCAAAAACTTTTTCTAAAATCACTCTCTGAGTTTTTTGTTTCGTCATCTGGTACAATCGGCCCTAAGAAATTTTTGTTCACATTACAGGTATTATCTTCTTCATCCTCTGAGTCTAAAGAAAGAGATTCATGAATCAAGTGAGTTACATCGGCAACATCTTGCATCTCTACCTCTTGTGACAGAGGGAATCTCTTCCTTTTAATTAGTTTAATAAAATTTTCCTTAAATTCAATTTTTGCTATTGAGAAGATTTGTTCTAAAGTCATTGTTACTGCACTTTTTAATAAGATGTCATACAATATTTCTTTCGAATTAACTTTTTGTTCAAGTTCAGAAATAAGAATAGCTTTCGGTACTCGTTTTGGTTTCTTTTCTGGTTTCTCTTCAGGTTTTGTTTCAGTTCTAGGAATTTGCTCTACTTTGTCTGATGTTTGAATTGGCTCACTAAACACAGGTTGTTTACCCTCCTTAATTTCTTTTCTTCGCTCCTCATTTGTTTTAGAACTTTCGCCTTGTTCAAACTGAACTTTCTTAGGCTTCGGCTCATCTCTCATCTTACTTATAGTCATTCGTCTACCTGAATCATTTATATCTTGCTCATCATCCCTCTTTCTTTTCTCTTCAACATTCGCAATATGCGAATATATCGAGAATTGATCGACAGGAGAGTTCCACGTAGTTTTCTGCATAATATCATCTCTCGCCTTTATCAAAGCTTCAATTGAGTAGTTCCTCATTTCCCTTGTTTGTTCGGAATCAGAGTCACTATCAACATATTCTAGTTTAACAGCAGAAGCAGATTTCGAAGACTCAGAAAGGTTTTCATACAGCTTCTGCATCCCTCCCTTTCCCCAATTGGCAGCTAAGGGTAAATGTGTTCTATAGTCGCACAATCGCTTGTCAATATCAATTACAAGTCTTTTCTCTTTCGCATCTTTCAATGCTTCACATGTGTAAGTCAAATGATCTGTGGCATCGCACCAGATACATCTCCTCACATTGGCATTTCTCCTTTCATTGAAATTTCTTTGGTTAAATGCTTGAGAAATCGGTTGAGGAATTGGTTGGGGTACAACTGGAGGATTAGGAGGTATAAAAGGATGATTCGGAGCTACTAATGGTGGATTTGGAGCATTTACTGGTTGAGGATAAATAGTCGGATAAGCTTGCATTGCAGGTTTATCTTGAAGGTTTAAAGCATACACCACATTCTGCAAAGCCGCTACCTCTTTAGACATATTCTCGTGCATATGCATCATATTGTCCAACTTGTTAAACAAAATCTCAAATTGTAACTCGGTTGGTACTCTAGATGTGGATGTTGTAGGCTCAACTTTTGAATCTATATGTGTATCCCTAGTTGCCTGAATCGGAGGAAAACTGGAAGATGGTTGAGACATCGATTCATAAAGGAGTGTTTTACGTTGGATCATGTGAGCAACCGCCTCAACTACAGTTTTCACTACACCCCAGTCATCTGTAAGCCCATATTTCTTTCCCGGTTCTTCAAGCCTACGCTCAACCTCTACCCTTATATCTGGAGTCAAGATTTTAAGGAAATATAAAATGATATCTGGGGTAAGGGCAACTCTATCCTGTTCAGGTAATTGAGAGAATCTTTTTATAAATTCACTATGGAGTTGAGTTAACGAAATGTGAGGCTTAGGTGAACTAATCCATTTCATAAATCCTTCTCTACTATGTTGACTGTAGTCTTCTAAGTAGAATTCTTTATGCAGCTCTTTTCTAAACTCATCCCATTCCTTATTGTCATGTAGATCCATAATAGCTTTCACTGTACCTATGGCAAGTCGTCCAAGATAGGATTTCCACTTTGTATCAGGCAAGCCCTGTAACTTGGCTAATTCCTCAAACGTGTCTAAATAATTTGTAACATTCATACCAGTAAATTTCCCTTTATCCTTTAATAACGTTTCAACTACCTTTTGTCCTTGCGTCTCGTGCATCATAGTTTGAAATAGCTCGTCCATTTTTGAAGTTTGTTTTGACCTAGCTTGAACAATTCTAACTATATCCTGAACTTCTTTTGTTACTCTTTCCTTATGTTCAGCTACTAATTCTGAAATTCCGTTAGAGTCCAGTTTGTTAAGTTTATACTATGCCAATATGCTTCAAGTAAAGCTATGATTAACGCTTAACCTATGATTAACAAACAGTTGCCTTTAACCTATACCAATAATTTAACCTTAAATAAAATTTTGCACCCAAGAATGTAAGGGTAAAGAAATTATACCAACTGCTCGAAGATGAGGCTCAAAACAGTGCTTTCTGTGAAATTCAATACATTTATTGATTTGAATCAAAAACCTAAATACATAGTTTGCTAAAAATGGGTGCAAACGTTTTGTGCTTCAATTGTTGATGAAAGGGGTGGCGCGACGAGGTTCTCCTACTTGCCAATCTTCGTGGAGGCGCTCAGGTCACCAGACCAGCCCTCGACACCAAGAAGATTGCAAGCTCACGTAAATGCCACAGCTTCCAGGGATGAAGACGCAGCTGCACTGATGTAAAATCGTATGAATGTATATGCAATGCAAAATTTAAAATTTATACCTGAGCTGCAAGGCCGTTTGTTCACGTCGGGTTCACCAATGTCGGGTCGTGAGAGATGCTCGGATGGTGGATCAAGTCATCCGCCTAAATCGTTCGGCACACGCAGGGTGTCTGTAGCAAACTCAGGCTTATGAAAATAAGGGTTCTAATGATAAAATAATTTAAATTACCTATTTCTATGATTGAAACTAAAGTTTTCTTATCAAAAGTAAATAGTTTTAACTAGCTATGGACCGTAAGGACGGGCAGCCTCGTACATAGCAACAGCTTCCTGATATGAGATTGAAACTTCCATAATGGGTTCTTCTACTAAACTTTCACGTAAGCTAGAGGGTTCTGGTCTGTCTAGAGTTGGCGGAACATTTTCAATATTTTCAATAGAACTGTGCTCAAACTCATGAACTAACTTAGAAGACATCAAGGAAAGTAATGGAAAATTAATGAAACAATATGATGCTAAACTATTTGAATGAATTAATTGATATGCTAATGGTTCTAATCAATAAATCTAATACAACTGGAAGGCCTAAACAATTGGATAAATGTATAGTCAATTGGATAGTTGACTAAATGAGAAATAAGATTTAAATGGATCTTTAGGCTGCCGCTTCACTTCAATTGTCTTCACTTCACTTTAATTGATTGTAATCTTCAATGTTTCTGCAAAAAACATTCGGTATTAGTAATATTACAAGAAATCAATAAGAACATAAACCCATACTTTACATACATTAAAGCATACACATGCTAACATACTTTCATGCACTTCTAAATACATATAACCATTCAAATACATCACTCCTTTTGGAATACATTTACTCATGCAAATGTAGTATCATTAATTAATATGAACTAACATGCATACACACATTCATTAGCTCATACATATGCATTCATTCACATGCTCATGCACATATCACTCACATGTATGCTCTCATGCACACATGCACTCTTACTCACAGTCATACATACATGCATACATCTCACATGCATATAATGCATACTATGACACATATTTAATATACATAGTCTTTAATATAAATATGCATACTAACCATGCACACACTTATATGCCAATGCATGTTGAAATTAACTCATAATTATACACTATTATGCATATGTACTGATGTATATTCATTTTCATGAACATTCATTATCATTCATGACTATACTCTAACATAATTCGATACTTATATGCATAGATGTATATATCTTCATGCATAAGCTAAATACCTAATATCAAAACACTTAATATGAAAAATACATATAATGAATTTTAATCATTTATTAATCTACAAACAAATAAATAAATTTAAATTAACATAATATAGACCCTCTTACTCTCTATCTCTCTCTAACTCGCTCTCTTTCTCTCTCTTTGACTCTCTCTCTCTCTCTCTGCCGATCTCTGACTTTCTCTCTCTTTCCCGTCCTCTCTCTGTCTGCCTATCTCTCTCTCTTTCTTTCTCTCTCTCTCTCTCTCTCTCTCTCTCTCTCTCTCTCTTTCCCGTCCTCTCTCTGTCTGCCTATCTCTCTCTCTTTCTTTCTCTCTCTCTCTCTCTCTCTCTCTCTCTCTCTCTCTCTCTCTCTCTCTCTCTCTCTCTCTCTCCTTCTCTGTGCGTGCTGTCGCGCTGCAGCAAAGGAGGGGAGGGAGAGAACCTCTCTCTCTCTCTCTCTCTCTCTCTCTCTCTCTCTCTCTCTCTGCGCGCTGCTGCGCGCAGCGCCAGAGAGGGGGGGGGGGAATCTCTCTCACACACATACATCACACACACACACGTCACATCATACACCCACACACACACATATCACATATATATTTCACACACACACATATACACATACACGTGCACATACACATAACACATACACACATAACACAAACACGCACATACACACATAACACAAACACGCACATACACATAACACACATATATCACATACACACATAACACATACACACACACGTCACATACACACACATATATATCACACACATCACATATATATTTCACACACACACATATACACATACACGCGCACATACACATAACACATACACACATAACACAAACACGCACATACACACATAACACATACACACATAACACAAACACGCACATACACATAACACACATATATCACATACACACATAACACATACACACACACGTCACATACACACACATATATATCACACACATCACATATATATTTCACACACACACATATACACATACACGCGCACATACACATAACACATACACACATAACACAAACACGCACATACACACATAACACATACACACACACGTCACATACACACACTTCACACACACATACACTTCATCACATACACACAATGCTACAGGGACCAAGACCAAGCCATGAATAGGCATGGGCATGCTTCCAGCCGGACTATCAACAGCAGTACATGATGGCTGAATATCCCGAGCATAAGGAGGGTCTAATGAGAAAGAAGGAAAAACAGAAGAAAGTAAAGAGCAGGAGACAGTACCTGCAAAAAACATTAAGAGAAACTTGAGCTCAACACTCATTTAAATACAAACGCAAGTCATTTATAAACCATTCCTTTGATTTTACTTTATTTCCTCATCCTCACTTTTCATTAACATTCACCACACTTTAATTAACTTTTCTCACACAACCTCTCTTTTAATTACCCTCACACTCACCACTCTTTGTACACACCTTTTTTACACTTTAAATGCATATTTTTTTTCTACCACTCTTTTAGCTTGCACTCACAACTACCACACTTTGAAACTATTCACTTTAACCACTTTAGTTACACACTTAACCCACACCACACTTTAAACAGCACTCACATACACCGCTCATTAATTATCCATTTCAATTATTATTTTTATTCTATTACCTTAATTTTCTTAATTAAATAAATCATTTAAATTAACCTTAGTTTAAGTTTTAATCAAATCAAACCTTAGGATTTAATTGCACATACATGATTAAATAATTAATTAAACCATATTTTAATTTTTATTATTGAACCAATGTTTAGTTATAGATTAATTTCCCTAAATATTAATTATTTTAACCCTTGAAACATTCTAAAACCCTAAAACCCCTACTTAAAACCCATCAGAAACTCATGAAAACCCTTTAAAACCCTTCTAAACCCTATCTCTAACCCATGATAAATCATCTAAACCCTTAACATTAACCCAATGGAATCATTTTAAGATCCTTTGGATTAATCCTACTGACTTAACTTATATAAACTTATGAAACCCTAGGGGTATATACTCACATGTCTTATATGTATGAATTTAAAACACTCATTAAATGAGTAATTAGGGTAACCCTAATATGAACACATATTCTTCATCATTTCTTGTACCTGCAAATACTTCAAAAGTAGTTAATTCAATCCAGAACAACTGATCAATAGTGAAAAAGAGGTTTAGAATTCACCAATTAAGTTGCTTTTATTTCTTCTGGTTATCAACTAGAAGATGCAAATCTTCTCGACAGCGGGTTACACATCGGTTATGGAAAGGGATTGCGGTCTCACATTAATGGGATCATAATTAATTTTCATACTAATGTGTTAATCTTTTGTAGCAGATCTTTTCCATTAGCTCATCAGTCATCATGCAAACCGAAGCAGGACCATCAGAAGCTGGCCCAAGCACACCAGTGGCCAATATTGGAGAGTTACTCGCGGAATCTTATCCTACGATGCAACCACCAGAGTTTCAAGGTTTTCCAGGACCCATGCCAATCGATGATCCTCCTAGAGGATATACGGAGAAGATTCATCGTAATTCTCATTGGTTTGAAGGCCTAGCAGGACCATTAGCAGAAGCTGATTTCATATTTGAGGCCAATTTAGCATTTGATCTTCGCACATGGACCAAGTACCAGTTCTTGTCAAGAGAATTTGAAGGACTACAGAATACACAAGATCTAACGCACGTTTGGGCACGAGCAGGATTTACAGAGTATTTTAGCGACCCTCTGCCTAAGCCCGATTTTTACAGATGTTTTTACTTGGTAACCACCTTAACGGCTTCAGAGAACAAGGATCTACCCGGCACATTCATGTTACCATCCTTGGTAAATGATCCTCCATTCAGAAGGTTTTATTTGTCTAAAGATTTAATTCGTGCAGCTCTGAAAATACATGGAACACATACTCCGACGGAGAGAGAACGGCTAGTCCCAGAGCAGATGAAACGTGGTGACGTGACTAAGTGGGAGGATATTTCAGCCATAACCCCTGAGCTTTCCAAGCCATTACGGATATGCATGCAACACTTTGCTTTCCCAGCTCAGGATCGTTTTACCATGCCCCACAAGAGAATCTGGTTTGGATTATACTTAGCCTGTACTGGACCTCAAACGGTTGACCTAGCTAGCTGGATAATTGATCAGCTCTATTTCGCACAACATAGATGGGAGTGAAAGAAGGTAATCAATGGATGCTGCGCCCTCACCAGGATCATATATATGTGCTTGGCGTATGACTTACCAATTGAGCGTGCCATGACTAGTGAGGAACTGAAAGCATTTAAAGGCACCACTAGGAAGGCTAGAAAGTCTAGCAAAGGTAGAGCAGGAAAGCGGATGAGAGGTACTATACCGTGCCTACAAGTCCCAGAATCACCCTCGCCACAACCATCTCCAGAGCAGTCACCAACAGCAGCCACTCCCACGGTACCACCAATTCGTATACGGTTATCAAGACTAGTTACGCGGGAGGGCACCACCAGTACTGTTGCACCTCAAGCAGCCACAACCACAGAACCTATCACCACAGCAGCTGAACTTCCCACCACTATTGGTGCGGAAGCTTTCTCTTTTCCAATACCCCATTTAGAAGCAGGACAAGCAGAGCCACTGGACCAAACTTTTGATTTTGAGATGCCTGATGCATTCTCCAATGAGTTCCAGTTTTCAGAAGGACAATTGTTTTCTCAAGAATTTGAAAGGCCTAGCTACCCTACCACACCCAGGGATCAGCCACAAGGACAGATCGTGTCCAGCTCTGATGACGAAAGAACAGCAACCGATGACGACGAAGGAGACGACGAAGCTAGCCAAGGAACACAGGAATCCCAAGAGCATGAACAGACAGATGGCCAAGGCCAACAAACAGACACACATGGTGATACAAGTACCCATGAAGATGAAACTTACGAAGCAGCGGCTTACACACTGGCTATTAAGAAGCTGTATAGAACTATGGAAAAAGTTTGGGCACGCAAAAAGCTGACAGAGGAAGAGAGTCAAACAATAATAGAACAAGAACTTGTCACAGGCGGATTCGAAGACGCATACATCAAAGGATTCAGGGAGTTAGTCAAATCGGTAGGCTCCAACGAAGCCCTCAGTACTTGCAACGAAAGCCACTACCACAGTTTGACCCCCGTAGAGTACGACTACTTTCAAAGCCCGGCGAATACATTCGTGTACCAACAGGAGCACAGTCTTCAGAACAAGCCAGGGAGGCACGCCTCGTCCCCGAAAGTTCGTTGGCAGTAGAAACCATCCTTGTAGATTCCCCACCCCGCGCTACAATTGTACATACCTCAGTAGTCACTGAAGTACCGACCACCCCAACCGCTCCTCCATCACCACCCGTCCATCCAGCCTCCCCTCTTCACCCTCCTTCCCCCAGACCAACATCTTCATTCGCCGGTGGTGTTGTAGAAATTGTCTTTACGACCACTAACCCCACAATTCCCGCACCCATTAGCCCTAGTCTACCCCCTCCCACACCCACCTTTCTATCCAACCCATTCCTTCATCAATCTTTTCCATCTTTCCCCACAACTACAAGACCCCTTTTCCCATTCCCACCGCCATTAACCTTCTCCCCCGTCTCACCTCCCCGACCCACTGTAACCCCTCTTTCCCCTTTCTACCAAGCTGCTCCAGCCAGCCCCCCTGTAAATTACCCCTCAACCTTTGTAAATCCCGTATTTACACCAGCATGAGTACCCACGATCACACCCATATTCACGATCACCGCACTAGACACGTCCACTGACATGGACATCTCACCACCCATTGCACCATCACTCACTTCACTCACGGCACAAACATTTTTAGGCACATCACAATTTTCAACAATCACTACATCATCCACCTTCCCACCCCCATTCCCCATTCCCGTTGCATCTACACCCACTGCATCTTCATTTAGCACCCCATTAATACTATCACTCACTGTAGATAATGCATTCCGACAGATGTTCATGTGTATGACGCAAGTAAGAGATGAGTTCACATCTCTTGGTGATAATTATCAGCAGCTGCAGAGGACAACCAATGACTTACAATCGCAGCTTAATTTATTGTCTATTGAGAATGCCTCTCTGAACACCCGATACCAGGAATTACGCGAGGCTTATCACAAATTGGAACTAGAAAGCGAAGAAAAGACCAAGGAAGCAACTGCTGACATGGATAACTTATTAAGAGCCCAGACAGTCCGCAATGCAACGCTAACACGAAACATGGGCTTACTACGAAGACACCTAGCAGCCGCCAAGGAAGAAAACCAGCGCTTACAGGATCAGAACCGAGAAAACTTAGAAGCAGCGCTCGACCACCCAGACCAACCACTCAGTCCTAGTAGGTTCAAAGCCATTCCTTCAGACTCGATGAGGATGCTGCTAGACGATCATGTAAGATTACTAGATGAATACGACCGCATGAACGAGGAGTTACAGAAACTCAAAGAAGATCATAAATTACTCCAGTTACGAGAACCGGCACACCAAGACATACCAGCACCTGTGGACCCCTCTCCTGACCTCCTAGAGGAACTCAACTCATTACGGGCCCAGGTATCACACCTTGAATCAAGGATCGCAGTATATGAAGCACCACCAAGACCAGATTCCCCACCTGAGCTTCCAGCTGAGGAAGAAACGGTCACCATTCCGGTGGAGGAAACATTTGAAGAAGCGTACGAGCCACAACCCATCCCAGGCGGACGCGTCACGGCCGAAGGCCAGATGACGTACGAACTTCCGACCCCCGCGTGGATGAAGACAATTGAGGAAATTGGAACAATGCACTCAGCTAGAGTAGAGGCACAATTACATGCCATGGCGATGATAGAATAAAGGATTTTACAGTCTCCATTCTTTGCTCATTTGGCCCCGCGACGATACATATCTGGGCATGAGCTACAGTATAAACCATATTTCATGTTAATGGACGAATACTAGTTAGCCATTGAGAAAGAGACAGGTAAGAAACCATCGCATGCAACTCAACTCGAGGCGGATGATTTGCCACTAGATGCACAACAAGGAAGGATCTATCAACCAGAGTGGCGAAAAGATTTACTACAGCAGTATCCAGAGATGATGAGTACCTGGGTAAAGGCACCTTTGCATTTGAAGTACAATCCGTGTTGGGGACCAGTACCACGACGCCGCTCCTGGACTGCCTTTGCTATTAAGGTACAAAACAATAAGCAGTGCCAAGACTGGTTGAATTACCCCTATTTTAAGCCACCCATTGAGTTACCAACTGTTGGCTACATGATGGCTACAATTCGCCATTAAAGCATATGGACGATATAGCGGCGCATATGACTGTCAAAATCTTTGACATGATGCAAATGATTTTTAAAGTCTTCCGACGCGTCAAGGCACCCCATGTCAACACCCCGGCCTTTGAGCATGGCAATTTTGACCTGGTATATGATATGAGTACAACGCCATCACTACGGGTGTGTTATGCCTAGCATTGCAGAATAAAATATCTACCGGCGTGCTACAAGCAGACGTTCGAAGAGATGTTCACAACCGGCTTTTGGGAATACCATTCAGAGGTATTCATAAGCAGGCCTACACATTTATTACAATTATTTGCCTGTGAACGAATGGTCTATTCCACACACTATCAGCTCCCGCCACCGGAAGAACCGCAACCAATCGACTGGGAGAAACTCGAGGCAGATCTGGCCCGAGGCATTCGTATCTCCGAGCACACCCTCGCTCAAGACCTCGTACAGAACTATATCCGGCAGACCCCACAATAAGGTTCTGTCAGGGACGACAGAAGTGAGAGGGAGGGGGGTGTTGGAAGCAGCCAGAGGCACAGACGACGCGGAAGCATGTAACGACGGAGCAGTGAGCCAGTGGAATCTCTTTTCAAAGAATCATGTTCTAAAAATACTTTTCAAAAACCTCCAACAGTGATTTTTATCACTATTGTAACATATGTAACATAGAAAACCCCATTTTGTAATCCATAGCTCCATTTTGTGCAAGCCGAGGAGTCCTCGAGCTTGAGGAGCTTAGGTAGAACAAGCGTATCAATTTTTGTTATTTTTAGACATCGTTTACCCTTCCAAATAGCATCTAGGACCTAATTTTTAACTATGCCGGCCACTAGATGTGAAACCGGTCAAAACTAGTCTAGAAACTATAAAAAGAGCTAGAGAGCTCATTTTTGAGGTTAGCTTGTTGGTGGTTAGTGTTAGCTTGTTTGAGGTTAGAGTTCTTTTGAGCTTGTAATAGTGTTCTTGAGTAATAGAGCTAATTTCCCACCTTCCATTGTGTCTTGCTTGTCTTTTCATTGTGTGTGTGTATGTGTGTGTGCATCTTGGTGATTCTCACCTTCACTCTCACTTCATCTCACATTCACGATCTTCATATCACTCCTATCTCTTCCGCGGATTGACATTAAGGAGGTGGAGCTTCTTAACGTGGTTCTCACCATTGTGCTAGAGCAACAGCCAACAAGAAGAAAGAATGGAGAGAAGCTATGCAAGAAGAAGTGGAAGCATTACAGGAAAATCACACTTGGGATCTAGTTCCCAAGAAGCTAGATATGAAGGTAATTGGCTCAAGGTGGATATAAAAAATAAAAAAGAACTTTGATGGCTCTATAAACAGGTACAAGGCAAGGTTAGTGGCAAAATGATTTTCTGGAACTCATGGAGTAGATTTTAAAGAAATTTTATCACCTATGGCAAAGATGCCAAGAATCACGGTTTTGGTAAGTCTTCCACCTCTAAAAATTCGAGTTTATATGTGTTAGATGTCAAGAATGCATTCTTAAATGGATGGATATCAAAAGAAGTGTATATGGCACAACGTCCGGGGTTCGAAGATGAAGATAAAACAGGTTGTGTATGCAAGCTTAGGAAGGCACTCTATGGTATCAAGCAAGATCCTAGAGCTTGGAACCAAATACTTGTTACTTGTTTGTAGGACCAAGGCTTTGTGGCAAGCAAGGCAGATTCTTCTTTGTTTGTTAAGAAGAAGAAATCAAAAGTTATATACTTATGTGTCTATGTAGATAACATCATTATTAGAGGGAATGATGCTAATGGCATCAAGGAGGTCAAGGCTCAATTAATGAAGGAATTCAAAATCCATGATTTTGGTTTATTAAACTACTTTCTTGGCTTAGAGCTTGTGTATACAGATTCAAGTATATTTATCACTCAAAGGAAGTACATACATGATATGTTGGAGAAATTTAAGATGGAGAAAACTAAAATTGCAGGCACTCCTATGGAACTCAACCATAAATTGAGTTCTTATGAAGATGAATTACTTGATGATGTTACAGGTTATCAACAACTTGTGGGAAGCCTCAATTATGCTACCGTATCAAGAGTGGATATTGCCCATGCAATAAGTACATTGAGTCAGTTTATGCATGCACCAAAGAAACCACATGTGGGAGCTGCAAAGAGGGTACATAAGTATCTAAAGGGTACAATGAATGAAGGGTTGTTCTATCCCTTCACCTTTGACATAGATATAAAGATGTATTCTGATGCAGATTGGGCTGCCTCCAAGGATGATAGGAGGATCAATTGAGGGTACCTATCCTTTGCAAGTACAAAGCTTATATCATGGTTATCCAAGAAGCAACCAACTGCAGCCTTATCCTCTACAAAAGAGAAATATAGAGGTTTGGCAAATGCAGTTTAGGAAGCTATGTGGCATAAGCGATTGTATGAAAATTTGGAGATACATTCCTACACCCCAATAATCTTTGGAGACAATACTAGCCCACTTCATACCAATACTATATACCATGCAAGGACTAACCAAAGTAAAGCGCACTATCATTATGTAAGGAGAAATTTCTTAGCAAGGATATTCAACTATCCTATGTATCAACTCATTCACAATGTGCAGATATACTCACAAAGGCATTGGATGGAAAAAAGATGAACAGGTTCAAAATGATGATTGGCTTGTAGTAAATCAAGGAGAAATGAAGACCAAGCATGTTAGGCTTGAGGGGGAGCTAGTGGTGCAATTAAAAACAAGCCCACTAACCTGGTTAACTAACTTATGCTTAATATATTGGCATAAGATATGAAAGGATTCATATGATCAATCTGTTGTAAACGTACTTCATGTTTATCTTTGTAAAAGTGAATTACACCCACAAGGGGTTACGAAGCTCTAAATCATGTATCACTTGGTTGTTGAGCATTAAGAGAATCTATCCTATATGTTAGCATTCACCTTTTAGGCAAAAGTTTGAATTTGAATTCAAACTTTGGCTCCAATCATGACTTTAAAAGAAGGATCTAAAAGACCCGTGTGTATCTCATGGTAGAGAGGTCATTTTGAAGTACACAGATTGTGAGTGGGAGCTAATCTCATAGCTTAATCATGTCTCACACATTGAGCAATTTATGATTGCCAATGACATTGTATTTGTACATGTTTTAATACATATATGATCATTACATTCTCATCTCACTTCTCTATCATAACTCCATCACAACTTTGATCTTGTCAGAGCTTGTTCTCTAGCTGTAGTTGATCATTTGCCATCTTTTAAAGCATGATACAGTCTCCATAATTTCCATTACATACCAACAAATTTTCAGTAGCATTGCTTTTCAGGACCATAAGATATTAACATATCATTGCTCACTGGTATGATGTCTGTTATAGCCCATCAATGTCAGGATAGAGCTCTAAATTGCTAAACATCTTTCTCTTCATGTAGTCCATCATTTATTATGAAATCACTTATGATTGTTAGCATAATAAGTTAATTAGAGTTCCCCAAAAGGAATTAAGACAATTGTTGCTGTGCTCAGAGAATTGTTCAAAACACTAAACAGGTGTGTGAACCAAAATAGCAAGTTTTTTATCTTGGATTATCTTCCAATCTATCTGTTTTGATCCTTCCATTGGTGGATCACCTTCCACTCAACATATATGATTATTTATGTTCATTAGCTAGCTTAAGAGGACCACTACACTCTCCAGCCATCATTTCAAGTAGGTGTGAAGCAGGACCTAGCTACACCACTTCATCTCTTGTGAGTATCCACCATCTCCTCGAACACCCTAGACAATGGTACCAACAGTTTGATGCTTTTATGAAGTCTGAAGGCTATTGTTGAAGGAATGATTATCATTATTTCTACACAAAGAGATGCTCGGATGGGAGCTTGATATGCTTGATACTTTATGTCAATGATATCTTGATTGTTGGGAAGTCCTCTTATGACTTGTAAACTCTCAAAAAGACGTTTAGTCACACATTTGATATGAAGGATTTAGGGGATGTCAAACATATTCTCGGCATGCACATTAAACATGATAGGAGTAAAAGATGCATATACTTGTCTCAAAGTGAGTACATATCCAAAGTAATTCAGAGGTTCAATATGCAAGGTGGAAAGTCATTGAGTAGACCTTACCAACATATGTGAAATTGAGCAAGGATGATTGCCCCAAATTAGATGAGGACAAGGAATTCATGATCAAAATTCCTTATCAGTCTCCTATTGGTAGTCTCATATATGCTATGGTAGCTACAAGGCTAGACATTGCATTTGTAGTGGGAGTTCTTATCCTAACAAGAAGCATTGGGAAGTGGTCAAGATGATTTTGAAATATCTGAGTGGCACTAAGGACAAGTACCTATGCTTGGGTAGAGGGGGAGCATACATTATTCGTTACGTAGATTTTGATTATACTCCTGTAGAGAATCGTAATCCTACATCAAGGTATATTTTTCGTTTGGTTGGAGATGCTATCTCTTAGAGATCTTGTCTTCAAGAATGTACAATTGTTTCCACTACAGAAGTAGAGTATGTTGCAGTAAGTGAGGCATGTAAGGAAGCATTATGGCTTTCTTATCTTGCTTGTGATATAGGTCTACCTCAGCATGTACCTCATTTGCTTAGTGATAGTGAGAGTGCCATTGCATTTGCTAAGAATATGGTCTTTCATACAAAGAACATGCATGTTAAGGTGTGGTATCACTTCATTAGAGATTTCTTAGCCACTGAGTGCATTATTCATGAGAAGGTTCATAGTGGAGATAATTCTGCAGATGCTTTGACTAAAGCTCTACCACAGGATAAATTTGAAGACTATTGTCACTTGATGGGGGTTACTTGATCCATGATCTTACACAATTACTTGTACATTGTGTAACATGCCCATCAGGTGGGAGGTATATATGTATGTATGTGTGTGTGTATGTATGTATGTGTGTGTTGTAAGAAATATTTGTCTATGTTCTTTAATAAACATATAGTGGCCTGATCACCCATAGACTATAAGTTCAATCGCATTTGTAACACCTAATAAATCTATGTTCTTGCTCTCAGTGTATTGTGTTTTCAATGTATTCTCTAGGCTCAGTGATGCGTATTATGTGTGGTGTGTGGATCTAGGTTCTCTATAGTGAGGGTATCATCATGGAGCTTATGCAAAGGAGACTCTATTGAGGTGCATCAGAATCAAAAGAATTCAACAATCAATATTGTACAAGCATATCATTATTAATCCTTGAAGAACCTAAGAGGCAAGAAAAGTACCTTATATAATAGAATGAGAAAAAAAAAATGAAAGCCACATGTAAGAGGATCTTCCTCTTTAGCTCTTTCGCATTGGATATTTTTCCATCTTTGATTTTGAAATCTTTTTAAACTTCCAAATAAATTTCCTTCTCGTATTTTTCAGATGACCAAGTACTTGTGTTGCTAAGTACTTTGTGAAATTTGCATATAGGTATTAAGTTGTCTTTAAAATAGGAGAGAAACAAGCAATTTAGCATCCGAGAAAGACAACAGCAATGTACATGCCTCATTTATGAAAAAAATAGAAAGGAAATGGAAAAAATATACACACATACACACACATGCACATACACATAGACACACATGCACACACATACACATAACCTTCCTGTGTAAGTCTTAGTTAGCAAGGCACATATTAGGTTGTCTATAAAATAGGAGACAAACAAGGAGTCTAGTAGCCCAAAGAGACAAGCAGCAACTTGCATGCCTCAGTAACTAGAAAGAAAATTAGAAATGAATGAAAAAATATACACACATACACACACATACGACGATTAGACAAGGAAGCCAGCGGAGAGAGCCAGAACAAGGTGAAGGAGTAAGTAGAAAAAGCAGTCGACGCAAATCTGGCAGATAGGCCCTTCAAATTTTTTCCAAATCAACATCTTTTAATAGTGATTCTTATCACTAACAATCATTGTAAATACCATTTCATATTTTTGTAGCTCCATTTTGTGCAAGCCAAGGAGTCCTTGAGCTTGAGGAGCCTTAGAAGTACCTACATATCAATTTTTGTATTTTTAAGACTCCGTTTAAGCCCTCAAATTGGCCCTGGAACCTAATTTTTAACTAGGCCAGACACTAGGTCTGGACAGGGCCAAAACCTAGTCAAAAACTATAAAAAGAGCTAGAGAGCTCATTTTTGAGGTTAGATTGTAATTGAAACGAACTTGTAAGATCATTTTGAAAGTAATTGAAGAACTGCATTGATTCTCACTCTTTGTCTTACCGTGTGTGCGCGTGTGTGTGTATGTGTGTGCATGCTAGTGTGCTTCTCACTCACGCACTTGTGCCGCCAGTTGCTCGAGGTCTTCATACCATCCTCACGTCTTCCCGGATTGACATTAAAGGAGGTGCTACTCATCATTGAGCTACACCAAATTTTGGCGCCGTTGCCGGGGATCGAGCTTTGAGGACGAGCGTGTGATGGTAAGACGTAGAGTTAACGCGTTGGAGTTGTAGGTATTTTCTTCACTTTCATCTATTTTCTTGTTTTTTCTTCACCATCATCATCACCATCTTCCACCTCCATTTTCATCATCGCGAAAATTTCAGTTTTTTGACTATATCCCCATCACCTCATTTCCCTCATTTCACTTGTGAGAGAGAGCGAGAGAGCGATATTGCATGTGTGTTTTCTTGCATGTTTCTTGAGCTTTTTGCAGGACCTTGCTGAATCACCATCCCCAGCTTCCTCCGCAGGTACGAAACTCGTCGAAACTGTCTCGCAGTCGCCGACTCCTGTCGATCGCGATTGACAGAAATTCTCACCTTTTGGTAAATCTCAGTGCACCACAGTGGACTAGAGACCCTACACATCACCTTTCCATCAAAATTTTTGAAAATATTGCAAAATTTCAGTCCATCGCGATTGACAGCTCTGTCCATCGCGACCGACTGAACCTCTGTCCATCGCGATTGACAGCTCTGTCCATCGCGACCGACTGAACCTCTGTCCATCGCGATTGACAGCTCTGTCCATCGCGACCGACTGAACCCCTGTCCATCGTGATTGACAGCTCTGTCCATCGCGATTGACAGCTCTGTCCATCGCGACCGACTGAACCTCTGTCCATCGCGATTGACTGCCTCTCCATCGCGACCGACTGAACCTCTGTCGATCGCGATTGACTGCCTGTCCATCGCGATTGACTGAACCCTCTGTCCATCGCGATTGATTGAGTGTCCATCGCGATTGACTGAACCCTCTGTCCATCGCGATTGACTGAACTCCTGTCCATCGCGATTGACTGCCTGTCCATCGCGACCGGCTGAACCCTCCTGTCCATCGCGATTGACTGCCTGTCCATCGCGACCGACTGAACCTCTGTCCATCGCGATTGACTGCCTGTCCATCGCGACCGACTGAACCTCTGTCCATCACGATTGATTGAGTGTCCATCGCGATTGACTGAACCCTCTGTCCATCGCGATTGATTGAGTGTCCATCGTGATTGACTGAACCCTCTGTCCATCACGATTGACTGAACTCCTGTCCATCGCGATTGACAGCCTTGTCCATCGCGATTGACAGCCAATTTTAGCCAAATTTTTTAGGGATTGTTAATTGAAGAGTTGGGCTAATTTTGGGCATAAACATTTTACTCTAGAGCACAATAGGAAGCCTTAGGAAAACCACTTGGAGAAAACCTGTTGCACAGTGATCCTATTTGAACCCTGTCTTAACCCTATAACCCTGAACGGTCAGAACTTTTTCATACGAAATCCATTTTTTGAGCTCTAGGGCTTGTTGGAAAGCTTGTGGCATATACTACATGCCCTCAATTGTTTTGTATGAAGATAATGCGTTGATTTTCAGATAGGGTATTTTGAAGTTGACCATACCCAGGGGGGTCAAAGTCAGGGGTCTTTAGAATTGTTTTCTTAAAAATCACTATGCAAGTTTGTGTTTGTGCTACAGGAATGAAAATACTTGGCTCTGTCTTTGGAATTTAAATCTTTAAGCTAACTTTGGAACTTTTACAGATCCTTTGAGAGCATCGAAAGGCGTTCTAAGCAAGTGTAAGTGCAAGCTTGGGAACACACTTCCTGGGCACTCAAGGGCAACCAAGCAGGAAACACAAGGTTGGAAACTTTTAACCCCCTCTGTCAATTCATAGTTTAGGCTAAGAACGACGAGAGGTAGGAGTAAGTCAGAGCGACAATAGGCAGGTATCAAGTTGAAGACCACCTAAAAACTCAAGTTCAAGCTAAAAACCTAATCTCTGTACTGTCGATAACATAAAGGAAAAGAACCTAACGGGGAACGATCAACCTGAAAGCACGAAGAACAGTCAAGTATCCCTGACGACGTAAAATCAGACAAGACCGTAAACACGAGAAATAAATAAAAAGAATCAAGTGATTAATATAAAGTAACCAGCAACGAGGTTGTACTCTAGGCAAAGAATTGGGCTACTTAGATAGGCATATGAACCTTAGATCAGGACGACATCTTGTAAGGGAGAGACAAAGCCTTAGGTCTTCAGAGGCTAGTGTTAACCACACTGCTAGGTCTTGGGCCCAGCAGTTGAGTCACCACTCGTACTACCCTAGCTCTGAGACTAGTGAGTCAGGGATGTCTCAAGGCATGGACAGACCTACGGGAAGTTCAGGAGTGCCTTACTTGTACAGGGTAGAAGGCCCTTACAAAACACAGCTAGAATACCTTAGGACCAACCGATTAGGTGCTAGCATCTATGAGGACGGCCTAGGAAGATTTGTGGTACAGATTAAGAATCCTGATCAATCCATAGGACTAGAGCACCCAACAGTCAAGTTTGAAAATGGTGCATACCTGGACAAAGAAGGAACCATATATGTAGTCACCAGTCACCCAGACAGGACAGATGAATTTGGGAATGTAATCTCAGAGGCGGATTTAGGTGACTTGGAACAAGGGAACATGGGTGCGGAACCTAGAACCCCTCGAGGTAAATCAGTTCTCACTAGGATTATCACACCGGAATGGATTCCCTAGGATAATAAGAGCATAGAGTTGCTCCTCAATCGAGAAACTGACGAAGCCTTTTGGAGGTATAAAGCTAATCAGCCAACTGATATAGGAACTATCATGATCTATGAGTTTAAGGATCCGGATAGCCCAGGTAGAGTGACCTACTTAGATCACACTTCGGAAAGGATCTTTGTGGTGACAGAAAATGATAGGCATGCTTACACTTGGAAGGGTGAACTCATTTTCCCCCAACCAAGATCGAATGTATCCTATGGTCACCCGGGAGCTGGAACATCCCAAGCTCATGGAACTCAAAGAGACAGAAGTAGAGATAGACCAGAAGTAAGCTTTGCCAACCCAGTGGGCAGAGAAAGAACGAGGACGGAGACGAATAGGGTAGAACCTGAGATGCTTAGAGCTCAGAGGAACCAAAGAAATGTGGATGGATTCCCTCTGCCGAGACCTAGAGAGCACACAAGAACTTTGAGACCGACCCAGCTAGTTAAGTCCATGAAGAATTACTTTGATGGCACAGGAGATCCCTATGATCATGTGGCGGAATTCAAGCAAGTCTTGAGAGCTGAACAAGTGGAGGATCTATTCACGCAGTACAATGCCTTCGGTCTAACCCTTAGGAACACAGCACTTACATGGTTTCAGCCATTGGATGAGCGCCAGTTCAAGAGCATAGACCAACTCCTAGAGGCTTTCATTGTAGAGTTCTCTAAGAGTGGCATAAGACACAATACCTCCTCATTGATTCACAGCTTCAAACAGACTCCCCAAGAGACTGTAAGATTGGCACGAAGAAGATTTAGACAATATCTTGAAAGGAGCCCTGTTTCGGAGCTACCCACACCTGCCAAACAAGTAGCCTTATTCCTTGATGGATTGCTGAGTACGAAATTGAGATCCTATGTGTATCTAAAGGACCCTAGGACTATAGAAGAGTGTGTACGCATGTGCATTGACATTGAAGATAACCTAGGGGAAGAACTAGAGCTTTCCAAAATCTACAAAGATTCAGATAGTGCATCTAGTCACTCTTCCACGCAATCCACATCAATTGAGGAACTCGCAGAGAAAGTGGCCCAAAAACTAGGCGTCTCTAGCAAACAAATTCCGAGGTTTACCCCAGCGAGGAGGTGCTATACATGTGGTGGTGACCATATGGCAAACGTGTGTCCCATTATGGCTCAACCCCAGGTCAATCCAAATAGCCAATATTGCACCATAGAACGAAGGTACACCAATCATACCGCACAAGAGTGCCCCTACAATAAGCAAACAGTTAGGCAAACCTACCCTCAACCCTATCCACCACAGGGAAGATATCAGAACCAGTACCCTCCACAGCCATATGGCAGGCCTCAACAAAATTATCAACCACAATATCAAAACCAACAAAGACCTCAACCGGTGCTAGCACAACAAACCCCAGCTCCAGCCAATGTGATCCCGGTAAAGTATACTGCTGCAGAAGAGAACATGAATAGAGCCTTAGTCCCGGTAACATCCTTGCTTTCTGAAAATGACCTCAGTGACCATAGCTTTGATTCTACACATGTTGATAGTCCCCAGGCGTACTACATGCAGTCTCCAGAACATGGTGAGTCCTATTACAGCGAAGAGCCAAATGAACCTAGTTGGGAGTCAGATTACACAAACGTCATGTATGCAAACCCCAACCCTAGGCCTCAACCTAGGCAAGTAAGACCTCCATTCCCAAGGGGACCGTGCTACAGATGCCAAGGAGATCACCTCATTCGTGATTGTCCCTTACCCCCACCTACACAACCCCAGTCAGTGACGATCCAAGGCTTTTGCCAAGATTGTGGAAAAGAGCATCTCTTACGAGATTGCCCAAAGAACCCCAATAAGATGCCAAAAATCACGCCTATCAATGTTATTGGGTTAGTAGTAGATTCCACAGGAAGTGTCACTTCCACTGCTCCCGTACAGGTAGTCACTAGAGCTCAAGCATTGCAGCAAAACCAAGGGGTAGACCAGGAAAAGAGCCCAACAGCTAGTGAAACTGAGAGCATAACCAAGAAAAGGACTAGAGCTTGGAGAGATAGCCGTGAACGTATGAAAAGGCAATGGGCAAAGAAGATGAGTGAACTTGAGGAAAGTCTACGAGAAACCAAGGCCAAAATCATAGAGATCACATCCCAACCGCACTCTCACACAATCCCACCGCTACCATCCCCATCACCCTCCATCCCTCCACCCTCTAGTACACCCCACGTAACCCACCCACCACCCCAAGCAGGATCAGTGTTAACTGATCCCACTCCTGAGGACCTAAACATGATGCTTAAAGCATATCAGGCCAGAATCCAAGAAGGGCCAACCATAACCGATCACGAAAAATGCTACCCTAGAGCCGAGCTAGAGCTTGAACGAACTAAAATTTGTGCTACGATGGTGGAATTGGCTCAGACCATGTTTGAGGCCAGTCGCCTATTTAACATCTCTAGTTCAGCAAAGACACAGTTGCACTTTGATGGACTGTTAGAAAGAATAGAGAAGCTGATTGCACAATCAGAAAAGGAACCTGCCCCTCAAAGAAAGGAAGGGGCAAGAGAACGGATAAGCCAGCCTCTTCAGGAAGCCCATGTGCCTCCTCAAGAAGCTTATCTTCCCCCCCAAAAGGCAGATGAGCCTCCCTCGAAAGCTTACGTACCTCCACAGGTGGCCTACATTCCTTCTCAGGGAGCATATGAGCCTGTTCGGAAAAGTAATAGAAAAGGTAATCCTTCCCAGGAAGCGTGTGCTCCAAACATCTATGAGAGCGAGGAAAGAGCCAACAATAGAATAAACCCTCCTTCCCAAGTTGCTTATGTGCCTAATTCTACGGAGCCAGACACTTCTTCTTCTATGAATGGGTTTGCACCAGACTTCCTACGAGAGATTCAAGAAGACAAATGGGATAACGAAAGTGAAGTCGCCCCTCCCTTTGAACTTGTGGATGATGCACACGACCAATTCCCACAAGACATCCCATCTATTTACGGGGAACATGAGAGTACTCAGTCTCACGAGAGATTGGACTTTGAGTCTAATTCCATACAAGAGCTACCCCACTTCACAGGCCCATGGGAAGCTAAGTCTACTTGTATGAGAGCACCCACGGTCATGGTACGAAATGAGGACTCAGTCATACCTAGGAACACAGAGGTAGTGAAGAACACTAACGTGCAGTGCAATCTCAAGTTAGAAGAGCTACTCAAGGTTAGACCTGAATTATGGAAACATGTTGCCAAACAAGTACCAGAAATAGCCAAACCTCGTTCCCAGGTAGGATCCCATAGGACGGTGCCAGAAATTCCATTGGACAAGATAGGAGATATGTGTGAAGGCGAAGAAGGGAACACCTATCTTCCCATCATCTACTAGGAGTACACCACCAAGGCAATTTTGGACTCAGGTGCAGGAGTTGCAATTGCCACCACTTCCCTATGGAAGCGTTGGGGCAAGCCGGCACTCAGGCCCACGAGGATGAAATTGCAAATGGCCGATGGCCACATAGAGAGACCCTTAGGATTGCTAGAAGGAATAACTCTCACCACTTGTGGTGTCGAGTTTGAGCATACCTTTGCCATATGTGACTTCAGCAAAAATCATGCCTATGAGATGATTTTGGGAAGACCATTTATGCGACAGTTGCAAGTGGTACAGGACTGGGGAACCAACTCCTTGTACCTGCAACACTTAGGTGTTACGACCAAAGTCAATCTCAAGGATTACTCTCATAGAGATGTCCCTCCTATCCAATGGAATCCCATCCATAAAGCCAAAGATGATACAGAATCGGTGCATTCCATAGGGTCAGGATCCTCATGGATGCATGAAGACACCCACTTATGGATGTGCAAAGTAGCAGTAGACGAAGAGAAGAGAGAAAAAGCCAGAGAGGTAGGTGCAGAAGAAACCCATAGACCAATCCAAGACCCAGCCTATGCACCTGTAGTCTTTCCTGACGAGGAATTTGAACCCCATGGTTGGGCAGAAATTTTAGCAACAATGGACGTAGCCATCAATGAAGAACAATGGACACCTCACTGTGATGAGGATGGCTATGACATTTCAATCTTCTCCATAGAGCCAATCATGGGAGAGGCAGTTCTAGAAGAATGCGAACCTAGCCCTGATGCATTTGAGGATGCAAGTGACTCCGATCTAGAGTCAATCATTATGGACCCACCTTTTGCATCAGATGAAGAATACTTCCACGAAGTAGAATTTCAACCCCAGAGGCATGGAGAGCTCACAAACGATGTAAGAATAGCAACATATGTGACCCCGAAGGAAGAAGGAAAGAAACGGAAGAAGGGAGAAGTCTCACCAGAAGAGGAAGAATCTTTGTTTGAGGTCCCAGAAAATTTCAAGAAGTACGAGATAGACAACAGGAGAGTCATGATAAGAATGCCTAAACGAGAGGCACAAGTAGGAGAGGCCTATGATAACAAAGAAACCACCAAGAAAATAGTAATGGCCATAGAAGAAGGAGAGGAGAGATGCACGTACATAGGCCATGACCTAACAGAAGAAGAAGAGCATGCACTAATTGCCTTGCTAAGAGAATACAGAGATGTATTCGCTTGGAGTTACAAGGATTTGAAAGGTGTTGACCCCGACATATGCTCACACACCATCCCCATGACTTCAGATGCCAAACCCTCGAAGCAAAAGCCCTATACATATAACGATAATTACGCTGCTAAGATCAAAGAAGAGATAGATAGACTGGTTGAAGCTGGATTTATCTATGAAATTGAGCACACTAAATGGGTATCCCCCATCGTAGTGGTGCCCAAGAAGAATGGCAAGCTGCGTGTGTGTATTAACTTGAAAAAGGTTAATGCAGCCACGATTCGAGATAACTATCCACTTCCCATCACAGAACATCTCTTAGAAAGAGTGGCAGGCAAGGAAGTGTACAGCTTCCTTGATGGATTTTCGGGTTACAATCAAGTAGCCATAGCTCCAGAGGATCAGCATAAGACAGCCTTTGCCACAGAATGGGGCATTTTTGCCTTTAGAGTAATGCCATTTGGGCTTACCAATGCACCAGCTACCTTCCAAAGGCTGATGTGCCATGTATTTAAAGAGTTCCTGAGGAAAAACTTAGAGGTCTATGTTGATGATCTTTGTGCTCATTCCAACATTAGACAAACCCATATTCCTGAACTCAGACAAATCTTTGACAAGTGTAGAGAATATCAAGTCTGCCTGAACCCAGAAAAATGTGTTTTCATGGTCAGGCAAGGCAAGATTCTAGGACACATAGTGTCAAAGAATGGCATATCCACTGATGAAGAGAAAGTGAGAGCTATAGCAGAGCTACCTAGGCCAAAAAATGTCAAGGAAGTACAAGCTTTTATGGGGCATTGTGGGTATTACCGACGATTTATACACATGTATGCTGTCATTGCAAAGCCCATGTACGGACTTCTGACTAACTTTGAGTGGACGGATGAATGTGAGAATTCCTTCCAGGAGCTTAAACGAAGATTATGTTCAGCACCAATCTTGACCACACCAGATTGGAATAAGCCATTCCATGTTCACGTGGATGCATCCAATTATGCCATTGGGTGTGTACTTGCTCAACCTACTGGTGAAGGTAATATGGATCTTCCAATTGCCTATGCCAGTAGACAGTTGAATGCAGCTGAACGAAATTACACCACTACGGAGAGAGAAGGCTTAGGCATGGTATATGCAGTCAAAAAATTTAGACACTATTTGCTTGCAAATAAGTTTAAATTTTTTACTGATCATCAAGCATTGCTATATCTCGTAAACAAGCCATGCAATACAGGAAGATTAGTGAGATGGTTCCTCTTGCTAATGGAATATGATTTTGAGGTTGTGGTAAGGAAAGGGAGGACTCATTTAAGAGCAGATCATCTCTCTAGGCTCACGTCGGGAGAAGCCCCACAAGGAGTATCAGATGACCTTCCTCATGCTTACTTGTTTAATTTGGAAGTCATCCCGCAGTGGGCTAAGCCATTGGTACCAATATTGACATACGGGCCTAATCATCCAGTGGTAAACACACGGAATAGGGAGGTTGTGAGAGCCCAAAAGTACCACATCATGGCAGGAAGCATGTACAAGCACACAGATCAAGGGATCTTGGCTTGTTGCGTAGAAGAGGATGAGTACACTAAATGGTTGCAATTAGCACATGTAGGTGCACTAGAGCAACACCATTCAAAGCAACGAACTTTACAGACGCTAAGGAGACTCGGAGTGCATTGGCCGACTATGGAAGTGGATGTCCAAAAGTTGTGCAAGGAATGCCCAATCTGTTGCACTAAACCACCTGTGGAACATGCTACTCTTTATCAAGTATCCATTGTGCCAGATTGGAGCGAACCTCTAGTATCCTTCCTGAGGACAAACACATTCCCTCTAGACATGACTCTGGCTAGGAAAAGGAGTTTAGAACAAGAAGCCCTGGATTACTCACTCATTGGTGATAATCTATACAAACGCGGTAAAGATGGTTACCTAAGACTGTGTGTCCATGAGAGTGAATATCTTAAGATCTTGGAAACTGCTCACCAAGGTGTAGCAGGAGGACACTTTGGACCAGATCCGGTGATCAAGGCAATACTATTTGCGGGCTTCTGGTGGCCTACCCTTCACATGGATGCACATACCTATGTGAAACGGTGTGATGTCTGTCAGAGAACTCAGTATCCTATATGAAAAGATGAGATGCCATTGAAACCTATGATGGGTGGACGTGCATTCTCTAAGTGGGGAATAGACTTCGTAGGACCTATTAATCCCCCAGCTAAGGGTTCTCATGCGGAATACATCATTGTTGCAACAGACTATCTAACTAAGTGGGTAGAGGTAAAAGCTACGACAAAGAATGACGCCCAGACAACTGCTAAATTCTTGTTTGAGAACGTATTCACAAGATATGGGCTACCTATAGAGCTTGTAAGTGATAGAGGCACTCATTTCTTGAACGAAGTGATTGAAAATCTACTCCAAGAATTCTTGGTAATACACAAGAAGTGTGCCCCCTATCACCCTCAAGCTAATGGACAAGCTGAGAGCACTAATAAGATCTTATGCAATGTACTGACAAAATTAGTGAACAGTAAACGCTCTGATTGGGACAAACAGCTGCACCATGCTGTTTGGGCATACCGAGTCGCCTACAAAACGGTACTCCAAGCCACCCCCTTTCAGATGGTATTTGGCCAAAACGCAGTGCTACCCTTGGACTTCTTAATACCTACGTTGAAAGTAGCACAAGAACACGAATGGACAGGTCATGAGCTCTCCTCTAGGATCTTTGACCTTAAACGATTAGGGGAAACAAGACTGAGAGCCGCTGCAGGAATATATGCAGCCAAGAAGAGACAGAAGGCATACTTCGATGCCCATGTGAAGGATAAAGGCTTGAAAGTAGGAGATCTAGTCTTAGTCTATACACTGAAACAACACGCGAGGAAGCTAGAAAAGAGAGGCTACGGACCTATGATCATCAATAGGATCTCCACGAGTGGAGCAGTACAACTAGCCACATTAGAGGGTGATGTTCTCCCAAACTATATTAGCGGATGCAGAGTCAAGTTGTATCAGGAACCCCTCACGGAGGAAATGCTCAGCCGACTTAACACTGCTAAGAAACGCAAAGAGGAAGAAAAGCGAATTCGAGAAGAAGCTCAAGCAGAAGCCCTAGAGCGCATACGGAGGATGAAATTGCGAAGGCAAGGCCGAGATCAGCCTAGAACAAATGACTATGCAGATCAAGGATATCATGTGGCAATGTGTGAAGTCGCAGGAACAAGCTCACATAGGATAATTGATCGACGTCCTTTCATAACCCTAGATATAGGACAAGGAAAGAGTGCAAGGACCGTGAGAGCCTTGATTGACTCAGGTGCAGCCACTAGTGCTGTTAAATTGTCTTACTGTCAAGACTTGCAGTTAACTGTCAATCCTGTGGAAGCATATCTCATAGGATTGGGGGGCGTGGAAACCCCTTGCATGGGCGAGGTGGAACTTCCCCTCTACATTCATGATGAGGCAATAACAGTCAAAGTACTAGTGTGTCAAGACGAGGATCTCACTGAACCTCTTGTCTTGGGTCAAGACTGGATCTATGACCAAGCAGTCAACTTAAACCTAAGAAGTGGACTTCTTCAGGTTTGGGTCAATCATAGTCGAATTACAGTAGAGTTAGATAATGGAGCACTCAAGGAACTAGGAAAGGCACAGACTCCTGGTCCTTCCAGGAGTACACATGAAGATGACCATGCTGTTCTTGTCCAAAACTATGTGTTGCAGAGGAATGATGGTTGCAAAAAAGGAGTCAGGGATGCAACGGAACTCCCTTCTTTTCCAAAGGCCAGAGGGAGGTGGCAACCAAAGGTGGCTCAACGGAAGAAGAAGCAGAGTACTACCTATGTTGGAAATCAAAAGTACCTGCGCAGCAAAACGTCTCAGCAAGGGAAACAAGTGTGGGTGTGGAAAGGCGAACACCCGGTTGCACTTAAGCCAACCACACGGGCAAAGCCTCTTATTAGTGACCAACAACCCGATAATAATATGAAGTCTTTCAGAAGCTCATCTGCTAACGTGAAGTCTATTTGGGTGCCCAAGAAGTTGATGAAGGCCAGCCCACAATCAAGACAAATTTGGGTGCCTAAGGCTTGTTTGCGGGCTCAAATAGCTACACCAACAACACACCCCACACAGCATGATCCATTCACTCGCACAGCCTACATCCACTCATTTTCAACACCAAGGCCCATGAGCACGAACAGAATCACTTGTAAATGGGTCCCTAAAAGGCCTCACTTCCAAGCTGACACGCCTATAAAGCTCTCGAGAGTCTTTACGGAACCAAGAACAAAACCCATCCACTGCATTTGGCAGCCCAAGACTTGTAACAAACCCCCGGACCCAATTGTAAATCCATGACCACCTACTAACCGCTTCACTCTCACTTCACATCATTCCGCTTAGCTCGTAGGTCTACCCAATTCCTAACTACACACACTAGCACTGAGCACCTACTAACCCCTAACCACTCCCGAACTTTAAGTTAATGTTGTAACAAGGGACACCATGTCATTTTTGTGTCCATTGCAATGTTAACGTTTATTCATATATTCTCACAGAACCAGCTGCGAAGTTTTCAACATGGCTGAGGCAGCAGGAACTAGCTCTCACACAGAAACAAGCCCGCAAGTGGTGGACTTAGACAGTTTACCCGTTTTGCCTGAGACAATTGAAAGACCAGAAGAATTGCAGGCCGTCAAAATCATACCTATTGCGGACCCTCCGCGTGGCCACACCATGCCCGTGGGAAAGACTTCCCATTGGTTTACCGAGGTGGCAGGACCCTTGGGTGAAGGAACGTACCTATGGGAATCAGAGTTGGACTTCAATGGGAAGCAAGGCAGATACCATTTCTTTACTAGAGAATTTGAGAAATTACAAAATGCAGAAGGTCTACGTCCGATATGGGAAAAGGCAGGATTGAGTGCCTATTTCAGTGCACGACTCCCAAAACCTGACTTCATGCGATGCTACTATCTCATCAACACCTTGACTCCAAACCAGAACCCAAAAGGTGCAAGCTCATTTGTGATTCCATCTCTGACAAAGGGGAATGAGCTCAAGAGGTTCAGGCTATCAAACAATTTGGTAAGAGAGGCTCTAGATATGCGCGGAATGCATATTCCTACAGAGAAGGAAACCCTAGTACCAGATTACATGAAGAATCGAAGTCTCACCAAACTCAAAGACATGGTGTCCATGACGCCTAATATTGCAATACACCTTCGCATGTGCATGCAACATTTTGCTTTCCCGGCACAAGATAGATTCACCATGCCACCCAAAAAGATTTGGTTCAGCTTGTATCTGGTAGAGACACAGAGCCTCACCATCAACTTACCCCACTGGATAATTGATCAGATACACCTAGCTCACAAACGATGGCCGCGGAAACAGGTTTTATATGGCTGCTGTGCTCTGACAAGAATCATTTATAGGTGTTTGGCTTATGACATTCCGATCCAACGGGCCCTAATGTGGAATCGGGTAGAGCAGTTTAGAGGCAGGACATCCACTGGACCCCCTTCTAAGAAGATGAGAGGCACTGTCCAAGTCCCATGTGCTCAACCACGTGGAGCCACCCTAACACCAGACGTCACCCCTCCACCCCGAAGAGTCCGACCGTTCACACTTTGACTTCCAAGACGTAGCACCGATGGTTCCACCTTGATATTCCCTCCCATCCCAACCGATCTTGAATTTCCTAGTGGTGCACCTCTGGAAGAACTCACTAATGAAGATTTCGAGCAATTATTACAAGATGTAGAGCTGGAGGCAGAAGAGGCACAACAAGCGGAAAACGTGCAAACGCAGGCCACAACCTCCCAAGCACCTGTCACACCTGTTGAAGTGGATGCAGAGGATGACGGAGATGAAGAACAGGAGGATGATGAGGAGGATTATGATCAAGAGCATCAAGAGGAGCAACAAGAAGTGCCAAAACTTGTAGGTGCACCAGCATATACAGCTCAACTACGAAGGTTATAGGACACAATCAAAGCAGTACAAGAAAGGCATCAACTCTCTCTTGTATCCGGTCAAGCTTTGATGCAAGAAATGCTATCAGACGAAGGGGTGGACCAACATTTCATTGACACCCTCAAATTAGTGTCAGAATCTTTAGGAGTTCCGGAGGCTGTCCACACTGCAGTCCGCCAGTCCGTAAGGTATGACAAACGCAGAGTTGACACGTTACCACGAGCAGGTAAGACTATCAGGATACCCGTCACAGAACATGAAGTACCCATTGAGACAACAGCCACCCCCACAACCACCACTGACCTCTCTGCCGAAACCTTCGTTCAGACATCACCCATCTCACCCCAGCATCCTCCATCATCACCTTCTCCACCTCCACCACCACCTCCCACCATGGAAGAAACGACAGTCATCACCTCTACCTTCACTTATAACCCATCCTCATTCAAATCATTTTCATTTCGAGAACCCACCTCACAAGACACCCTCTTCTCCTTCGTCACCAATCCCTTGTACACTCAATCCCGTCTATCCTCCGAACCCATGACTGGCCATCCCATAATTCCAAGCGTAGTTGGAAACCCAGCTCCCACCGAAGGCACCCTGTGTTTCCCTACCTATCCCCCAATACGGGTACCTCCATTCCATGACCCTCACTTCCCATCTGGCCCCTACACCTCTCTCAACCTGACCGCACCACCCCAATACCCGTCCTTTGTGGAGCAGTTCATCCGCTCTCCAATGTTTCAGAGGCACATTTCTCCGATGTTCACAACGACATCAATTTACACGAACACCACACTCACTTCACCTACCATACCCACCTACATGGTAGCCCCTGTACACACCACCTTGTCTGACCCAATGGACATTTCACCAACCACAGCACCTCTCCCCACGGTGCCACCATCTTCCCCTCCCTTGCCCCCCACCTCACCACTCACATCATTGGCACACACAGCATTCACTACCCCCCTACCCGATCCCACTTCCCCTGCACTTCAAACTTTTCCCCTTGCATCTCATAATGTAAATAGCATGTTCAACACCTTACTTCAATGTGCACATCAACTACAACAAGAGTACCATCAATTGGAAGAACGCACTACGGCCCTCCAGGCAGAATCTCAATGTCTGCAAGCTAGGGTCAACACTCTTGAAGCTGACTACCAGACGCTCCTAACCGAGCATACCACACTACAGCAGGCTCACTCCGAATTGGAATCAAAGACATCAACCGTAGATGTCCAAGCAGTCAAGGAACTAGAAACAGTGCTTCAAGCGCAAATGATCTCTAACGCTACACTTAGACGCAACATTGGGCTATTAAGGAAGCATATGGCCGCAGCACTCGAAGAGAACAAACGACTTCAACAACAAAACCAAGACAACTTTGAAGCGGCTATGGAAGGAACCGTAGGAGCGACCATTAGCCCTACCAGATATAGAGCAGTCCCATCGGAAGACATTCGCATCTTACTTGAGGAGCATGCAAATTTCTTGGAGTCATATGAAAGGCTAGAGACTGAATGTGCAGATCTAAAGAAACAGATAGCCAGTGTCCCCACAGCTCAACAGGAGCCGGCAATCTTGCAACACTCTACAGAAGAAGTAGAGACCCTCCGGAAACAGGTGGCAGAACTCCAAGCACGCCTCCTCCCATATGAAAGGCCACCCTCGCCCATTGAAGAACCAGAACCTGAAACAGTAGTGGAAATCCCCGTCGATGACAGCTATGAAAAGCCATACGAGCCTATGCCGACGCCTGGTGGTCGAACTAGAGAAGAAGGACAAGACACGTTAGAAATTCAAGTTCCAGATTGGGTCAAAAGGGTCGAGAAAGTGGGTAAGACACATGATGATCGTGTGGCCGTGCAAATGCAATCTCTCACAAATCTGGAAGAAACTGTCCTTCGGTCTTCCTACTTTCAAAATTTATCCCATCAACGGTTAATCACAACATCAGAGTCGCAATACATGCCTTATTTTGTCTTACTACATGATTATAATGAAGAAGTCAAAAGACATACAGGGAAGGAGCCCACATTCGCCACTCAATTTGAGATAGGGGATTTACCGACAGATGCACGTGCTGGCTCGATCTTCCAACCTAATTGGCATGCACGTCTACTCACCGATTACCCAGAGATGATGAGTACCTGGGCAACCATGCCACTATATATCAAGTATAATCCATGCTATTGTCCAGTGGTACGTCGCAGATCCTGGCAAGCATTTGCAATCAAGGTACGCAACAATAAAGAGTGCTCGGCTTGGGTTAACTACCCATATTTTGCTCCACCTCGAGGAACCCCAACCGTAGCCTACATGATATCAACAATTCGGCACTGGTCTACACGTCTAAATAATGTACCCGACATAGCGGCAAAAATGTGTATGAAGATATTCGAGCTCATGACCATTGTCTTCAAAACTTTCCGGAATGTACAAGCTCCATACATCTCTACCCCTGGATTCTCTCAAGGTAACAAGGATTTAGTCTACGACATGAGCCAGACCCCCTCGGTCACTATAATCTTTGCTTGGCATGCACGAATAAAGTACTTACCCGCATGCTTCAAGCAGACATTTGAGGAAATGTTCTCTACGGGATTCTGGGAATATCATTCGGAAATTTTCATTCCCAGACCCACACATTTGCTACACCTATTCGCAGTAGAACAAGCGATCCATGCAGATCAGTTACGTCTGCCACATCCAGACATTCCAGGACCACTTGATTGGGATCGTATGATGACAGATTTGGCCAGAGGACTACGCATACAAGAACATCAGCTTGCCACTCAGGTTGTGGAATATTACATCCAACACTCCCAGCAACAAGGGTCTGTCAGGGACGACAGACGCGAGAGAGGGGGGGGTGTTGAGAGCAGTATGGGCACCCAAGGACCGACTAGACAAGGAAGCCAGCGGAGAGAGCCAGAACAAGGTGAAGGAGTAAGTAGACAAAGCAGTCGACGCAAATCTGGCAGATAGGCCCTTCAAATTTTTTCCAAATCAACATCTTTTAACAGTGATTCTTATCACTAATAATCATTGTAAATACCATTTCATATTTTTGTAGCTTCATTTTGTGCAAGCCAAGGAGTCCTTGAGCTTGAGGAGCCTTAGAAGTACCTACATATCAATTTTCGTATTTTTTAGACTCCGTTTAAGCCCTCAAATTGGCCCTGGAACCTAATTTTTAACTAGGCCGGACACTAGGTCTGGACAGGGCCAAAACCTAGTCAAAAACTATAAAAAGAGCTAGAGAGCTCATTTTTGAGGTTAGATTGTAATTGAAACGAACTTGTAAGAGCATTTTGAAAGTAATTGAAGAACTCCATTGATTCTCACTCTTTGTCTTACCGTGTGTGCGCGTGTGTGTGTATGTGTGTGCATGCTAGTGTGCTTCTCACTCACGCACTTGTGCCGCCAGTTGCTCGAGGTCTTCATACCATCCTCACGTCTTCCCGGATTGACATTAAAGGAGGTGCTACTCATCATTGAGCTACACACACATACATACACACCCATACACATTTGCACACATACATACACATACACATACAGATACACATAGACAGACACATACACATACATATACACACACATACACATACACATACATGTACACATACACATACACGCATAAATATTTATTTATTTATTTCTTTGCATTCATAATACATTTTTTTCATGAACTTGCAAGTTACTATTTGAAATGTTTTTACCAAGCAACAATATCCTTCCTACATCAGATGAAGAAATGAAGAAGATAATCAACGCTCTTGGTATAGATTATCATTGTATACATGCATGTCGTAATGATTGTATTTTACATAGAGGTGAATATGTAGATTTTTTTACATGTCCAAAATTTCAATCTCCTGGATAAAAGGAGGAAGAGGGTAAGATGCCAAAAAAAGGTGTTTCAGATGTTTTCCATTAGCTCTACAAATTAAACATATGTTTCAAAGCCCTAAATTATTGAAACTTTTGACATGGGGATTTGATCATAAAAGTACTGATGGAGTAATGAGAGTTCTAGCATATAGGACAACTTTTGAACATATTGATTCGAGATGCCTTGATTTTGCACAAGAGCCATGTAATCCAAAGTTAGGTGTTGCACTAGATGAGGTTAATCCATCTTTTATGAAATATTGTAAATGGTCAACATGGCCAGTGGTATTCATCAACTACAATCTCCTATCATACCTTAGCATTAGAAAAGAACATTTAACACTTTCACTTTTAATCCCAGGAAAAAGACAAGTTAAAGACATGAATGTATATCTTGCTCCTCTCATTGATGATCTCTAAGAGTTACACAGAGAGGTATTAATATCATTGATGTATCAATAGGAATTAATCAAAGAAACATTATGGTTCATGGAATTGTGACTTGGACTACACATGGTTTTCTAGGATATGGCATCTGTTCAAGTAATGATGTAATTTTTTTATTTAATATATATACAATTGTATGTGAGTTAATCTAGTTATATTTTTATGATATTCATGCATGCATGAATATCTACTAAGGGACATAAGGCTTTTCCTTACTGTGGTGATTTCTTGAGATGCATTTATAGTAAGAATCTCAAACAAAATATCTATCTTCAACGTCGATGGTTCTTGCCTAACAATCATCCATGACGATGCAAAAGAGAAGTGATACATTTTAATGGAAAGATTGAATTAGGTCAGTATACAAAACCAATGACACCTATGGATTGGTATAAAAAATGGATAGAAGGGCATCTTATAGATCGACAGTCCAAAATCTTGAGTAATGATGAAGATGATAAGAATGTGAAAATTAGAGGTAAATGAAAATTATCACTAGCAGAGAATATGCCAATATGGCATTCTTTGAAATGTTGGAGAGATTTAAAGATCTATCATCTTCTTTATATTATGCATATATTTAAGAATGTTGGTTATTCATAATTTTTGGTGCATTTTACCCAAGCCTACATGCTTAATATGATTTGATGTATGTTCATTTGTAGTCATATGTGTAGACATATGAACACCTTTGGTAAAAGAGTATATTTTTATCTCTTGTAATTGTGAAAGAAAGAATGGCTTAAGTCATCCATGATGTAAAAAGGAAATTGGTGGTTGAAACTACATAAAACCATGAATACATCAGCGGAAAGAATATCTCCTAGTTCTTTGCATCATGTTTTGGTGAAGTTATTTGACTTCAAATTCAAAACTACCTCCAAAAGTAGCTATAAAAAGAGGAAGAAGGAACTTGCCATGAGAGATCTTGATTTGTGCTCACTTCATGTTAATTTGTAGAGATTAAAGAGCTTACTCCATAGCTCTATCATTCTACTCCCATTGTACAAGTATTCATTGCCAATGTGGTTGTAATTGTATGTGAATCTATACATTCATCATTTACTTGTTCTTTGTTTTATTCTCTCCTTTACACACTCAAAATAGTAACGTGAGAAGCTCATATCATGGTCTATACATAAATTTTTTCAGAGTTTTAAAGTTCATTGGATTGCTCTCGTACTCTATTTCATGCTGAGAAAATTTCATGGCATTTGCTTTACTGTTTGTGAGTAATCTATGTTTTTCTGATCATTGGTTGAATCTTTGTAGAGCCCAAAAAATGGCAGGAGTGTTCCAGATTTTGCCAAATCTTGTTCTCACTGCTCAGTTGATCAATTGATGTGTTTTAACTTGGATTACCAAGCTATCTACTTCTAGTTTCTATGTCCAAAAAGAAGTTTTCTAATTCCTACCAAGTTGAGAGAACTGTTCATTTTTTGCAGTAGGTGTATGAACAAAAATAGCAAGTTTTGGGAGCTAGTCATTTTGCAACTAGTCTCTCTTGACTCAAAATTTTGCAATACTTGTTCAAAAGCACTTGGATGCTTTTTTAGGAAGCTCAAAGGGTCCACATACCAACTATAAAGTCTAAGTTGGCTAGTGTGAAGCTGGTATTAGCAACACCAACTCATCTTCAGATTGCATCCACCATTTCTCTTTAGAGTGGTATAAGAGAATAGTCAATCAACACGGGAGATGGATTCCCATCACCAATTGACAAATTGGATAGAAACAACTACCTAGCATGGTCTCTAAGGATGGAGGCTTATCTTCAAGGGATGAATCTATTTGGATACACATCTCAAGATGAATCTATGCCAACCATGAGGAACAAAGGGCAACCATCACATGAAGAAAAAAAAGACTTTGAAATTGGTGTTCAAAGGATGCATCTGCAAGGTCCTATATTCTAAACTCAATCTTTGATTTTCTTTTACCTCATGTCAAGGGTTGCAATACATCAAGAGAGACTTGGAAGGCACTTTCTTCTTTCTTCTCCTCCAACACTCGAGCAAGGAAGAACCAATTGTGGATGGAGTTCACAACAATGAAGAAAAGCCCCAAGTAAAGTATGACTGATTATGTCACAAAGATGAAGGAGATTTCAGATCAACTTGGAAGCATTGGAGAGGTAATTGAAGAGGAAAAAATCATTACATAAATCATAATTGGAATCAAAGCACATGACAAGTGGGAGTCATTCACAACAGCCATGGATTTGTACGTGGATATGCATGTACCCGACCTCAACACATTCATGGGCCAATGCTTCACTCAAGAAGCAAAGATTAGCAAAGGTGGCGAGTCCTCAAGAGGTAATCAAACTTTTGACTTATATTTTAATAAAGCTAAGGTCAAAGACAAGTCAAAAAATAGGAAAAATGAAGATGAACGTAGCTCTTTCTAAGCAAACTTTGTAGGTAGAGGAAAAACTAGAGGAAGAGGTAGAGGTGGAAAGAAAGGAAGGGGGAGATTCCAATCATCTCAACCTTGCAATTTATGTGGCTTATCTAATCATACTACCAAAGAATTTTTTAGGAATCCGAGGAACGCAAGAGGAAGAGGATTCAATAGAGGTGGCTATAGATCAAATAGAGGCAGATATAATGAAGGTTACAACAACAATTACAATAACAAGAACTATCAAAGTGGCCATAGAGGAAGAAGAGATTACAATAACTATGTAGAGGACCAAAGTCAAGAAGATTTATTATTGATTATGAATCTATCAGTGAGAAAGTGTAAGAATGATGATCACATCTATTACGTTGACTCAGAATGCTCAAATCGTGTAGTAAGAAATGTGGCTTTACTTTCTGATTTGGAAGATCCTCACAAAAAACATGAAGTGAGAATAGGAGATGATACAAAGCACTCGGTGGAGAAGATAGCTAATGTGAAGACATCATATGGGAATATGAACCTCTTAAGAAAAGTCTTGTATGTCCCTACAATTACCAAAAAATTAATAGGTGTAGGGCAGATTGTTGAAAAAGGATTGCAGGTTAGATTCAGCGTATTTGGATATGTTGAAGACCCAAGGCAATGTTGGAAGAGATGGATGGATACCTCAAGGAAGTGAGGTGGTACTACCAAAACCTGCTTTGTATCTACCCTATCAAACCTCAAAGATGTGTTGTAGGCCCTTTTAGCTTGCAAATGACACCAAATAAGTACTTATGTACTTTGGAGCTTATGCTTCAAATAATTAGATCCAAACAGATAACTTCACAACTAGCTAGTGGTCTTGACACCTGCTGGATATTTTGCTCAGTGCTCATAGTAACAGTAGTAATTGATCAAAATCCTTTTGCGAGAATCAAACTAGATTGCGTAGCTAATGATTTCAAGTAGAAGCATAAAAAATAATGAGCTATACTCTAAGAAATTGATTTAGCAACCAAAGGCTTACCCTCGACTTTTTAGGGACTGAGCAAAGAATGACCAGAGAGCACTTTGACATCGATTTCTCCAAACTGGATGAAGCGAATGCCTTCAACTTTGATTGCTTAAAATAGACCTTGAGCTGATTCCAACAAGCTATAGAACATGAAAAATGATGAAGATATTCTTGAGTATGATCATGCAATGTTCACTATGCTGAGTAGACATGGCAGAGAAGTCAACATATGTGATCAATGAAATGTATGTATTATAACACATGATTTTACAAGATCATTGGCATTATGATGATGCCAAATGATATTGGGATGATTGAGCTATAGTGTATGCTAGTCAACCTCTACAAATGATCAAAAAATGCACTCCAAGAAGAGGCCTCTAGCCTGGAAGATTTACAAGCTCTTTTATAAGTGTTTTTCTTCAAATTTGAATTTGAATGTCTCCACCTAAAAGTGGTTCCTCTAAATGAGAAGATATTCCCTCATGAGAAATTCATAACTAAACCTTTTCCTAACTCGAATTTTTTTTCTTTACAAGACTCTTAATGATTTAACCATTTACATATGGTAAATGATCCAATGTTAGAAGCAATGATTTATATGCTTCATCAAGTGATAGCACATTCTTCCTTCCATGCCTAGCCAAGTGTGAAGGCTTGTGTACTTGCAACATCAGATCCCCCTCAATCCAAACATTTTGGCTTGGACTTCTTGAAGAATCTTGTTGAATGCCCTACAACCCAATCATAGTTTTAAACTTGCAAAGCTTAGCATCATCAAGTGCTTTGGCTACCAAATCTATACATTACATTTGTCTCGACACATATGCAAGTTGAATCTGCTTGCTCAATAGTTTTTCTCTAACATAGTGATAATGTACTTCCCAAATCTAAATATAGCAATCCAATCCAAATATCTTCTTGTGTAGCATTGGCTAATCCCCTGTAATCAGCCTCAGTTGAAGATAGAGCAACAGTAGGTTGCTTCTTGGAAGATCATGAAATGGGCTTATCACTTGCAAAAAACAAATATCGAGAGGTACTCCTTGTGTCATCTTTACAACCTGACCAATCTACATCTCAATATAGCTAAATGTCCAAATGTGATGTGTATGAAAAGTATAGACCTTGATTTTGAGTACCCTTGACATACTTCAAAATCATTTTGGCAGCTTCCAAGTGAGGTGCTCTAGGTTTATGCATGAATTCACTTAGAACACTTACTCCATAAGGTATGTCAATCCTTGTCAAGATTGCATAGTTTAGACTCCCAACTATGCTTTGATATCCTGCAATCTCTTCAAGAAAATCACCTTCATGAGCACTTAATTTATGATTTACCTCCATAGGGGTGCCAGCTACCTTTGCATTCCCCAAGTGGATCTTCTTCAACATGTCCTGCACATATTTCCTTTGAGTGATACAAATTCCCGAGTTAGTATAGACTAACTCAAGTCCAAGAAAATACTTTAGAAACCTTAGGTCATTGATTGTGAACTCCTGCATCATTTGGTTTTTAATTTGTTTGATGCCATTGGCATCACTACCTATCAAGATGATGTCATCAACATATACACATAAATATATCATCTCTGAATTACTTCTCTTGACGAACAGAGAAGAATATGCTTTGCTCATCATGAATCCTTGATCTTAAAGGTATGTAGTTAACCTATGGTTCCATGCCCTAGGTGCTTGCTTCAAACCATAAAGAGCTTTGTTCAATTTGCACACATAATTTACCTTGCTTGGGTCTTCATAGCCAAGAGGTTGAGCCATGCAAACCTCCTTTAAAATCCAGCCATTGAGAAAAGCATTTTTCACATCCAATTGATACATATTCCAATTATCCTTGCCCACAAGTCTATCTTTATACCTCTTTATGGATCCATCTGAGTTCCTTTTTATTTTGTAAATCCGTCTAGAACCATTTACCTTCATTGATGCCTTCTTGGGTACTAGTTCCCAAGTATCACTCTCCTGGAGTGCTTCTATTTCTTCATCCATAGGATCTTTCCATTCTGCCTTAGTATTTGCTTCTTCATATGAAGAAGGTTCCTCAAGTGATAATCTTTAGCAAGATAAATGGAATGCTTAGTAACTAATGACCTATCATACCCCTATTTGAATGGCTTCTTAGTCTCCCTTTCTGATCTCCTTAGAGCTTGGTTGGATGATTCACGTAAGTCTTCCAACCTCTTCGTCTTGGCATTGCCTTTTGATTTCCATGCTTTGAATTCTTCTAACTTGATGATGTCCTCATCATCTCACTTGATGTCTTTAATTTGACTTGGCTCCTCCTTGGTGAGACTTGGAAACTCCTCTTCCAAGTCATATGGCAATTTGACTTTTTTGCATTCACTTTCAAAGCAAGAATCATTCTCATCAAACACATCTCTACTCACCATAAATCCTTTGTTGGATGGATTATGAAACCTATATCCTTTTTCGTTTAAATCATACCCTATGAAGATGCACTTCTTTGCCTTAGGGTCTAGCTTACATCTGATTTGAGATGGAACATGCACATAAGCAACACATCCAAATATTCTACAATGATCAAGTGATGGCATCCTACCAGCCATGCTTCATATGGGGTCATCCCATCAAGTGATTTGGATGGCAGCCTATTAATAAGATAAGTGGCAATAGATACACTTTCTATCGACAGATAATTAGGCAATTTCTTTTCATTAAGCAATGATCTAACTACTTCCACAATCAACCTATTTCTCCTCTCTACTATCCCATTTTTCTCAGGGGTATACCTTGTAGTAATCTCCCTTTTGATACCTCTATCCTGCAAAAATGTATCAAATTCATGGAGAAGTACTCACCTCCTGCATCTGACCTTATCCTCTTTAGATGTCTTCTTGTTTGATTTTCCAAAAGTGCAAGATACTTCTTGAAGCAACTAAACACTTCATCTTTATGTTTTATAAAGTACAAGATAGTCCATCTACTGAAATCATAAATGAATGACACATAATACCTTGAGCCTAAAATTAAAGGGTCCTTTCTTGGTGACCATACCTCTGTGTGGACAAGTTCCAAGTAATCCTCATGCATATAGCCTTTCTTTGTGAAGCGTAACATGTGTGATTTTCCAAACTGACAAGATCCACAATTATAGATCATATGTTGCTTGGATACATTAGGTATCCCAAGCACACATTGATCTCTACGTATTTGCTTCAAGTTTCTCTCACCAATGTGCCCTAATCTTTTATCATATCTTAAGCTCATACAATGTTTGATCCTTGTAATTATAAAGTGAAATATTTCTAGCGTCCTCAAGTTCAAATGTAAATAATCTACCTATTTTCTCTCCCTTGGCAATTCTCTTGAATCTATGTTGGGGGTCCTTCACAAAAGCTCCATATTTGTTGAACCTAACTACAAACCCTTTTGCACTATCTGTCCAACACTCGTCAGATTCTTGGTGATAGTAGGTACATAAAGAACCCTGCTCAACAGATTTATATTCCCATCAGAGGTTTTGACATTTCCTACGTTGACCACTGAATGTTTGGTGTCGTCATTTGTTTGTACTTGGTGCTTTCCCTTGGGCTCCTCAAGATCAAAAAGAAGAGCTACATTGCCTACTACATGGTTTGAGCATCCTCAGTCAATATAGAAGAGGTGCTCATCATTCATACCTTGTTTTGAAGTCATATTCATAATGAGAAGAGGATCCTCTTGATCCTCTATGTAATTGTTGAAGTCCTTTCTTGATTTGTATCCTCCTTGTTAGTTGTTGTTGTGATTGTTGTTGTATCCATGGTTATAGACTTGATTATGATTGAGCCTTCCTCTTGATTGTGAGTAGCCACCTCTTTGAAATCCTCTTCCTCTTTGATTCTTGAAGTTCCTATAGCACTCGTTTGTAGTGTGATTAGACAGTCCACATATGTTGCATGGGAAAGCGTTGAAAGATCTCCCCCTACCTTGCTTATCTCCTTTGTCCCTTCCTCTTGAATTCCTACCTCTTCTGCATAGTTAGCTTGAGAGGTAGTGCCTTCATCTTCTACTTTCTTGCTCTTCCCTTTATCTTTAGACTTTACTTTATCTGTGTATAGGGAAAAAGAGTTGTTAACTCTTGATGGTTCTCCATTTTGTTTTGAGCTTGGCTTCATGGGTAAATAGTTGTCCCATGAGTGTGGTAAGATCTAGAATCTGCATGTCCATGTAAAAGTCCATAGCAATGGTGAAGGCTTCCCGCTTATCATCTGCCTTGATGCCATTGATTATCAGCCTCACTATTTGCTCTTCTTCAATGGCCTCTCCTATGCATGCCAATTGATTAGCCACATCTTTAACTTTGTTCACGTACTCTGAAACATTCTCCTTGGGTTCCTTCCTTTGAGTGGTAAATTCAATCGACAGTTGATTTTTTCTAGCTCTTGTGTTGGAAGAAAAATATCAAGGCAATGTATCCCAAGTCTCTTAGGAAGTTTTAAAATTGCTAATGTGAGGAAGAAGGAAGTTAGAGATAGAGTTAAGTAAATATGAACTTGCTTAAGCATCTTTGGCACACCATGAGTTCAGTCTTTCAAGCTCCTCTCTTGTAGGTTAACCTTTGCTTCTAAATATGGGCATCTCCTCATCTCGTGATATTTATCCATAGAGAATCCTCCCTTGTAAATATGTCTTCATCCTCAAGGACCATGCTGGATAGTTATTCCTATCCAATTTATCAATAAAGGAAGGAAACCCATATCCCATTTTACCTCAACTTGCTCTGATACCACTATTGGAAGACATGGATGGATACCTCAAGCAAATGAGGTGGTACTGCCTTTGTACCTGCCCTATCAAACCTCAGATTTGTGTTATAGGCCATGTTATCTTGCAAATGATACCAAATAAGTACCTATGTACTTTAAAATTGATGGCTTCAAATAGTTAGATCAAAACAGATAACTTCACAACTAGCTAGTGATGAAAAACTTATTATTTTCATCTAAACATCTGTTGGATCTTTTCGTCAGTGCTCATGGTATAGTAGCACTTTGTAGTTCTACACAGTTCTCTCTCTCTCTCTCTCTCTCTCTCTCTCTCTCTCTCTCTCCCTCTCTCGCTCTCTCCGCCCACCCATGTGCTACTCTCTCTCTCCCTCTCTCTCTCTCTCTCCCTCGCTCTCTCTCTCTCTCTCTCTCTCTCTCTCTCTCTCTCTCTCTGTCTCTCTCTCTCTCTCTCTCTCTCTCTCTCTCTCTCTCTCTCTCTCTCTCTCTCTCTCTCTCTCTCTCTCTCTCTCTCTCTCTCTCTCTCTCTCTCTCTCTCTCTCTCTCTCTCTCCCACATCCCCCGCATCCCTCGCCATCCCCGCGTATACCCCCGCTATCCCCGCTGCCCCCCCGCCCGCTGCTCCCTCCTCTTCCCACCCACCATCCCTACAGCCACCGTAGCTCCCTCTCTTCCCCCCGGCCATCCCCTCTTGCTCCCGCACTGCCCCCCCCCCCCCACACGCTCATGTGCAACGTTCCCCCTGCCATCCCCTCCTACTTCCGCCCAAGAACCCCACAGCCCTCCCCCATTCTCCCTTTTCCCCCACCCGCAGTCTCCCGTAGTGCACCCCACCCTACACCTCCCTCACTCCCTCACCCACAGCCTCTCGCAACCCCCCCATGCTCTCCCCTCACCTGCCGCCTCTCCCAACCGCCCATGCCTCCATCTTCCCCCCCACCTCCAGCCTCTCCCAACCTCCCATCCCTCCCTCCACCACCTCCCACCAACTCGGAGCAACGCGTTTTGAGGCAATAAGAGGTCTCTGATGCCCTAAGATGTTATGGGCCGCATGCGCGCTACACTGATGAATTCAACGCGTTTTGAGGCAATAAGAGGTCTGTGATTCCCTAAGATGTTATGGGCCGCATGCGCGCTACACTGATGAATTCAAAGAGTTTAGCACGTTGGCCAATAGGCTCGAGTGACCTTTTTGAAATTTCATCATGATGGGGATAGATCATTGCAACTATTGATCTTCAAGGAGGAATTCCTAAACCCTTCCACCACTCCACCCACACCCCACACAACCTCCCACCACTACACCCACACCTCCCACACCACCCACAACCTCCCACCACTCCACCCACAACCTCCCACCACTCCACCCACACCTCCCACACCCCCCACAACCTCCCACCACTCCACCCACACCTCCCGCACCACCCACAACCTCCCACCACTCCACCCACACCTCCCTCACCCCACACAACCTCCCACCACTCCACCCACACCTTCCACACCCCCCACAACCTCCCAGAACTCCACCCACACCCCCCACAACCTCCCACCACTCCACCCACACCTCCCACACCCCCACAACCTCCCACCACTCCACCCACACCTCCCACACCCCCACAACCTCCCACCACTCAACCCACACCTCCCACACCCCCCACAACCTCCCACCACTCCACCCACATCTCCCACACCCCGCACAACCTCCCACAACTCCACCCACACCTACCACATCCCCCACAACCTCCCACTACTCCACGCACACCTCCCCCACCTCCCACACACCCCACAACCTCCCACCACTCCAACCACACCTCCTACACCCCCGAGAACCTCCCACCACTCCACCCACACCTCTCGCACCACCCACAACCTCCTACCACTCCACCCACACCTCGCACACTCCGCACAACCTCCCACCACTCCACCCACACCTCCCACACCCCCCACAACCTCCCAACACTCCACCCACACCTCCCCCAACACCCACAACCTATCACCACTCCACCCACACCTCCCACACCACACACAACCTCCCACAACTCCACCCACACCTCCCACAACCCCCACAACCTCCCAAACACTCCACCCACACCTCCCACACCACCTGAATCTCCCACCACTCCACTCACACCTCACACAACCCCACGACTCCACCCAGACCTCCCACAACCCCCACAACCTCCCACCACTCCACCCACACCTCCCACACCCCCCCAACCTCCCACCACTCCACCCACACCTCCCACAACCCCCACAACCTCCCACCACTCCACCCACACCTCCCACACCCCCCATAACCTCCCACCACTTCAACTACGCCTATTACACCCCCCACAACCTCCCACCACTCCACCCACACCTCCCACACCCCCACAACCTCCCACCACTCCACCCACACCCCCCACAACCTGCCACCACTCCACCCACACCTCCCACACCTCCCACACCCCCCACAACCTCCCACCACTCCACCCATACCTCCCACACCCCCCACAACCTACCACCACTCCAACCACAACTCCCACACCCCCCACAACCTCCCACCACTCCACCCACACCTCCCGCACCACCCACCACTCCACCCACACTTCCCACGCCACCCACAACCTTCCACCACTCCACCCACACCTCCAACAACCCCCACAACCTCCCCCCACTCCACCCACACCTCCCACACCCCCACAACCTCCCGCCACTCCACCCACACCTCCCACACCACCCACAACCTCCCACCACTCCACCACACCTTTCGCACCACCCACAACCTCCCACCACTCCACCCACACCACCCACCATCTCCCACCACTCAATATGTAAGGGTCAAAAGCTACTACAAATTATGTGGATTATGTGAAGGATGTGCTTATGAGGGTCAGCCCAATATCACAGGTGGCACATAATGAGGATCTCAGCTTTCATTCAAAAGTGACAGTAAAAGTGTAAGTTGTAAAAGTGGAAGAAGATAAATAACTATTGCCGCTAACCATTCGTGACGACTTCCTATTTTTGAGGATCTAATTCAAAGCTGGTGGCCAGTACCATACTTGATCTACCCCTCCAATTTTGGGCAATCAATCAGCGCATGATCAGTGGATGTGAGGAATCGGCAAGGCCCTCTTGGCCTATTGGAGCCTATAAAAGCAATGGACTAGTACTCATTGGGGAGAGATACAGACACGTATAGAGCTTATTTGCGACATCTCTATTGGTCCTCTCTTTGCACTGTGTGGCTACAAGCCTACTGTAGGAAGTCACTCGGTGGTTAGGATACAGAGCGTGGGCTTCCTAGTGGAGGGATAATAGCACTATAGTGTAAAGAAGTGGCTTAGTTTTGTCATTTAGTTTGAGCCAGTGGTATTTCCATGCTCTTCCATTAGAGCAATTCTTCATACCTTTGTATTGAGCAGTGCAAGTCTTCATCTAGCTATGTTTAGTGGAAGTCTTCATCTAGTTGTGTTCATTTTATTGGACGAATCTCTTGTATTGATTCTGTTTTGTTTTGGATTGACATGTTAGCACAGAGCATTAGCTTTTTGTCGCATTTCCTTTGCCTACGTTGTAATCATCCGTTCGAACTAAGGAGTGATTTGGTCTTCCACTATTGTCATTTGTCATTAATCTTCTCCCTGAGTATTTACAATTCTATGCAACTATTGTTATCTGCCTGCTCACAGAAGTGTTAAAGGGTATATTTCCCTAAGGAGAACCTCCCTTCAGTAGGTGAAGTATTGGAAGTGCATGGTGCATTCTCCTGCTAAAAGTAGATACCCTAGTACCTCCTCTACAGTTTGGCACGTAGGGTGGGACCCTTGCATTTCTGTGAGAGGCAGTGAGGATAGTAAATAGTCCTCTTTTCAGTATTTTTGCCCTATTGCATTCGCAACTAGGTACATGACCCATACGCGAGCAGATAAGGAGCCTCTTCGTGTACGAAGGAGCCTTAAAAAGTTAGCTATATCTTCGAATAGTGAACCTAGCTCCCCTCTACCCTCGTTGAATTTATCTGTTGATTTGGGTGCGACACCACTGTCAAAGGAAAAGCATAGGAGAACATTGGACTTCTCCTCAGATACGTGAGAGGAAACACCACTGGCAATGGAGGATCTCTCTCATTTACTCTCCAGACTCAATATTAAGTTCCCTACCTTGAAGGGACAAGCTTATGAAGATGTTGATGATCATGTGAGGAGATTCATCTCCTTATGCCGTGGACGAGGTCTACAGAATAGAGAGGATGCAATGCTGGTACTCTTCCCATCCACATTGGAAGGCCTTGCTAACAAATTTTACAATCAATATGTAGATGGCCATTTTGCTACATGGGAGGCTTTGAAGACAGCATTCTCATAGACATTTTGACCGAGTGACTCCTCGGAAAGAGATCTAGACTAGCTAGAGAACCTAAGGCTAAGATGAGGTGAATCCTTCCATGAACTTCACACTAGGACAAAAGCACTTGTTGCATGTCTTCCACCTGCTCCAGGTGATTTCTTGATTAAAAAATGGATAGAAAAAGCTTTGCCCTTGTCATCTCAGCAGAAGCTACATGAGTCTGTTAGATTGGATGCAACCCTCAATGATTTTGTTGCAGCAGCATCACGCATTGAAGAAGCTAGGCAACATTTTGAAGGGGATACACAACCAAATTATGTTGCAGAACTAGAACCGATTCGACAACTGAGGAAAGAACTAGAGGCATTGAGAATGCAATAAAATCACCAAGAAGTGAAGGTCTTGCCACTGTTGCATCGCACTGATGATGAAGTAGCCCAACTTCACCGTGAGTTAGAAGATTTGTGGACCACTCAGGATATAAGAAGGCAGATTTGGTGTACAATATGTAACAACAATGGACATTCCAATGCTAATTGTCCTAACAAGGTAAGCTGTCAATTTTGTGGAAAGGATGGCCACGAAGCTAGAGACTGTTACTACCTCAAGGGTACACAGCACGAGGTATCCCTCAAGCTCTAGATTCCTATTATGCTAGTACTTCAAATGCACTTAAAAGAGAGGAGAATCGTACAACCGAAGCCTAGATATAATAGGCCATTGATGTGTTATCGCTGTGGTGAGTATGGCCATATGCAAAATAGGTGTTCCCTTCTAGAAGATGCACCTCCTTGTCAGCATTGTCTAGAGGCTAAGGATCACTATACCAAAGATTTCCCAAGAAGCCGCCCTGCTCCAATTCATAATTATTTTATCTAATAACAGAAGCCCATTTCAATCTTCATTGGCTTTGACAAACTCTTTCACCTTAGTCTAACTCTCTCACAAAGAGCAAACTAAGCTCCATCCTCTAAGAGTTACCAGATAGGGGGCGAAAATAAGAGTGAGAAGATCAAGTTCCTTCCACCGTGGAAGGCCCACAAGTGTAAAAGCATTTGGTTTGTAAAGATCAATCTAGCCCAAGAGGCATCGCTCTTGCTCCACGTTTTAATTAACCATTTGGCCGCCAACCTATTGGCCATTCAATCAATGTCTAGAACGCCCAAACCACCTTGATCCGTTTGGCTTATGAAAGTAGACCATTTAATTTTGGGAACACCCCTTCTAATAGGGTCTCCCATCCATAGAAAGGTTTGTAAATTCTTCGCAATTTGATGATTTCTTGGTCCTTCGGTCTTCAATAAGTTGATCTGCATACCATTTGAGTACAGCAAGTTTTTATTGAGCTTGGAAAGAGCTAGTTCCATCGCTTGCCCATCAAGACACTAAATCCCATCAGAGTACCTTATAGGAAAAAGATCTCTCCCCAAGGGATCAATTGATTGACTTGGTCAATCACAATTTGAGTTGGATGCCCAATAACATCCTTGAAAGTGGTTTGATAGTGGTTTATTTTGGAGCTAGAAGCGTCACGAAATGTATTCACGCGACACCAAATGGTATCAATGTTTGCTAGATTGGTACACACAAAAGAATTTGTGTCATCAACAAATAGTCTCATGATCATCTAGTCTTGATTGAGGGGAAGAGAAAGGCATTGAATAAGATCTAAGGATGCATGATGTTTAACAAGGCATCTAAGACCATTGGAAGCAATTGCAAAGAGAAGAGGGGCTAAGGGGCATCGTTGTCTGATAGAATGTTTAAACCAAAAGCCTAAGAAAGTGAACCCATTGATGTTCATCTAAGTAGAAACATTTCCCAAATGTGTCAAGAGCATCTTAGCGAATTTTTGGCCACAACCTAGGTCTTTGAGAGATCAGAAAATGAAGTCCCACAAGTTTTTCATAAGCTTTGTTGAAGTCAATGGTAAGGAAGAGGACATCTTGAGCGGACTCTTCAATGAAAAAAAAACACTTCCTAAAAATAAATTATAGCCTCAAGGATGCGCCTCCCCTTGATGGACCGTTTTTTATCCTCACTAATCCAGTTTTGTAAGTGACAAGCAATTCGATTAGCAAGAACTTTAGCAAGAATCTTGTAGCTAGTTTATAACATTATATTGTTGACCAATTTTGAATCATGTTCTAATTGACTTTTTTACAAATAAGCTTGATAACACCTTCATTAGGACATTCGAATAGTGCCCTAAAAGAGATGGTCTCTTATCACACTAGACATGATGGAGTAGTCATCACATTCTTGAAGGTCCTAAAAACTCATTGGTGAGGCCATATAGCCCTGGCTTTTGCCATTAGGAAGAGAGTCAATAACTTGAAGAATATCTTCCTCCAAAATTGGAGCCTCCAAATCGGAGGCTTAAAATTCTTTTGAATTCTTTTGGTTCTAACACAAGAGATGGTCACCATGTAATCATGCATGTGAGGAGGAGGTGTGGAGACCCCCAAAAGTGGGGTAAATTTCTTGACAATCAATGTACTATTTTCTTCATATGTCTTGCACTCAACCCCATCCGTATCCAACATGAAAGGGATCCTTTCCTTGGATTACTTCTTCTTGAGGAGGCCATACATCTCTTTAGAAGGTTTGTCCACCTTTCCCATCTAGTGATCTTTAAGGAGGCATCCAAGTGAGTCACTAGGTATGACAAAATGAAGGGGTGCAAAAGGTCATCCTTATCTACATGAACCTTTGAAGTATGATATGTTGGGAAAGAAGTCGATTTACTCGATCTATAGAATTAAGATTGCCAAGTAATGCATACATCAATTTAGTAAAGTTTCTCGTACCCCTAATTTAGTAAATATATTTGCAAATAAAGCCCACTACCATTATTTCAATGGCCTTATATAAATGAACCTTATCAAAAACTAGTGAAAAACATGAATTATTGTTGAATCGAAATTGAACGAAAAAGAACAAGCATGGGTTTTTTTGTCAAAAAAGAAATCATTGATGTGCAGAATTAATTTGCATGATGAATGTATATGTAGGTTGCATTACTCCTTATCCGATGATTGCATTATGCGCGAATAATTACAGACCTTTTTGATGACCCTTTATTATTCAACCCAATTATTTGGTGCCACATCAGCTTATTCGGATAAGTCCGAATAGTTTTTGCATGACAATTGGAAGATTTTTTGATCGAAGGTTTGAAAAGTTTTAGATTGAAAACGTTTTAGATTGAAAACATTTTAGATCAAAAAGTTTTATTCATCTAAAATTCTTTGAGATTTAACATGATCACGTTGATTATTCATATTTAGAATTTTTAAATTTTTACTTCTAAAATTGCAATATATCAAATTATATAATAACACTTGATCATTCATCATACCATATCATCACCACACTCCAAATCATCAGGTTTGAATTAAAATCCACGTAATATAAGTACACATCTTAATTTTTAAATTAAAAAATCATTCGACATCATCCACATCATAACATGTGAATTAAAATCCATATAATATCATTGCACATATTAAGTTTTGAAGTCCACATCATCACTACTATAGCAATCCATATCATTATATTTAAACTAATACTCAATCGATATCATTCACATGATAACATTTGAATTACAATCCATAATATAGCACTAAACATCTTAGCTTTTGAAATTCACATCATGACTGCTATATCAACACATATCATAATCTTTGAATTAACATTAAATCAACATCATCCACATCATAACATTCAAATAAAATCCATATCATATAACTGTATATGTTAATTAATGAATTCCACATCATCACTGTACAATACAATCCATACTATCATGCACACAACACCATAATGCATCAACTCAAAGAAACAACTATACAAATTAACATAATATTTAAATTAAAAACCATCCTAAAAAGATGTCTTTGATTTGCATGTATATTCAATTACATCAATCCACTTCAAAATGGTCCTAAGCCATCACTCTTGAATAACTTAAAACCATTTCTAGAGATATTTCTAAGAATTTAAAGTAACTTATGTACATCTACTATCTTGATTATATTCTTATATCGAGTAAATTCTAATACATACTTCAATTTATGAACCTCATTTTTATTCATGGGAGGATCATTTGAATGTACAAAGCGAAAAATCATATAAAGGGTTTAGGGTTTAGGTTTTAGGGTTTAGCATAAAGGGTTTAGAGTTTAGAGTTTAGGGTTTCAAGTTTAGGGTTCAACATTTAGGGATTAGGGTTTAGATTTAGGGTTTAGGGTTTGAGCTTTAGGGTTTAGGGTTTATGGTTTGAGCTTTAGGGTTTAGAGTTTGAGGACTAGGGTTTAAGGTTTAGGGTTTACGATTTAGGTTTTAGCTTTTAGGACTTGGGGTTTAAGAGTTTAGTGTTAGGGTTTAGGTTTTAGATATATGATTTAGGGATAAGGGTTTTGGGTTTAGGGTTTAGGGTTTAGGATTTATGGGTTAGGATTTAGGGTTAAGGATCTTGGGTTTAGGGTTAAGGCTTTAGGGTTTAGGATTTATGATTTTGATCATAGGTTTTAGGGTGTAGGGTAAAGGGTTTAGGGTTTAAATAGAAATATCGTTGATTAATGCTAAGGAACATCCGATGGCTTCACCCTATAACACTTGAGTCTAGATGATTTGCCCATGCAACAACATGATTCTGAAGAGGTGTACCAATTCCTCATTGCCATGAGTGCAATGTTTCCACCAAGGAGGGGCTCCACAAATTTTGATAGCTTTAACATTGATGCAAATTCTCTGCTGGAGGATTTGCCACATAAGATTTGATTTTCCTTTCTCAATCAGGGGATTCCAAAGGGATTGGAACTTAAAATACCACCTTAAATGCAATCAATCTAGACACCATCTCCTATTAAGCGTGACATGAAAGTCCACATCCTTCTTGAACCTTGGAAATTTATCAAGAATATTTTCATTGTGCTATCCAAGACCCTCAAGGTAAGGGGAGAAATGGCCAATAGGAAGGGGATTTCTCGAGCACTCCTACACATTGAATCTTCTCTGCAACAAGCACCATTCTTCATGGTCCACTCTCCTAGCCAAGCCAATGTCATCAAATCTAATCCATTGACATGTTTCTTGATTCTAGAGGTGTTTCCAGAATAGAATCCTTTGTTTTGAAGCTTTCTAGATTTTGGAAGGTTTGAAAGCTTTCTAACATTTTCGAGATTCCAATTCTCATAGCTCTTTTGCTCCATATGAAAGAGTTCGAACAAGATGAACTCTATATCAAGGTTAATGAAGATTGAAAATGGGCTATGAGGATCTCAAAAAATGCTTCAATATGGATTCTTATCAAGGCAATTAGAGAAGATGAACCAAACAACATCAAAAGAGCAAAGAGGCTAAGGAACATAGGCTTTAGCAAGTGGAAGCATCTTAGGAACCTTGAGAGAGGTCATTGGTTAGGATTTGAGGACAATGACCTTGTTAAGAGAGCTGAGTGGTGACGACTCGTGACTCCTCAATCATAGAATCAGTGTCTGAGATAATTCAAAGACTTGTCTCCTTCTTGGGAATGATTAGCCCTAGAGTGAAGGATCAAGATGGTCTGTAAGATTGGTGCTAAGAGTGAGGCTTTTGATAGTGCCTACAAATTGATCAACCCAAATAAAGATGAAATACCTATCATGGAGAAGAAGAATGAACACTAGAGAGGGATGAAGAAATGGTTGAGGTGAGGGTGAATGTATGGTTGAGGTGAGGGAGTGTGGGGTGTGTGGGATGAGGGATATGAAGCGAGAGAGGGAGCATTGCCACTAGACCCTTTGAAAGAACCCATGAAAACTTACCATCTTCAAATAGGGTTTGAATTAACCAAAGTAAGCCCCATAATGTGAATGCCGCGGTGGGAATACAAAGGTGAGAAGAAGCCATCATAAATGAGCAATCACTATATACCAAGCGAATGAGTCACTGATGTGGGCATGGCTTAGTACATCATATGTTTTCTGCCTAAATCCTCTGCTCTGCAATAACGCAATGATGGGTGCATTCGCTCACCCCAAAGCCACCGACTTGCCAAAGTCCTCTGCTCTACACTTTCATATTTCTCTTACATATCAAAGGGATGTCTGACCCCGTTTGTGCTAATGTACTGCCAATTGGATGTGTGACTTATCATTCATGCCTAATTTTATTTGCCTACAAGAGTTAAAAGTCAATGGTAGGAGACTTCCCTTGCATTTGAATACTATATCTAGCAAGCATGCTTGGCACTTCACCAGCACCCCCAAGGGAGGGGGTACCTAGTTAGGTATTTCCCATTCCTTAAATAATTTTACCCGTGAAATCTTCAAGAGTCCCACACATCAATGCATTAGTGTTTCTCTTACGAAACCTTTTGATTGTACTTTAATGAGTACCTATGCTGCAAATCGTCTCAACCTTCGATCTAAGTGCTAGGAAGAAATCAGTTGTCTGACTAGAACTCTTGTTATTATAGGGGACTTCATATAATTACCACTCTTCAAGATAGGCATTGAAAGAAGGGCACAACCATAAAAGAATGTTCATGGATTAGACTTATAACTAACCATGGCCTTCTTGATATCACAACCAAATCTAGGTTCATGTGGAACAATAAGCAAAAGGGGGATAGCTAACTTGCTGCTAGGTTGGATAGGTGCTACACTAATATTCCTTAATTGCAATAGTTTTGGGATGTGAAGTCTTCTATCGACCACACTATCTGCATTTCTGATCATGCCCCTCTATTTATCTCCTTTAGACATAACTGCGCTATTTATAAATTGGGGTGGCCTCACCTTGACGCCTCCCTCTTGAAAATCCCGTGTGTTTTGGAGAAAATTAAACTTTTTTTTCTCACCAATTCACCCGTAATAACAATCCTTGTGTTGCTTGTTCCAAGGCCGTGAATGAAGTTCAATCTCTCTTCAAACATTATAAGAGACTTAAGAAGAGTCTAAGGGGGTAGTAGAAGGCATGACATAGCCTTAGAAATTAATAAGCTCTTATCCTCTAATGGGTCCAAAATGGAAAATGTGGAAAAAATTTTGTATCTTCAAGAAAGGTTGAGATATCAAGAATACATTGAGGCTAGAGGTATTCTCTCTGCATCAGGAGTGTTTTGGGCTGGAAATCTTGATAGACCAAACAGAATTATGTTCTCTCTGCTTAGTAAAAAAATGAGTAAAGATTACCTATGTTGATGAAAACGTCTGGTGGTTATGCTGTCACTGTTCAGGAGAATTTGGAAGAGGCTAGTAGCTTCTTTACTGATGTTTTCTCTAGTTCTCCCAAGTGGGGGGAGGATATTCACAGAGCTATGGCCACCATTGCTCTTAAAAGGATAAAAACTATTCCTCCTTGACTAGCTTCCTTGCTAGACCTGCCCCTCACTATCGGTGAGATTAAAGAAACCGATAAATTGAAACCCTACAAAACTCCTCGCCTTGATGGCCTTCCTAATGTGTTTTTCATGATAGTTTGAGATTTCATGACTCCTTTTTTCTTTTGATTTAGAAGAGTTTTTTTCTAAAGGCACTGTTCCTATTGACATCAATACTAGAGTCATAAAACTGATTCCCAAAAAGGGATCTAAAGAGGATTTGAATAATTGGAGACCCATCACTTGCTTGACCACTATATATAATATTTTTGCTTCCACCTTAGCTAGGAGAGGCGACCCCATTATGAAAGACATTATTCTTCCTGAACAAAATGGCTTCATAAAAGCAAGATTCATTCTTGATGTTATCCTTTCCCTGTAGGAAGGAATAGATTATGCCCAAGAGTCCAACCAACCCTACTTTTTCTTCAAAATTGATTTTGCAAAGCCTATGAAAGGATAGGACGGGAATTTGTGCTTCAGTCTCTCCATGATTTGAAGCTGGTAATAAATTTATTAAGTGTGTGAGCACCCTTTTCGGTAATGCTCACTCCAAAATCTCTATCAATGGGACCCTCTCATCTCCTTTTAGGCTTAGGAGATCCATGAAGAAAGGTTGCCCACTTGCAACTTTGTTGTTTGCCATTGCTAGTGACCTAGGTTGCATTTATTCGATCAAATAATAAAAAAATATCGAATATGGTTGTTTTATACGTGGTTATCCGAATAAACACAAAAAAAAAACAAAGACAGATATATTTTTTATCAAAATGCTTTTGATCAAAAAGCCTTTTGATCAAAAAAATTTCAATTAAAAAGCATTTTGATCGAAAGCCCTTTCGATCAAGAAGTGATTTCTAGCAAAGAAAAAAAATACATTTCTACATTCAAACAAAAATTCTCATTCCGCATGTGCTTCAGTGGTATGTAGAGAGCTTTAATCCTGCAATTGCTATCATAGAGAGCTTCCTCCATTATAGCATAGAGTATTGATTTAATTTTTATTTATTGTTGATTTTATTGTTTTGTTCATTGTATCATGCATATTGTCTGACTCATACACATGTCTCTTACATATTGCCTAATTTTTATTTATATAATTAGTGTTTGTGCCTTTTAATCATCAATTGTATACATGTTCAACTCGTGGAAAGCATCTTACTTATACATTGGATGAAAAAAAACATTTAAAAATAATGAACCACAACTGTGATTGTCCTGCCTCATTACATTGATTCTTACTCTCATGTAGTATAGGACACAACAATAGATCTATTGACATTCTTTGAATTGCCACCTCGATTCCTACTGTCTCAATAGTATAGGGAGTGTGTAGGGACTATTGTGATTGTCTGATTTTTTGACTCTTACTCTCACATAGTCACTTAGATTCCGATGAGAATACTTAGTGTAGTCATAAGGTGTATAGAAACTATTGTAATTGTTTGATTCTTTGACTCTAACTATCACAATAGTCACTTAGATTCCGATGAAACATACTTAGTGTAGGTCACACGGTGTATGTGAAACTATTGTAATTTGCTGATTCTTTGACTCTTACTATCACAATCGTTATATCAATTATGTCACAAAACTCATACATAGTACAGTGAAATGTATATGAACTATTATAAATGTCTAATTCTTTGACTCTTACATTATTAGTAGTTACATAAATTCACTTCAAAGATTATAATTACACTTTCTATTTAATTATAAATCTACTTATTTAACTATACATATGTCTATCATTTGTGTACACATACTATTGATTTATTTATCCATACACTTAGTGATAGTCTATTTTTTATTTTTGCACATTTGGTAGGTAAAATAAACAGGCAGGAGCAAAATGTTTTAGAAGAATTTATGTGCTCCTACATGTATCGAATGAGAGACGATAGAATCACTATAACGATAGACATATCTAATTACAAAGATCTCACTGCTGATTTATCTAGAACAACATTTATTAATATTGAAGATAAATTTGGCAGTGTGTCCGGTGGAGCACAGGTATTAGATGAACGAATGTCCAAAGAGCTTACATATATCTTTGGACAAATGATGAAAGTAGCAGAGTCATTGGTGGTGGATATCACAAGTTAACCCAGATTCATTGATGAAATTAAATTTATCAATTTACATTATCAGATAATAAAGAGAGGAAAATGAGTAAAACTGGACATGATTGAACACCTTATGAGAGCACAACTAGATCCAAATACAAGAGATACATATGTGAATATGGGAGATCAAGCATTGAATAATCTTGTCTGCTCCCATATTCCTCTATTCTTTTTGAAGATGCAGCTCATGTAGGGGAAGGACAAAATGGAATGATCCATCAAGTCAAAATATCCCACCTTAGATTCAACAATGAAGTATTTGTTGCCAAGTTATTCGAATTACATGGTGATGACATACAAACACGAGAGAGTGAAGCCATGAATGAAGCCATAATGTTATCTGTTATGCACAGTGGAATTATTAGTTTATTTGGTTTAGCTAGACACCATAGCAAAAGCTCGTGCCTTATTTTCAAATTTTGGAATGGTGGTACATTAGACATGTGGTTAAAAAGAATGAAGAAGGAGTACTTAAATTAACCATGAAGGAGAGGTGTGAAGGACACAGAAGGAGGCATAACAACCGTGAAAATAAAACATTTGGAAGTTGATTAATGGCTTAGTACAAACAATATGATTTTTACACACTTCTAATATATCCCATAATGATCTACATCCACGAAACATCTTGATGCATTTTGAAGATCAACATGCCTATATCAGATTGTGCAGTTTTGGTAGAGTGACATATTTACCAACAAAAAAATGTTTTTCGAAGCTATCTAATTCAGAAATATCAACTAGAAATGAGTCGATTCGAAAGTACTAGTGGATTGCACCCGAATTCATATCCAGTAGTCCTTCACCTTTTAATAAAAGTCGAGAGATATTTATAGTTTCGACACTCCCATTACAACTCTTGAAATATATAGATTTCAATAGTTATCCCATTGATAAGAATGGGACTTACAAGTTCAAATATGCTTTAGAATTAGCTTTTGACAAAGATTTATTAAAGAGAGTAGATGCACATGAACTACTTAGAGTATTCTCACATTACTCAGTATGGTTTAAACATATCCATGATAGATGGATTAGGACCATATTGAAAACGATAGGTATTCATTTGAACCATATTGATTAAATGATATAGATTCATTTGCATTAAGTGGAGTAAATGTTATGGATTAATTTGCATTAAGTGGAGTAAATGTTGTGGTATCATTTGAGTTAAGTGGATAAAAGAAAGTGTAATCATTTGTAATATGTGGATTAAATGATGAAGATTTATTTGAACTATGTCGAGTAAATGAAGCGGTATCATTTGAGTTAAGTGGATTAAATGAAGTGTAATCATTTAAAATATATGAAGTAAATGAAGTGGTAATCATTTGAGTTAAGTGGATGAAATGAAGTGTAATTATTTGTAATATGTGGAGTAATGAAGTGGTATCATTTGAATTAAGTGGATGAAATGAAGTGTAATCCTTTGTAATATGTGGAATACATGAAGTGGTATAATTTGCGTTAAGTGGATCAAATGAAGTGTAATCATTAATTTATTTGTAATATGTGGAGTAAATGAAGTGGTATCATTCGATTTATGTGGATTATATGTTGTGGATTTATTTTACATAGGTGAATTAAATATTGTGGATTCATTTGAAATATGTGGAGTAAATGAAGTGGTATCATTTGAGTTAAGTGGATGAGATGAAGTTTAATCATTTGTAATATGTATTCGATTTATGTGGATTATATGTTGTGGATTTATTTTACATAGGTGAATTAAATATTGTGGATTCATTTGAAATATGTGGAGAAAATGAAGTGGTATCATTTGAGTTAAGTGGATGAGATGAAGTTTAATCATTTGTAATATGTGGAGTAAATGAAGTGGTATCTTTTGAGTTAAGTGGATGTAATCGTGTAATCATTTATAATATGTGGATCAAATGATGTGGTATCACTTGAATTATGTGGATTAAATGAAGTGGTATCATTTGAATTATGTGGTTAAATGGAGTGGTATCATTTGAATTATGTGGATTAAATGAAGTGGGTTCATATGAGTTATATGGATTAAATGAAGTAGATATATTTGAGTTTATATGGATTAAATGTTATGAATTGTTTTGAGATAAAATTAGTGTTTTTGTTTTGCAGATTTGAAAGTAAAACATGGCAAGGTTGCCAAATGTGAATGATGACCTTGACCATAGTGAATCTCAAATGATTTTATCTGAGCAGAATGCTCAATTTGCATAATTAGGAATAGCATTTTTAATCCATCAAGGTTTAGAGCTAGAGGTATTAGAAGGAGGAGAATTGTAAATGAAAGAAGTAAAAAAGCTATGTCCAAATCATGTTGTTCCTGATGTTCTCTTTCGGGTTACAGGAAGGACAAAAGAAACAACACCCTTAAAGCTTTCACACTTACATCATAAAGGATTAGCAAAAATTCTACTTCCATGCTTTGTGCAAGTTGAGAGATCATTACCAAATATCATCAAATATTAATGATATTTCGTTCAAAAGGTTTTTGTAGAAGACATTCTTGATCGATGTGTAGATTGGGTTGATTGTCCAAAGAATATAGGTATCACTTTGGGTCATCCTTTAAATCGAGAAAAATTTGTAATCAAGGAAACGAAGGCCCTCTTCCTCGAAAGCGGCCCAACATTTTGCTACCTGAAGAACATAATATTATACATGATTTGTCATCACAAGGAGTAGAATTATACAATGAAGGATTAACAATTCCTGCATTACGAAGAACAATAGATGATCAAGAAAAGAGGATTGATGATCTAGAAAATCAAGTGAAAATTTACAACTTTCTGTGGATGCATATGAGAGAATATGGAAGACTCTAAGAGGCATCATCATATTGTTGTGTATTATTGAATAAATACATTGCTAAAGTGTTATATTATTAATGTATTAATATGTTTTTGATGTTTCTGTTATAGCAGCTAAAGGTTCGTGAGGAGCGTGCAAGGCGTGAAAGGGCGGACATCAATAATCTGAATAATTATTATTTAGCTTGTAAATAAACCTGCGTAGAAGGTTCTATTGTTAGAAAAGTAATGGTTAGAATAAGGGTCGTTGTAGACCGCAGTTTCTGTTATCCAAAGTAATGGCTTTCTGTAAAAGTTACTAACTTTTAGTTTCACGCCTACTTTTTGAAGCCGCCCTCATGTAACCACTATTTTCGACGTAATCAAAAGTCCTATAAATACATGCACTCTGTGGACTGTCAAAACAGAGTGCATGGTCCGTCTCCGTTTCCGTCTCCGTCTCTGTCTCCGTCTCCGTCTCCAAGGCATCGACTAAGGCAATAACTTAGGCAATACATTGGCAACATTGGCACCCAAGGCTCCCTTGGCGACCGTTGGCACCCGTTGGCTACGCGCGAGGCAATTTTAATTTTTTGAGTAGCAATAGAGAGGTTTAGAGTCCCTAAGGTAGGAGGATTTGAACCCACAACCTCCTACTTTCAAGGGAAGTAACTTGACCACTCCACCATTTCTTGGAGTTGTACTCAAGTTCTCTCTTTATTACTTGTGGAAGGCGCGCGCGTCGATTTCAAGATTGGACCCAAGAAAGAATCAAGTGTATCTCTCAATCCGTAGGTCGGATTGAGGCGTGTAATATACCGTTGGAAAGCTCTCGGAATGAACTTTCCAATGAGCTAGCTTAGAAGTGTGAATTCCTTCAAAATCCGTGGGTGGCACTTGATTGAGTGTTCAAGATACCAAGCAAGGTTGAGAACACAGGATCGAGACACCAAGGTTGCAAACAAGAAGGTTGAATACACCAAGGTTGAGAGCAAGGGTCCAAGAGCACCATGGAGGATTACAGTAATTCACCTCTACCTGCGGCAACACTTGAACAACAACTAGAGCTCTTGCGGCATGAGCTTCAAGGAGCTCATAACAAGATCCGACAACGTGATGAAATCCTCCAAAAGATGCAAGCTGAGGAAGACAACCTTACGAGAGTAGTAAAAGCTATTGTGTCTGCCCAATCTGATGTTACTCATTCAAACGATTGGTAATAGAAACTACTAGTTTCTACGATTTGATGGCCGAAAGGATGGGCCTTTAGTACTTTCTTGGTTGTCGCAGTTTGATGATTTTTATACCGATGAAATGTATGCTGAAAGAGAAAAAGTTAAATTTGCCACTAACTTTAGTAGGTAAAGCTCAACTCTGGTGGAATGTCCTGCGACACAGTACAGAGCGTCCAACAACTTGGAAGGCTTTTCAAGAAAACGTGAGGGATTCATTTCTTCCTCCTCAATATCATTTGCATGTTCGACGTGCATGGACGACCCTTACATGGAAGGAGGGTGATACGGTTACTACCCACACAAAGCGGTTCTGGCAAAATTCACTACTTGTACGAATGCTTGAAGATGTATCAGAGGATATCTTGCAGCAGAAATATGAAGATGGTTTGGAGGTGGGTATCCAAGCTAAGCTTCACACCCTACGACCTACAACCCTCAAGGAGGCTATATCTTTTGCTTATGATGCAGAAAAAGAATTCCAGTCCATAACCAAGTCACTCCGTCTACAACAACCACGTCGACGACCATTTCCTGTTAAACCTTCATTTCCTATGAAGCGTAATTTTAATGCCCCATCTTACCCTATTTCCTCGTCCTCCACAATCCAATTACTCAACTTCACTCGTTGCTTCATCTCTCCAACCAACCAAACCACCTATCCTTCAAACTTCAGCAGTGAATGCCCAATAGAAGCGACCATGAATCACTTGCTGGAATTGTGGTAAACCTGGACATACAATAATAAGGTGCAGATTGCAACCTCTTCATATGAAACAGGCTACAGCTCGATTGCATAACATGGAGGTCTATAATGAAGAAATTCCTCCTGTTTGGACAGAGGAATCACTGGAGAAGGAATTAAGTACCTTGGGTAACGATATCTCTCTACACTCTCTTCTTTGCATGCAGGGTACAATAAATAACAAACTAGTTAAAATTCTACATGACGATGGTAGTTCACATGACTTCATTTCACATTCATTAGTACAAGAACTTAAATTACAAACATTTCCTTCTTTGTATAAAGTGAAAGCTGCATTTCAAGGTAGTCGTTATAATGTAACACGAGAAGTGCAAGATGTTACGATTAGCATAGGCCCTTATGTTGATTCATGAACATTTTAATTGCACCTTTGCAATCTTATGATGTTATACTAGGTATGCCTTTTCGTCACCATTATAACCCACGTATTGACTACTATACTCATACCTTTAAGTTTGTTTTCAAAGGTCAAATCATTACTTTGTCTGCACGGCATGATTTCCAGCCATTTCCATTGATTAGTCATACTCAAGTAAAGCGTGCATTTAGGAAAGGATTCAACTCATGCATTGTTTTTGTCAATGTCATCAATGATTATACTCATACACTTCCAGATGCATATAAACCTTTCATGAGTACTTATAAGGATTTTTTTATGTCTGAATATCCCTCTGAACTACCACCATCTCGAGGATCCTTTGACCATAGCATAGACTTAGTCCCTGGTAGTTCTCCTCCTCATAAAGCACCTTATAGACATGGCCCACTACATCAAAAGGAAATAGAAAATCAAGTAAATACCTACTACAAAAAGGACTTATAAGGCCTAGTTCTTCCCCATTTGGAGCACCAGTTCTCTTAGTAGAGAAGAAGAATTAAACTTATCGAATGTGCATTGATTATAGAGCCCTTAACAAGATCACGATCAAGAATAGATACCCTATTCCTCGAATAGATGATCTCTTAGATAAGTTACGAGGGAGCTCGTGTCTTTAGTAAAATTGATCTTAAATCGGGTTACCATCAGATCGTATGACACAAAGTGATATTTTTAAGACTCATTTAGAACTCAAATGGCCATTATGAATTTATGGTAATGCCCTTTGGACTTACTAATGCCCCTGCTACATTTGCGCGAATGATGAACAATATTTTCTTGATTACCAAGCTTTTGTTCTTGTATTCTTTGATGACATACTTGTTTACAGTAAGAATGATAGTGAACATGAAAAGCGTCTTGAAACAGTTTCATTTGTTACGAGAGAACACACTTTATGCTAATCTTGAAAAGAGTTACTTTCAGCATAAGCTAGAATATTTAGGACATATTATTTCAAGTGAAGGTGTGCATGTGGATCCGAAAAAGATTAGAGTTATCATAGAATGGCCTACACCACAATCAGTCAATGATGTTCATTCTTTCTTGGGTTGGCTAGTTTCTATAGGAAGTTTGTTCGAAATTTTTCTTATTTAGCATTGCCTCTTACTTTGTTGCTGAAAAAGAAAATAAAATTTGCATGGGGATTTACCCAACAACAGTCCTTTGACAAACTTAAACATGCACTTTCACATGCTGTTTTACAAATACCTGATTTTTCACAACCCTTTCATGTTGTTACTGATGCTAGCGGTTCAGGAATAGGTGCTGTTTTAATGCAAAATGACCATCCCATTGCATTTGAGAGTAGAAAGCTTAAGCCCTCAGAATAAAATTATAGTACGTATGATAAAGAACTGTTAGCAGTTGTGCATGCTTTGCGAATTTGGAAACACTATCTTATGGGCTCTGAAGTATTAATCAAAACCGATCAACAGGCTATTAAGCATTTATTAAGTCAGCCCTTAATCTCTGATAGGCATCTTAAGTGGGCATCATTCATTCAAAATTTCCAACCCATGATACAAATCAGCCAGGTAAAGCTAATGTCGTAGCTGATGCTCTTAGCCGTTTTCCTTTGAATTCCGTTGTTTTGAATAATATTTGTGCCATTCAAATTCATTCTTTTCAAGACATGGTTTCCACTTATGCATCTGGTTTGTATTTTTCACGTGCATGGCATGACTCCAATAATGGTGCTTCTTTTGAACATTATACATTTCATCATGGTTTTCTTATTTTCAACATAGATTGTGCATAACCCAAGCTTTTAAAGATTTTGTCATTAAAGAAATGCATGAACCATCTTACATGGGTCATAGATGCATACAGAGCACTATTTCTGCTTGCAAAGATTTCTTCTTTTGGCCACACATGGAAAAAGACATTGCACATTATGTTTCTCAATGCATTGTATGTCAGCGTGTCAAACATCATCATGGTAAACCATTTGGATTATTAATGCCACTTCCTATTCCAAATGAACCATGGGAACAAATCTCTATGGATTTTATCACAGGTCTTCCTATCACTTCATCACATAATGATATGATTTGGACAATAGTTGATAGGTTTAGTAAATATGCATATTTCATTCCATGTAGAAAAGCTTTGACTGCACCTCAAGCTGCAAAATTATTCATTAAATGCATTTTTCCATATCATGGATTTCCTAAAGTAATGTTATCTGATCCTGATGTTAGGTTTTGTAATCATTTTTGGGTTGCCTTATTTCAACATTTGGTTCTAAAATAGATTTTAGCTCTGCGTTTCATCCTGAAAGTAATGGACAGAGTGAGGCTACAAATAGTACTATTCTTGATTTATTGCGTTGTTATTCATTAGATAATCCTAAGAACTGGGATGACAAGTTGCCATTGCTTCAATTTGCTTACAATAAGACTTCACACACCACTACTGGTCGTGCACCTTTTGAAATAGTTTTTGGTAAAAAGCTTCCCACTCCCATGTCCCTCACCCAAACCGACATTCCAATGGCTGATTCTATTGCTCAAGATCACGTTTCTATACTTCATGATGTTCACGAGCACATTAGGAAAAGTCAAGAGCGATATACACGTATTATCAATACTAAACGATTAGCCAAGGAATTCAAGGAAAATGATTTTGTATGGTTGCGAATAATTAAAAGACGTCTCAAAAATATTTTGCAGCATCCTAAAATTAAACTTGCACCACGCTATTATGGACCGTTTCGCATTATAGAAAAAATTAATGATAATTCATTTCGATTAGATATTCCATCCATTGGACTATACATAATTCTTTTCATATTAGTTTACTTAAACCCTTAAAGGAACTTACCACTTGCTCCACTTCTTGATGACCCTCCTTTGATTGAAGAACAATCTGAAATCTTAGTTCCTGAGAAAATCATTGATCATGATGTCACTACTACACGCACAGGTACTCAATATCATCGATATTTGGTTAAGTACAAAAATCACTCTATTGAAGAATGTCAATGGATACATAAAACACAATTAAAACCTCATTATGACCACTTAATTTCTGCATATCATACACAAACACATTAATGTAACAGCTCCATGAACATTTCCATGCATGTATTTTTACATGGCACATGCCTATTTTCTTTATTCAGTGATGAAACGTGTGACTGGCCATCCATGTTTATTATTTTATCAACTGAGGTCAGTTGTCTTTTCAACTGATGGGCATGTTATGAATTATGGAATATGTTGAACAAGTAATTGTTGGAGTGTTAAATTATTAATGTATTATGGAAGATGTTGGCCAATGCATTGTTGGATTGAAATATAAAATAGCCAATGCATTGTTGGATTGAAATATAAAATAGCCAATGCATTGTTGGATTGAAATATAAAATAGCCAATGCATTGTTGGATTGTCACATGAAATATGTTGAACACTGCATTATAATTGTTAGAGTGTTGAATTATTTTATCAACTGAGGTCAGTTGCTTGTCAACTGGGAGGCATGTTGTATATTATTGAACAATACATTGCTAAAGCGTTATATTATTAATGTATTAATATGTTTTTGATGTTTCTGTTATAGCACCCAAAGGTTCGTGAGGAGCGTGCAAGGCGTGAAAGGGCGGACATCAATAATCCGAATAAATTATTTAGCTTGTAAATAAACCTGCGTAGAAGGTTCTATTGTTAGAAAAGCAATGGTTAGAATAAGGGTCGTTGTAGACCGCAGTTTCTGTTATTCAAAGTAATGGCTTTCTGTAAAAGTTACTAACTTTTAGTTTCACGCCTACTTTTTGAAGCCGCCCTCATGTAACCACTATTTTCGATGTAATCAAAAGTCTTATAAATACATGCACTCTGTGGACTGTCGAAACAGAGTGCATGGGGGGAGATTGCACCCAATCTGCGTACTTTCTCGTCTCTTGTTGCGTGTATTCTTGTGTGTGTTTTTCTGCGTTCGTAACTTTTGTTTGAGCGTGAGCAAGATCCTGACAACACATATTTTGATTGGTTTACTGCCATTGAGTTATTGAATCAAGAAAACACTGAATAGGCAAGATTGTTTTGTAATCAAAGACATGACGATTAACGAACCATCGATTTGCAATTGAATATAATCACACTATTCATAGTACATCATCTCTTCATTTTGAATATCATCATCTATGACAGGTACCATGTCATCTATTTCTTCCATGTCTGAACCATCATTGTGATATACATCTAAATCATGATCACTCCATGAATCATTTGTTAAACTTTCATGAGTTTGAAATTCTCCAAAAGTTGTTGTGCTCTTGTAGAAGCTATATTGGTTGGAGCATGTAACAAATGCATATTACAAAACACATATACCAAATCATTAGCACATGATACACTTAAGCAATTTCTTCATTTTGAATGAAGTAAATCATAGGCACTCCAATTACCTTCAGA
>CM035441.1:3686761-3726761 GCA_020310875.1 Ceratopteris richardii | reverse complement strand
ATATATATATATATATATATATTTGTGTGTGTGTGTATTACTATATATATGTATGTATGTATGTATGTATGTATGTATGTATGTATGTATGTATGTATGTGTATATACATACATACATTTGGTCGACGTATGACAATTCTGTAAAAGGTTTTTTACGTTAACTGAGGTGACCTAAATTTTTGACAAATAAATACGAATAGATATAGTGCATGCTATGTGTTATAATTATAGACAAGAATATCATGTTATATATACATAGATACTCATATATTTATCACATGTCATTGGTCAAGATAAGAGAGGTAGCAAAGTGAGTAAACATAATGATCCATTGATTCAAAATCTCATAGTCTCATAGATGAATCATCAAACTAAATATATTATTCAAAGCATCATGAAGGAAAGCTGAAATGTGAAGTACCAAAACATGTTTCATGAAAATCATATGAACAAAACATTGTGTTATGTCATGACTCGTACAAAATCATACTTCAAAGTTCAAAATCAAATTTTCATGACGTTAGTGGGGATGTCATAGTATTGAGTTGATACTATGCATAATTGAGCTGATATGCTATATAGTCTTGTGGTCGAATACCATGAGCTTCTAGTTGCACTTTCACTTGAGGTTGAATTTGGGGTTTGCTTGGATTCATTTTGGTTTATATGACTGTCTTATTAGCGGACATGAAGTTTTCACTTGTGATTTCTTTGTCCGAGTTACGATCAGTTGATAGGTGTGTATACCCTATCAGCTATGCATTTTTTGTAATTTTTCCTATCTTTTGTTTTGATTTTGTGCTAGGCTTCATTATGGCTGAGTTTGCCCATCACTTCCGGAAGTGATAGTGACTCAGTTCGCAGAGCTTTTGGTGAGTTCTTGCTCGTGGTGTGTGTGTGTGTGCGTTGTGGGGTGCATGTGTGAGTATGTATTCATTCGGAGTTCTATACCCACTATTGGGCATTGATGACGTTAGTGGGGATGTCATAGTATTGAGTCGGTATTGTGCATAATGGAGCTGATTTGTTATATAGTCTTGTGGTTGACTACCATGAGCTTATAGTTGCACTTTCATTTGAGGGTGAATTTGGGGTTTGCTTGGATTCATTCTAGTATATATGATTGTCATATTAGCATACATGCAATTTTCACTTGTGGATTCTTCGTCGGAGTTATGACCAGTTGATAGGTGTGTATAGCCTATCAACTATGCATTTTTTGTTATTTTTCCTATCTTTTGTTTGCATTTTGTGCTAGGCTTCATTATGGTTGAGTTTGCCCATCACTTCCGGAAGTGATAGAAACTCAGTTCTTAGAGCTTCTTGTGAGTTTATGCTAGTGGTGTGTGTGCGTTGTGGGGTGCGTATGTGAGCATGTGTTCACTCTAAGTTCTATACCCACTATTGGGCACAGATGAGGTTAGTGGGTCATAGTATTGAGTCGATACTGTGCATAATGGAGCTGATATGCCATATAGTCTTGTGGTTGACTACCATGAGGTTGTAGTTGCACTATCAGTGGAGGGTGAATTTGGGGTTTGCCTGGATTCATTCTGGTATATATGACTGTCGTATTAGCGGACGTGCATTTTTCACTTGTGGATTCTTTGTCCGAGTTACAACATGTTGATAGGTGTGTAAACCGTGTTAGCTATGCGTTTTTTGTAATTTTTCCTTTCTTTTGTTAGCATTTTGTGCTAGGCTTCATTATGGTTGAGTTTGCCCATCACTTCTGGAAGTGATAGAAACTCGATTCGAAGATCTTCTGGTGAGTTGTTGCTCTTAGTGAGTGCGCGTTGTGGGGTGCGTGTAAGAGCATGTATTCATTCGGAGTTCTATACCCATTGTTGGGCATTGATGACGTTAGTGGGGATGTCAAGGTATTGAGTCAATACTGTGCGTAATGGATCTGATTTGCTATATAGTCTTGTGTTTGACTACCATGAGCTTATAGTTGCACTTTCATTTGAGGGTGAATTTTGGGTTTGCCTCGATTCATTCTCGTATATATGATTGTCATTTTAGCATACAAGCAGTTTGCACTTGTGGATTCTTCGTCCGAGTTATGACTAGTTGATAGGTGTGTATACCCTATCAACTATGCATTCATTGTAATTTTTCCTCTCTTTTGTTTCCATTTTGTGCTAGGGTCATTATGGTTGAGTTTGCTCATTACTTCCGGAAGGGATGGAAACTCAATTCGTAGAGCTTCTTGTGACTTTATGCTCGTGGTGTGTGTGCATTGTGGTGTGCGTGTGTGAACATGTATTCACTTTGAGTTCTATACCCACTATTGGGCATTGATGGCGTTAGTGTGGATGTCATAGTATTGAGTTGATACTGTGCATAATGGAGATGATATGCTATATAGTCTTGTGGTTGACTACCATGAGCTTGTAGTTTCACTTTCACTTGAGGGTGAATTTGGGGTTTGCCTGGATCCATTATGGTATATATGACTGTCGTATTAGTGGACATGCAATTTTCACTTGTCAATTTTTCGTTCGAGTTACGACCAATTGATAGGTGTGTATACACTATCATCTATGCATTTTTTGTAATTTTTCCTATCTTTTGTTTGCATTTTGTGCTAGGCTTCATTATGGCTGAGTTTGGCCATCACTTCCGAAAGTGATAGAAACTCAGTTCCTAGAGCTTTTGGTGAGTTCATGCTCGTGGTGTGTGTGCATTGTGGGGTGCGTGTGTGAGCATGTATTCATTCGGAGTTCTATACCCACTATTGGGTACTATTAGTGGGGATGTCATAGTATTGAGTCGATATTGTGCATAATGGAGCTGATTTGCTATATAGTCTTGTGGTTGACTACCATGAGTTTATAGTTGCACTTTCATTTAAGGGTGAATTTGGGGTTTGCCTGGATTCATTCTGGTATATATGATTGTCATATTAGGGGACATGTCACTTGTGGATTCTACCTCAGAGTTATGACCAATTGATAGGTAGGTGTGTATACCCTATCAGATATGTATTTTTTGTAATGTTTCCTATCTTTTGTTTTCATTTTGTGCTAGGCTTTATTATGCCTGAGTTTGCCCATCACTTCCGAAAGGGATAGAAACTCAGTTTGTAGAGCTTCTTGTGAGTTTATGCTCGTGGTGTGTGTGCGTTGTCAAGTGCGTGTGTGAGCATGTATTCACTCTGAGTTCTATACCCACTATTGGGAAGTGATGACGTTAGTGGGGATGTCATAGTATTGAGTCGATACTCTGCAAAATGGAGCTAATATCGAGTCGATACTTTGCATAATGGAGCTAATATGCTATATAGTCTTGTGGTTGACTACCATGAGCTTGTAGTTGCACTTTCACTTGAGGGTGAATTTGGGGTTTGCCTCGATTCATTCTGGTATATATGACTGTCGTATTAGCGGACATGAAGTTTTCACTTGTGGATTCTTCGTCCGAGTTAGGACGAGTTGATAGGTGTGTATACCTTGTCAACTATGCATTTTCTGTAATTTTTCCTATCTTGTTCGCATTTTGTGCTAGGCTTCATTATGACCGAGTTTGCCCATCACTTTCGGAAGTGATAGAAACTTAGTTCGCAGAGCTTCTGGTGAGTTCATGCTCGTGGTGTGTGTACGTTGTGGGGTGCGTGTGTGTGCATGTATTCATTCGAAGTTCTATACCCACTATTGGGCACTAATGACCTTTGTGGGGATGTCATAGTATTGAGTCGATACTCTGCATAATGGAGCTGATTTGCTATATAGTTTTGTGGTTGACTACCATGAGCTTATAGTTGCACTTTCATTTGAGGGTGAATTTGGGGTTTGCCAGGATTCATTTTGGTATATATGATTGTCGTATTAGCGGACATGCAGTTTTCACTTGTGGATGCTTCGTCCGAGTTATGACTAGTTGATAGGTGTGTATACCCTATCAGCTATGCATTTTTTGTAATGTTTCCTATCTTTTGTTTGCATTTTGTGCTAGGCTTCATTATGGCTGAGTTTGTCCATCACTTTCCAAAGTGATAGAAACTCAGTTCGTAGAGCTTCTTGTGAGTTTATGCTCGTGGTGTGTGTGCATTGTGGGGTGCGTGTGAGAGCATGTATTCACTTTGAGTTGTATACCCACTATTGGACACCGATGACATTAGTGGGGATGTCATAGGATTGAGTCGATACTGTGCATAATGGAGGTGATATGCTATATAGTCTTGTGGTTGAGTACAATGAGCTTGTGGTTGCACTTTCACTTGAGGTTGAATTTGGGGTTTGCCTGGATTCATTCTGGTATATATCATCATCATCAACATCATCATCAATAGCATCCTCATTTGCATGACTCTCTACAATAGTGCAACTAGATGAAGAAGGCATGTCCCCATAATTTTCCTTTTGCAAAGCAAGAAGTCTTTGATCATCATCTTCTTTTTCTATCATATCAAGAGTGCATTTCTTGAAAGCCTCTTTCTTTGATTTTACATATAAGCCGCAAGTTAGTGTGAATAATTATCTCTCTTGCATTTCTCCAAAAAAATACACTCAAGATAATGGCAGATAGCTCTTCAGCCTTTTGGGTTTTAGCAACCTTGTTCCTTGTATACTCTATATTCACAATCATAGAGTGTAGTCCCTTATACACACGATTGTGAAGGTTTGCAAGGATAATGAACATGTAGGCAAACCGTGTTTGTGCAAGTTTTATCAAGTCCTTATTGCCGAATTTTCTAAATTGAGCCGAAACAGTTGGTTGCATAGTCACAAACGTGACAATCTTCACGACATTATCCATTGCTGATTGTCACGACATTATCCATTACTGGCTTGACCCATGCAAGTTTTTCAATATCTTCAAATAACAGATCTAAGCAATGGCATGTACATCTTGTGTAGAAAATATGTGGCCATTGTTGCTCTACCAAATATCCAGCCTGACGCAATTTGAAGCATTGTCCTTGCAAACTTGCACTACATTATCGGGGCCAACATCCTAGATAGCATGTTTAAATATCTCAAAGATGTATTATCCTGACTTCACCTCACATGAAGTATCCAAAGATCTTAAGAACATCGTGCCATAGATGCAAGACACCATAACATTAGTAATCGGTTTGTTTCATCATTCATGTCTCAGACCAACCATCACACACAATGGTACAACCAAAATTATTCCATTTTTCTCTAATCTTCAAGAGGTCATCTTCAATGCATCGGACTTCTGTGTGCAACTCTTTATCTCTCAATCTTTGGTACGAGGGAGGCTTGAAAGAAAGCCCTACCCTCCCAATTGCTTGAAGCATTTGGACTTACTTTCCAAAAAGGGATATCCTCTACAAAGAAGAAACGATAAAGGGCTTTGTATGCATCATCTCTAACATGAACATCCTAAACTTTCTCCAATGTTCCCTTTGCTTCTCTTGGCCTTTTAGAAACATGGCCACTAGAACTATCTCCAAACTCCCCAATGCTTTTCACATTTCCAAATACATGGGATTCTCCTTGAGATGGCTATGACAATGGTACTTGCCCATGTATTCGTCTACATGCAAAGAATCTTCGCATTAAAATTGGAACTGGGTAGAGGATGACTAAAAACCCCCCAAAAGAAAACGACTGCAATGGTCGCGTCAGCCAAACGTTAGTGACATTTCCAATTCTGACGCTGTACTTGACGTCATGAATTCCGTTCCTGACGCGTCATGTTACAACACTCCACACACACACACACACACACATATATATATATATATATATATATATATATATATATATATATATATATATATATATATATATATATATATATATATATATATATATATATATATATATATATATATATATATATATATATATATATAGGGGTGTGTGTGTGTATACACACACACACCATAATGACACACCTTACACACCTTACCCTCTCGTGCCATTCGCTTCCCGCACCTTATGTGCACCGAATTGAACACACGTGACACATCGGACTTCTATTTTACCAATGGTTGTGATGCTTTTGTGCAGATAAGGCTTGAGTTGAGAAGCAGGTTAGATGCGAAGTCCATGAAAGGAATTTTCATGGGTTATGGAGATGAAGGTAAAATGGGCTACATGATATGGCTGCCTTAACTCAAGAAGGTAATACGCAACTGGTATGTTGTATTTAATGAGGCAAGGCTGCTCAAAATCAATTGTGCCTTTGAAGATGACCATAAAAGAGTCAAATTTCAGCATGTACAGCCATCTGTTAAATGTGATGTGAACCCTCACGGTGCACCACATATTGCTGGAAATGACAATGAGCTAGTGATAATTGAGCTTGAGGATTTTGGACTGCAAATTGAGGCTATTGAAGGGCATATGCAGCCACCTATACATGCTGGAAGCAGGGCTTGATGCAGCCCATTAACAATGAAAAAGTTGATATACCTCTTGATGAACACAAGAAGAAGTGGGAGTTAGCCATGTGAAAAGAGATAAATTCCTTGCGTGCAAATGATACTTGGGACTTAGTTGAGTTGCCTAAAGGTAGGAAGGTGATTCCCAACGGTATACAAAATCAAGACTGTTGATGGCAAACCCAAGTATAAGGCAAGGCTGGTTGCTAAGAAATATGGCCAAAAAGATGGCATTGATTTCCAAGAAGTGCTCTCTCTGGTGGTTAAGATGGCCACAGTACGTGTTTTATTTGCTCTCACAACTGCCCTGGATTTGGAGCTATTCCATATGGATGTTAAAACAGCCTTTTGGCATGATGATTTAGATGAAGACCTGTACATGGAATAGCCATAAGGATATGCCATTCTTGGAAAAGAGCATCTGGTATGCAAGCTGCAAAGGAGTTTTATATGGGCTGAAACAAGCTCCCAGACAATGGTATAAGAAGTTCGATGCATATATATGCTCCAACATGGGTTCAAAAGAAGCCATGCAGGCCATTGCTTGTACACTAAAAAGGATGAAGATGGCAGCCCAATCATTCTTGCTGGATGTAGATGATATGCTGATGACTGGAAAGGAAAAGAGCACTCTAAATCCTCTAAAAGAAGCAGCTGAACTCTGCATTCTCAATGAAATACCTTGCGGAAGCTGAGCATATACTTGGTATGCAAATAAAAAGGGATAGGAAGCAACATATTTTGCATGTATCTGAAGAAAAATACATTGAAAAAGTGCTGGACAGATTTTTTGTGGCTGATGTTAAGCTTCTTGGAGTGCCATTGTAGCCACATGTTAAGCTTTCCAAGGATGACTGTCCCAAAGATGTGATGCAGCCAACTACATGAAGAGTGTTCCATATGCATCAGCTTGTGGTTCCCTTATGTATGCCATGGTTGCCACACAACCAGGCACTAGGCACTGCTGTTTATGGCTAATCTTGACAAAGCTTGTTGGGAGCCAGTCAAATCTATTTGAGATATTTGAAAGGGGCTAAAGATAAATGCCTGTGTTATGGAAAGGGTCCATTGGAGTTGAAAGGATTTTGTGATTCAAACATGGTAGGTGATGTGGACACTCGCAAGTCCATTAGTGGTCATGCTATACACCCTTGCAGGCAGTGCTATTTCATGGTGCTCTAGACTTCAGAGGGTAGTTGCACTATCTACTACAGAGGCCTAAGGACTCTCCTTTTGTATATTTTGACCTTCTTGGTGATAGCTCTCTCCCAGAGCTTGTGAGACATATTTTTGTTATAGTTTTTGGATCCCGAATTGAGGAGTTTAGGCATTTACATTATTTTTATGACTTTTGGTCATTGGCCATGTGTGAACATGCTTAAATGACCTAAAAGTCACTTGTCAATAAGAGTTGGTCCCAAAACTATCTTAGCTTGAATGGACTTCTTCAACTTCAACTTCTCCATCATCTTCTCTGAATTTTGCGTAGGTTTCTCTCTCTATTTTCTCTCTCTTCATTCAAAAGCACACTCCCTTGGTGTTTGGAGCAACCAAGCAGACCACTACGTAGCTCTCCATGGCCTCTTTCAAAAAACACAAAAACAAAAAGAAGATGATATGGTTTAACATGAATAGTTAGTGATGAAGAAGTGTCATCATCCACTCTCTAATTTTAGGTTGAATATTATCTTCTTCTACCTTTGCTTGATCATCTTTCTTTTTGAAACATGAATAGTTAGTGATGAGTAGAACATCAGAGGATACATGGCAAGACACCGCAGGCTATGGATGATATCTACTTGAGCTAGGGAGTGGTCACCATCTCATTATTTATAACAAGATGCAATGCTAGCGAGGATCATATGAACTCGATTTCCACATGGTGGGGGCGAATGCATTGTGGACTACATACGAGGCTCACTTGCTTGGACCTACCTTATGCTTTCTCTTTCTATTGGTAGATGTCCTTTGGGTGCATATCATACATACCTTACTTTCACACTTCTCTCCTCTTTACCTCCAACATCTCCACCATAGATCGTTCCACACACCACAATCCATTTTACCCATGAGTTGTTACATGCTAAAGTGTTTGGGAAACGGCTAAAGACAATTACTCTCACTAGACCCATATGCCCCTCTTGAAATCCTCACCTCATAGATATTGTTATTCTTCACGATTTGGCCACATGTAGCTTTCCCCATCTCACATATACACATCCACTACGCACAAGGTCTATGCCTCAAGACACTTGGTACGAGGAGTGTTGTGAGTTGCATCGACGTCTCATGATATTAGAGGCTAGAGGGAGAGATCACATACAAACATGCAAATACATGGTTGCATGCACATTTTTATCCGCAACAAAAAGCAAGAATGGGAGGAGCAACATTATTCGGATATATATCACTTGCTCATGAAGAGAGACAATGCACTTGCATGACGATGCTATATGACTTCGGTGAGGAAGAGGAGGCTATGTTGCTGCATCGTGGATTTCCACAAAGCTTTTGACTTAGTATTTGGAGAGAGAGACTTTGCAGGCGGCTGGTGGATCTTGGAGTGACAAAAGAGATGATATAGGGTATCTATGCATTATATGAGTGGGTATTAGGCACAATCCGATTCTTGTGCGGTCTTTCCGATCCCCTTGTTAGTAGCATTGGTGTAAAACAAGGGTGTCCCTCTCCCTCGCTCTCTTTGGGCTTTACATTGATGAGATAGCTCGCTTCATTCGACAATGAGGAGGTGAGGGAGTGGAGTTGAGGGGGACCACAATTTATGTTTAACTATATGTTGAGGACATTGTATTGCTCTCAGAGTCAGAGGGACCACAACACCATTTAAATGCCCTAGATGATTTTTTGCATGCATAGAGGGCTCTTAGTGAACTATGGTAAAACCAAGGTACTCATTTTTCATATGTTAGCGTAGGTGCGAACATAGAGCTTTTTTATGGTCGCTGGCGGGGCCATTGATTTCTTGCTCATATGTATACTTGGGAGTGTCTTTTACAACAACATCCATGACTTTCTCTTAGTGAAAAAGCTCTACTACCATGAGCTTTTTCTATAGATATCGGATCATGGATTTATAGTTGCCCCACAATACATGAGGATTTATCAGCCCCATCATCCTCGAGTAGCCATTGGACAACTTCGAGTATCATCACATCAGTAACCAGGTAGAAATCGAGAGTGGTTGGGTTGGGGGATACCCAAAAAGGAGTGCCTATGCGTGGTATGTCGGATGGAGGTGGAGAGCGAAGAGCACTTTGTGATACCATGCCGAGAGTATTCAGATCTTAGGACACAATTTGGATTAGAGAGCTCATTTAAAAGCAGTGTATGATGAGTGAGGATCAGGGGAGACTCAGATGCTTCCTAATAGTGGCGAATCACAAATGAGGTCAGTTACTACATCCGAGATGGACTGAGAGGAGAGCTATATTCTAGAGAGGGCAGGTAAATGCGACTACGCAAAACCCAAACCACACACACCTCCCCCCCCCTCCCAAAAAAAAGTGTTTGATTCACTCTTCAGCAGACTCATGCACAGAGGGCCAAACGACGACCCCATATTTGTGGATATCGCATACCACTGCAGTACGAGGATGAGATTGCAAGGATACATTTACAACATGATCAACAACGGGGATACCATGCATCATCCCACTCAAGTACACATATTTAGATTGTTACCTCTTACACACACTGTAGTCATTATCTGTGGTACCAGAGCTACACTCTAGTGATCGATTGTACTATGTGGTCACTTTCTGCTGAGTCAGTGCCACACCCTAATCATAAATGGTCCATACCTTACACATCTCTTGTTTTAGTTTCAGTTTTCATGTTTATTAGCTTTTGCATATTTGGAGGTTTATGAATTGTATATGATTATGTCTCAAAGGCCAACTTTTTCCTTTAGTAGACATTACCAGGTACACCATACTTTTGTTGTTGTCAGCCTACACAGTTTTGTTGGAAATTAGGTAGGCCCATAACAAATTCCACAGGTCCTATAGGTTTCCAGGATCTACAACATAGATTCCAGTATCTTCCAAAAGTGACAAACATGAACATACCACACTTAATCATACAATGATGAGACAAAGATAGAGAAAGATTACACAACATATTCAAAGTGTTACGTAAGCCACTGCTTACTCACACTATCATATATATATATACAAATGTCAATTTACAATGTGGGAGTCAAAATCTCTCAACCACTCTATGTGAATAGAAATAGATGGAAGAGTGTATGTATAGAATTTACAAGAATATTCAGATGTAGGGACAGAAATCTGAATATATATGAGATGTATGACCTGACAGGTTGTAGAAGAGTGAATATGAGTGACAAAGAGGAAGGATCAGTTTGAAACTGATATTCAACAAACCCTAATCTGATTTTAGGCTATGGAAGACCCTAAATCAGATGTGTGTGAAAGATCACATACTTACAGACTTAGCATAGAATGCTAACATGTTGTTGACAGAAATCCTCATACTCATATGGAAACACCTTCTCTAATACCTCATCTGAATGCATGTAGCATGCATCTACTGAATCTCCTTTATGTATGCCCAATAGGACTCCTCCAGATATGGATGCCACTGCCTCCATAAGCTCCAAGTACTACCTGTGTGCATAAAGAGAATATGTACCTGAATAGTTAACATAAGATGCAATCTTATGTTAAGCTCCATCCAATGTCTTTGAAGTACTCCATAATCTTCATGTAGAAGACAATCTTCAAATACATCGTGTAGATGGCTGATCCACACCACCAAGCTGCTGATAGATAAGTCTTCTCCATAAGCAAGAGTGTGAACACACTCTTCTCCAAGAAGAACTCCATAATTGCTCCTCAACATGCTCCTAGAGTACACCATGGCTGCCCCATGAGTGTAAGAGCACTAACTCCTCAAAGAGGGACCAAAGCTGGCATTGGCTTTGCGTAGGATGATCTTCAAAGTGACCCAAAAGGCTTCTTATATAGGCCACAAACTTCCCTAGCGATAAAAATAAAGCACAATCGCTGAAAAGCTGTTTTTCGCAAATAAATCATGAGATCATTTTTTTTTTTTTTTTTTTATAAAAGTTGGATTGCTAATTTTTATAAGCTTTTGCTTTATTTTAAAGCTATTCATTGAAAGTGCTACTTGACTTTCTTTTTCACACTTCTGACCACCTGATGAATGATTTGACAACATTTTTATGATCTCCATGCTGAGAGCTATCAAATGAGGTCAAAGCCTTAAATCAGCAGAAAATTAGGGTTAGGGTTTTCTCCCAAATCTGATCTCTGATGACTGCATGTCATATACCATTAGAAAGCTCTCTTCTAACTCTACAAGATAGGCTCATAAAACTTTTACCCAATTTTTGTGCCAAAAATGACCTAAGTACCAAAATTAGGGTTTCTGCCCTAAAAGGATTTTGGACTGATGTGACATTGTTTTCCAACAAGTTTTGTGTAGTGAGTATTTTTTTTTCTTTTCATTTCTACACAGAGATTACCACAGTTGTACATGGTTTTGTCTCATAGGCCAAGTTTGGCCTTTGGAAGATGTTAATATAACTTTCTTTCTTTCTTCCCCCTATAACTTTCTTTCTTTCTTCCCCCCCCCCCCCCCCCCCCCCCAAACCCCCAAACAGTTCATATCTTTTCTTTACCCTCTTTCTCTATTCCCATGTGAACTTTCTTCCATCTCTCATCAACCAAGCTTTCTTCTGTTGATCCAAAGGGGTGCTGTCCCTCATCTCAAGCTCTCATCACAGTGGTGGTGATATGTTGTAGTGATGATTTGTAGTAAGATTTTCTAGCATTTTCCTTTGTCCAGGACCCAGTGTTTGTAGAAGATAAGATTTGTAAGATAAGGCATAGGATATTGAAGGGAAGGAGTCACTTATGCGTACATACACTTCTATACCGTAACTGTCTTCTGATGGATTTATCTATTATGTGGAAGAGGATGCCACTGTTGTTAGTTCAGTTTTGGGAATGTATCTTGTGCAGGATCAGATATTTGCTTGGAAAAGAACAAACTGAGGATTGAAGGCCTGCATTTTATGATTGTGTGTATATGAACAGCCTTCTTGCTTGAATGCATGGAATGCACATTGAATTTGCAATCACACATCAATCAACTTTTCTTTACTGGAGAAAATATTGTGATTTGTCTTCTGCTCTAGGTGATTTCTTATTTGGTTGTCTGTTTATGGGAAATTTGATTGCAGCATCTGGCAGCCTCGGAAGGCCATATTGAATGTGTTTCATTGCTTATCAAAAGCGGTGCAGATGTCAACAGGAAAGGTATTTTAGAGAAATTAATCGATTTGTATGTCTAATTGATATACTGATGCTATTATTTGGATGTATTTTACAGATTTTGTAAATCATTCTCTGATGATAAACTATGAACGTATCATCACTTATAGAAAAGCAATCCATGATTTTAAATTTTGCCAGATAATTTTGGAATGACTCCTCTTTTTGAAGCATTGCGGGCAGGGAGGGATCCAATAGCTCAAATTCTTGTTGAATGTGGGGCCAAAACTCACTTAGAGGTCAGTGTTAATTTCAAAGTGATACTTCTTTACTATTATTACTTTTTCAGTCTCTATTGAACCAGATTGCATGACAATTGGCAACCCTGGTCTTGATGCCAATATATTCTTACTTCATGATGTTACCTACCTCATAGAGATGCTAGGATTCCCTGTAAGAGATGGATACACAGAACAATGACCACAATATGGATGTGAATAATGATCAGGCCGAGAGCAAAAAAATTTAATGTAACAAGAGGAAAGAGAGTGGAAAAGAGAATGGTTTACATTTCTTGAAAGGATGAAGTTGGACAAGGAGACAAAGCATATAACTCCATGAGTGTAAAATTTTGTCATCATAGATAGAAAAAGAAACTGAAAAAAAAGATGAGAGATGATAATGATGGGAGCACATACAGTGCATGTGTTGTGGAGTATCTTATACAATCTTATACAACATGATCATCACTAAGGGGTGTGTGTGGGGCTCTAGGATAGGGATGTCATGAATACATTCTAAAGTATAATCATGAGAATGCAAGCAATGACCTAGAGTCATCCATTGTGGGTTTTGAGATACATAGGTATGGAAAGTCTACGCGATTGTTCTTATAGATTGTAGAACATAGTTCATGGCCTAAAAATTACAAGCACAAAAATTTGAATGACTATAGAACAATGAAAGGGTTAAGATTCACTTTAGCTTTAAAAGGAATTGAGATGTATCTCAATGACTTCCCACAAAGACTTGTGTGGTTAACACTTTGATAGAGGATATGTTAAGTAACTTGCATTAGAGTGTTGCAATGCACATTGAGAGCCTTCTTCGTTTCTTTGTTGGACTATTGTAGGCCATGCCATCTGTATTATGGAGGAGTTTGATTAAATCCTCCACCCTCGAAGTCATGAGTAATGCAGTCAAGGTGGGGCATATACCTCGATGTGAAGGTATGAGGTATCCACTTAATTGTATCTTAGGGGGTCAAAACAATGGCCTATTTATGGATTGATGTGTGAAGGTCCCAGGGATGGGAAATACCATGAGGCATAGTGCTAAGTGGAAGGTTGAGTCTTGAAATCAAAGATGGAGGCAAACTTCAAAGATGGATGTAAAGATGAATGTAAATATGGATGTAAAGGTGAATGTAAAGATGGGTGTAAAGATGGATGTAAGAGATGCCAAAACATGTTAATGGGTGTTAGGTGTGCCTACATATAGGATCCGAAAGATTGGGGTGGCCTACCACACGGACCCATGACATGTGCGACTCGAGCCGTAAGTGCCAATCAATTTCCGTTTTTACCTCTTTGCAAAGGGCCCGCGGGGGGGGGGGGGGGGGGGGGGCTGACACACCATGTGATGTCCATAAAACAATTTGTCTATTTTTTTTTGCCAAACGGGCTTACATCCAAGTGGAAAGCATTGGTGGATGTATCTCTTGCATCAAATAAACTTTGCTCTTTTGTCGTCGGGCCATTGTTGACAACCACATGAAGAGAGTGCTTTTCTGACTTAGAGTTGAAGCTTTGATACCAAATGTGACTATCCATTCCAAGGGGAGGCTTTCTTTGGCGAACCCACAAGGATGAATGTCCACATGTTAGTAGATCAAGTGATTTGAGTCAAGATGGCCGGGAGGCTGGGTTCACTTCGGAATCGGGACTTAACTCGGAAATGAAAGGGGTGGCCGTTGACGATAGGTGGACCTTGCAGTGCATTGCCCTCAAGTTTGGTTCTCCATTTCCATCAAAGACGAGGTGTCTCTCTATTGCCACACACATCCAAAGCCCTTCTATGTGAGTGGGCAAGATACAAGAGGGTGGCCTCGAATCCACGCCTCGTTGACCGTTAGGGCACATGATTGCAAAGAGATTGATGAGAGCGCTTTCATTACATCTACCCATGAGCGAAGGGGAAATCGACATCCCCATGAGAAGTGATGCCCCCATAAGAAGCAAGAAGTGAGAACTTAGAAGTGATGTTGGGGCCACTACGGCCATCCTCCATACAAAGGCCATGCACAATTACCACTTCCCTTGTGGTTGTAGTGTGCACACAATTCCATGCCACATGGCAAATCACCCAAGCTCCAAACTAGTGAGATAAAAATACAAGGGGGCATGGCACAAACCATAGTTGCATCGCAACGTGTTGCGAATGGTTCGCAACTTCGATGCTATGTTCTCAACGCGTTGCTTTGCATGCATATTTTTTTTGTAATCCAAAACTATATTTTCCTTAGGAGGGATAAGAAACTATTCAAAATTTTGTCCAAAATGTATGATAAATGAAATAAAAAAACATGGACAATGAAGAAGACATAAAAAGCTATAAAAGTGTAGACATTTATTTATGTATGATTTTCTTTATGGGCCTTATCACCTTGAGCTAGCCAAATATTTTGGATTTCCCATATTTTGGATCTCTTAATGCAATTATAGAGCTTGGACTAAAGTTTCATGCATGGCCTTGGCCCTTCAAAAACAAGGGTAGTCTTCTATGACTACTTAGCACGGACATCACTCGTGAATATTGAATTGTGTATGGACTTATCGAGACTCAATAATCTATACTATAATGTCCATGTCTATCCTATACAGTACTATATAGGTATGTTTGTATGTATATAATTACAAATGTGCATGTGTATGTATGTATGTAATATACAAGTATGTATGTATCTACTTGGATGTATGTATGTATGTATGTATGTATGTATGCATGCATGCATGTATGTATGTATGCATGCATGTATGTATGCATGCATGTATGTATTCATCTACATATGTAATATGTATGAATATATATATGCATGTGTAGTATACATACTACATTTCGCATATCTACTTTTAGTTCATTATATATATGTGTGTATATTTATTTATATGTTTAAAAGCATGCATTTCATCATATCTTAGTTATAGGATGCCTAGACTACCAAAATATTAACAAAAAACCCAAAAAAAATCACGTTTGCGAAGTTTTAGCAACGTCTAGGCCCAAATGTTGCTATGTTGTTAACGCGTTAGCAACACGTTGCCTTCGACGTTGCTAAACCGTTGCTAACAACTATGGCACAAACACCTCTCCCCCCTCCCTCCTTTTCATCAAGCTTTCTGTATATCTATCATGAAATAGATTACTGAATGTGATGAAAGCGAGAATGCAATCATAAAGTATAGCTTGTATTTTTCATCCGAGTAATAGACATCAACAGATGATTTTTTTGAATGAAGTTATTTTTACAAGAAGCTGTGTTTTTAGTTTTTTGTTTTCTTAGATATATTTCCTTAATGTTGTGTAATTCTGAGGATGCCACAAGATTTGACATGGCTTTTATATGCATCTACGAAGCATCATGAAATTTTGACAAGTACACCATGACATGTGAAGGTTTTTGGGTGAATTTCAAGGAAAATTATAAAGTTATCTTTTGGTTTTAGATTTGCAACTAGATTTTTTTTAATCTAGCTTTGGGCTGTCAAAAGCAAAAAGCTGCTTTAGCTAAACATTTTAAGCATGGACATATTTATTTTAGGTCATCATAATTCAAGGTGTATTCATGACCATTTATTTATGGAGAGTTTCACATCCTATTTTTTTGTATCGGCTTCACTTTTCCTCAGCATATGTATCTGTTGTTGGTCTTTCTTACCTTGAATATGATATTTATGTTGTATAGGGCTGAGTTCAGTTGAGGTCTGGTTGAGGCTGATTTGAAAGAAAAAGTTGGTGTATTTGGTCGATTACTTGAAGCCTATTTGTGTTGAAGTGCTGCTCTGTCATTTTCATTTAGTTTAGGTTCAATTCTTGTCTTTAAAATTTCTTCAACGCTTAGCATCATAGCAAGGCTCATTACTTCAAGACAAATACTTTTTGGTGAAGGAGATTTGTTCTTTATGAATACATCTCCAGAAGATTTTCACACCCATCTTTGTTATCAACGTTGAATTCAATGGTTGAAACATGAAAGTGCAGGGTAATGTTTTTTGCTTGATCTATTTAGCTTGGCCTATCTAATAATGGATTACAGAAATGAATTGTCTCTCTCTGAGGAGTTCCTTTCAAAAATCTCTATGTGACCCTTATCACCTGTTTCTGATGGTTAATGTCTATTGCTGCCCAGCCCAGGATTTTTGGTTCTATACCTTTCTGCGTTTGGCATAGCTTAAAATCAGTACTTTTATGATGATGTTATCATAGTAGGATCTCAATATGATTGTACCCTCATTTTCAGGCACACAACTCATGTTGTTGAATTTTTAACTTTTATTAGTATCATCAGTAGATTAGAACTGGAATTCAAACTGGAGCTTCTTGCATGCATGGTTGCCCTTGGGATAGCATGGATGGTTAGTCACATTATCTGTTTTGTAAACCTAGGTTTTTCAAAGTCTTGTGATCTTTTGCATGAACTGACGTTCATTCACGATATTTAGAAAGCATCTTACCATGGCCCCCTGAAAAATCTCCAGAATGCAGGGATTGAACTTTGTAGAGCAGCAGCCAGTGGTGATGTTCCGTACTTGAGTAGGTTGGTCAAGTTTGGCATAGATCCTAATACATCTGATTATGGAGATAGGACACCTTTACACATTGCTGCTGCTGAAGGTAATACTGAAGCTGCAGAAGTTTTGCTAAAGGAAGGTGCTGATGTTTTGGCCAAGGACAGGTAATATGCTGTTCCTATGACGACCTGCTCTCAAAATTTTTTGGTTATAATGCATCTTGTTTTCTTGTAGGCATGGCTTTACACCTCTAGACGAGGCAAGAACGTTTGCTGATTCAGCTACCATACATATGCTGGAGAAAGAAGTGAACAGAAGGGAAGTTGCTGACTGCCAATTCTCATCTGATGTTCCTATGGAACAAGTTGATAGAGATGCTTGACATGAGAAATCCTCTCGCCAAGGCATTTAATGGGGCTATTAAAGATGTGCTTCTGTAAGAGATCAGTGGTGGATCGAAAGGCTTGTGGATTTGATTTAGTCAAATTGAAAGTCAACACATGCCAGTTTATGAGGTGCACATGTAGGAAAATCTCTTTTTCAGCAACTGCAAGCCATGCAGATTTTTTGAAGCAACCTTAAACATCAGTTGTCTGCTTTATTGATCAGATGGAACTTGCCTTATCCCCACAAAAAATGACCTGTACATGAAAGGACGTTCTCTGCACTTCGTCCTCTGTGTTGATTCATTCTGCAGCTTAACACTCTAGCAAGGTCACAGTTTTCAGCATGTATGGGTTTGTAAAAACACTATTTTACCCTTATAGCCATGGCTTTCAGTACATATGGGCTGATGGAAATATTTTCCTGCTCGCCAAGAAGAGAGTCATTGGGAAGATTAATTTGCATACTCTCTTTTTTTTTGATAATTCATGACATAGATTCAAAATTATGAAAAGGTCAACATGATTCTCTCAGCTCAAGTTGTCCTAGATGAACAGTTCATGCTAGTGCCATTGGCAGACCTTAGCGTGTGCCCTGACCTCTTTCCCCCTTTCTCCCCCAATACTGAAAGAGAGAAAAATAAACATAGACAAGTGGAGTATGGACGCACACACGCGCGCACGCACATACACACACACATATGCGTGTGTGTGTTGAGAGCTATCAAAAGGTAGTGCCATGTGGCACTCATGTGAGTAGCCCCGAAAGCCTCTAGAATATATTCTATATGTGGGGAGAGAGAGAGAGAGAGAGAGAGAGAGAGAGAGAGAGAGAGAGAGAGAGAGAGAGAGAGAGAGAGAGAGAGAGAGAGAGAGAGAGAGAGAGAGAGAGAGAGAGAGAGAGAGAGAGAGAGAGAGAGAGAGAGAGAGAGAGAGAGAGAGAGAGAGAGAGAGGGAGGGAGGGAGGGAGGGAGGGAGGGAGACTTTTTAACGTCTATTAGAGGCCAAAATCGGCCTATGAGACAAAACATATACATCAGTATGCTCCAATCCACTGTGATCCCAAAATGAAAATAAAGTGCGAGTACAAACAGGGTATAAAAAGGAGTGGATGATAATAGCTGGCGTCGAGGGTGTGGGGTGCTATGGGCATGCATTCTATATGCTCGATAGGTGAGATACAATTATGATATGATATGCCTAGGGAGGGGAGGCTTGGTGGTGTCGTAACCCTCTAAATGTCTGGAGTGGGTGTAGGATGTAATGCATCGGTGGGTAAGGAAGAGACTTTTTATCCTCTATTAGAGGCCAAAATTGGTCTATGAGACAAAACATATACATCAGTATGATCCAATCAAAGTCACACGGGGACGCGTCCTCGGGTCCGAGGGACGTTGGGACGTCGTCCCCTCAAGCTAAAACCTTGGGATGCAAAACGGGGACGGCTGCCGTCCCCTTGCATTTGTCTGAAACAGCAAAACGTCCTCGGGACGCGTCCCGGGGACGGTTTCTTGTGATGAATCTGGTTGGGGACGGAATTCGGGGACGGTTGTATTGTTGGGATGATTTTTTTGCCAATTTTCTTTGGTTTTTTTTTTGCCTCTCTTAGAGTTTTAAGAGCCAACTTTAAAGGACCCTAAAACCTTCTCAAGGGCCATAAGCAACCATAAATAAAGGCCATTTTTCCCTAAAAATACACAAGCTTACCTTCTCTTTTTCTCCATGGATCTCATGTGTATGGAGGTTTGAGATAGCTTCAGCCCTATATATGCAAAAACCCTCTCCACCCTCTTAGCCTTCTCTTTGCCCTTTTCCTTTTTTCTCCATAGTCATTACATTTATATTGTAGTCTCTATATTTTCTGGTTTTACTTTCTAGAATCTACACAAGTGTTTTTGTCGATCAATTGTATGATGAAGCCTCTTTTTGTTTTGAATGCTCATGATAATACAATATGCCCATATCATATAAGTCAGATGATCATTGACTCTTGAGTTTTAGGTCTTTTTTATGTATGTGAAATTTTTATATGATGATGATGATGTGGAATCTTTAAATTTTATTTTCTTTGAAATTATGAAATATATTGAAAGAGGCCGCGGAGAGCTACGTCGTGGTGTGCTGGGTTGCTCCAAACACCAAGGGAGTGGGCTGCTGTGTGAGGAGAGAGAAAGTAGAGAGAGAAACCTGCGCAGAAATTTGGAGAAGAAGATGGAGAAGCTGAAGTTGAAGAAGTCCCAATCAAGTTATAAGAGATTTGGGACCAAGTCTTATTGATAAGTGACTTTTAGGTCATTTGGGCATGTTCACACATGGCCAATGACCAAAAGTCATAAAAATAATGTAAATGCCTATAACTCCCCAATTTGGGGTCCAAAAAATACAACAAAAATATGTCTGGAAAGCTCTCGAAGAGAGCTTTCACATGGAAGGGTCAAAATATACAAAAGGAGAGTCCTTGAGGCCTTTATCCCCAACAACCTCCCACTTAAAGGACCAAGGAGGCTCCTTTAAGCTAAGTAACTCCCACCATCTGTATACATAGCTGATGTTGTGCCTTGGGTAGACACTTCGTGAGAGCATCTGCAGGATTCTGTGAAGTATTGACCTTGATCAAAGTGATCAGGCCATCCTCTAACACCTCTCTGATGAAGTGATATCTCACATCAATATGCTTTGTGCGAGCATGAAACATGGCATTCTTTGCCAAACATATGGCACTCTGGCTATCGCATCCAAGAAGAGGTGCCTTTTCAAGCATCCCAAACTCACTGCAGAGCCGAGCTAACCAAATGGCTTCTTTGGAAGCCTCTGTGGCTGAAATATATTCAGCCTCTGTAGTAGATAGTGCAACTATCCTCTGAAGTCTAGAGCACCATGAAATAGCTCCACCTGCAAGGATGTATACATAGCCACTTGTGGACTTGCGAGTGTCCACATCACCTGCCATGTCTGAATCACAAAATCCTTTTAACTCCAATGGACCCTTTCCATAACATAAGCATTTACTTTTGGTCCCTTTCAAATATCTCAAGATAGATTTGACTGCCTCCCAATGAACTCTACCAGGATTAGCTATGAACCTGCTAACAACTCCCACTGCATGAGCAATGTCTGGCCGAGTGGCAACCATAGCATACATAAGTGAACCACAAGCTGATGCATATGGAACACTCTTCATGTAACTGGCTGCATCATCATTTTTGGGACAGTCATCCTTGGAAAGCTTAACATGTGGCTGCAATGGCACTCCAAGAGGCTTAGCATCAGCCACATTAAATCTGTCCAGCACTTTTTCAATGTACTTTTCTTGGGATACCTGCAAAGTATGCTGCTGTCTATCCCTTTTTATACGCATACCAAGAATATGCTCAGCTTCCCCAAGGTCTTTCATTGAGAATGCAGAGTTCAGCTGCTGTTTTAGAGCATTCAGAGTGCTCTTTTTCTTCCCAGCCAGCAGCATATCATCTACATACAGTACAAGAATAATTGGGCTTCCATCTTCATCCTTTTTCGTGTACAAACAATGATCTGCATGGCTTCTTTTAAACCCATGTTTGAGCATAAATGCATCAAACTTCTTATACCATTGTCTGGGGGCCTGTTTCAGCCCATACAAGCTCCTTTTCAGTTTGCATACCAGATGCTCTTTTCCAGGAATGGCATATCCTTCTGGCTGTTTCATGTACAGCTCTTCATCTAAATCACCATGCAAAAAGGCTGTTTTAACATCCATTTGGAATAATTCCAAATCCAAGGCAGCTGTGAGAGCAAACAACACACGTAAAGTGGTCATTTTCACCACTGGAGAGAACACTTCTTGGAAATCAATGCCCTCTTTTTGGGCATATCCCTTAGCAACCAGCCTTGCCTTATACTTGGGTTTGCCATCAACAGTTTTGATTTTGTACACCCACTTGTTTGGAATGGCTTTCCTTCCTTTGGGTAACTCAACCAAATCCCAAGTATCATTTGCATGCAAGGCCTTTATCTCTTCCTGCATGGCTAACTCCCACTTCTTCTTGTGCTCACATAGCTTTGCCTCTTTATAAGTAAGAGGCTCACCCTCATCTGATAACATAATATAATGTATAGAGGGATCATATCTATTCACTCGCCTCCTAGGACGTATAGATCTTCTTACCCAATGATCAACATTACCAGGCAATGGATCTACATCAGGAGGTACATTAACTTCTTCATTGTTAACAGGCTGCTGTACATCATTTCCAGCCCTGTTTTCAGCATGAATAGGTGGCTGCATATGCCCTTCAGGAGCATCATTTTGCTGTCCAGCATCATCTGGCTCAATAACCACGGGCTCATTGTCATTTCCAGCCATATGTGGTGCATCCCGAGGGTCCATATCAGATTTAACTGGTGGCTGTACATGCTGAAATTTGACTCTTTTATGGTCATCTTTAGAGGCACAATTGTTTTTGAGCAGCCTTGCCTCATTAAATACAACATCTCGGCTGCGTATTACCTTCTTGAGTTGAGGTAGCCAAATCCTGTAGCCCATTTCACCTTCATCTCCATAACCCATGAAGATTCCTTTCATGGACTTTGCATCTAACTTGCTTCTCAACTCAGGCCTTATATGCACAAAAGCATCGCAACCAAAGATGCGTAGGTGGTCATATGAAGCTGGTTTGCCAGACCAAACCTCTTCTGGAATGCCACCTTTTAAGGACATGTGAGGGGATCGATTGCAAACATGAACTGCAGTTTTCAAAGCCTCTCCCCAAAATCCATGAGGGAGATTAGCTGTGGACAGCATGCATCTCACCCTCTCACATAAAGTCCTATTATACCTTTCAGCCACACCGTTGGAAGAGGGGCTGTATGGGACTGTTAGCTCCCTCTTAATACCAAGATTTTCACAAAATCTATTGAATTCAGCACTTGTAAACTCACCCCCATTATCTGTACGTAAGCATTTCAGCTTTCTACCTGTTTGAGTGGTCACAAATGCATGAAATTTCTTAAATGCAGCAAAGGCTTCATCTTTAGATTTTAACAAATATACCCAAAGCTTCCTAGAGTAATCATCTACAAAAGAAACAAAGTAAAGAGCACCCCCCATAGATTTTGTGGGCATGTTACAAACATCAGAATGAACAAGATCAAGCACATTAGACTTACGAGAGACACCAGAGTAGTAAGAATTCTTTACTTGCTTACCATATTGGCATTCATTACAAAAATCAAGTTTTGAGCCTTTAGCATCAAACTTGTCCAAATTACATAGTTTATCAAGGCCTTTTTGATTCATGTGACCAAGCCTTTTATGCCATAATTCCATATGTGAATGGATTTCAGCCAAAGCAATAAACTTGCCCAGCAAGGCTTTACCATGCAAGCAATAAAGAGTCCCTTTCTTTGTACCTTTAACAATCAGCCTAGAGCCTTTGATAAGCTTCCATGACCCCTTCTCAAAGAGGGTACTATATCCATGCATATCCATTTGCCCAACAGACAATAAGCTTTTCTTGATGCTTGGTACATGCCTTACATCATGCAAAACCAGCTCATTGGTACCATCCACTGTGAGATGCACTGTGCCAATACCTTCAATTGAACAAGCATGGTTATTTCCAAGATATACATGTCCATGGCTGCCTGCATGAAAGGTAGTGAAACACTCCTTAATAGGAGTTACATGAAACGATGCACCTGAATCTACAATCCATGTTTGTGACAAAGCATCATTCACAGTAAGCAAGGCATCAATCAAATCCCTCTTTGTGATCTGCATATCTTGTGCATGAATATTAATAGAAGGATCAATAACTTCAGCATGCTCTGCTTCCATAGTAGGACAAAGTATATCTTCTGTATCTGATAGCTCCTCAATGATGACACTAGAGGCCACATTGGCCTTCTCTTTGTCTTTGTCCTTTGAGGTATCATGTGCTTCATTCTTGGTGTCCTTTTTCTTCCTGTCACCTGTGTTCTTCTTTCTTTCTAGTTCAGCTTTATAGAATCTGCAATCAGGCTTCTTGTGACCTTTCCTACCACATTGATAACAAGTCACTTCAGCCTTGCCTTTGCTTTTGCTCCTGTTCCTCTGTACATTTCCACTTTTCTTTTCTGTTCTTCCTCTAGCCACATTGGCTGAACCACTGCCCTCTCCACTAGCTTTCCTCCTGATTTCCTCATTCAAAATAGAACCCCTTACACCATCAAAGGTAAGACTGGGGCTATTCGAAAGTGAAACAACCAATGTTTCCCACGAATCAGGTAAGGTCATCAACAAGAAGATGGCCTTAAGCTTATCATCAAATGGAGGTAATCCAGAGTCCTGCAATTGTGAAAGAGTACCTGTAAACAAAGATAAGTGCTCAGCCGCACTTTTTGACTCATCAAGCTGCATACACACTAGCTTACGCATAAGATGCACTTGATTTACAGGCGTGGTATTTTCATTGGCTTTCAGCTTCTCCCATACCTCAAAAGCAGTTGTAAGGCCTTTCAAATCCACTAAGATTTCATCTGATACAGACATCTTGATGTAAGTGATGGCCTTCTTGTTTAGGTTCATCCATGCTGCATCTGTCGTATCTTCAGGCTTGACTTCCTCAAGAGCCCCTTCACAATCTTTAAGAAAGAGGATGCCCAACATTCTCTCTTTCCACAAATCGAAACCATTACCTTCAAATCTCTTGATCTCAAACAAGCTTTTGACATCAGAGGAGGTAAAGGCCATGTTTGCACACTAAGAGCTTCAAAATTTCACCAAAAAGGTAAAATTCACCTGCTGTCCTGTGCGCAATTACCTTAGGAGACTATAGCTGAGAAATTAAGCCCAAAAACTGTTCAAAACTTGCAAAAAACAATTTCTGAAATTTTCTGCAGAAAATTTCAGAAAATTCCAGCAAGCTGTAATTGCATCAAAAACAACAAATTTGTTGTTTTTCAACCACAAAAGGCATACATAGATGTAAAACCAAGGCAATGGGTGCTTGTTTTCACAAAAGCCCCAATTTTTGCAGCAATATGACCTGTAAAATCAGAGAAATGACCTACTGAAATAAGTTTCCAGCAAGTATGCACTTCCTCAATCTTTGTGCATGTCCTCCCACTTGAAAAATGAGAGAATTTCTGCCACAAAAGACCTGTAGATGAAAAAATCAGCAATGTGGATGCTGAAAAAGACCTGTGGGGATACAAAAAGAAGAATAGAAGAGATTCTTCGCGATGAAACTCTCTAAAAAGCACAAAATTTGCTTCAGCTTTGCTCCGGGCTGAAGTAATCCTCCAAAAACAGCCCTTTTATCGCGAAAAAAGAAGGTTTTTCGCGATGAAATTCTCCCAAATGCAAGAAAACACCTTAAGCTCAACATAGGCTGAAGTAGAAAAACAGTTTGAGCAACTTTGTCGCGATGGAACAGCTCAAAGCTCTGATACCAGTTGAAAGAGGCCGCGGAGAGCTACGTCGTGGTGTGCTGGGTTGCTCCAAACACCAAGGGAGTGGGCTGCTGTGTGAGGAGAGAGAAAGTAGAGAGAGAAACCTGCGCAGAAATTTGGAGAAGAAGATGGAGAAGCTGAAGTTGAAGAAGTCCCAATCAAGTTATAAGAGATTTGGGACCAAGTCTTATTGATAAGTGACTTTTAGGTCATTTGGGCATGTTCACACATGGCCAATGACCAAAAGTCATAAAAATAATGTAAATGCCTATAACTCCCCAATTTGGGGTCCAAAAAATACAACAAAAATATGTCTGGAAAGCTCTCGAAGAGAGCTTTCACATGGAAGGGTCAAAATATACAAAAGGAGAGTCCTTGAGGCCTTTATCCCCAACAATATATATGAAGGCTTTGAATGTTCAACTTCAATGTCAAGACTTTTCTCTATAGTTTTGTTGTTATTGGTCATTTCATATGTTAACACATTCATTATGCATTACTTTCATTTCATATTTTTGGAAAAAGCAAGATATTTTTAGTGCCGGCCCGGGGACGCGTCCCCGGAACACCTTAGGCTCCGTCCTCGTCCCGGGGACACCACCGTTCCCGGGACCCGTCCCCGTCCCCAGGTGACTTTGGATCCAATCCACTGTGGTCCCAAAAGGAAAAAGTGTGAGTACAAAACAAAGTATAAAAGGAGTGGATAATAGCTGGCGTCGAGGGTGTGGGGTGCTATGGGTATGCACTATATGCTCAGTAGGTGAGATACAAATATGATATGCATAGGGAGGGGAGGCTCGGTGGTCTCATAACCCTCTAAATGCCTGGAGTGGGTGTAGGATATAATGCATCGGTGGGTAAGGCATCGTGACGATCCTCAAAATGCTCTGCACGTCAAGATCAGCAGGGGTCCGTTGCTGATGTCTCCGTATCTTCATGTCATGGTGTGCGTGAATCGCTTGAATCTCTCTCTGGTGGGGACGAGCTCTCCGGAGTGGGGGTCTCGGTCGTCGGCGCTATTGTCTAAGCTCCTCTGCTCCCCGTAATGTGACACCCCTTGTGGAGCTGGGTCCTCGGGTGGCTCTGGGTCTGAAAAAATATGTAATATGAGTCTAGGGGGCCCGGTGTATCTCCATCTGCTGGAGAAGTGAGGCACTGCGGCGCCAGAGCTGTACTATGAAACGACCTAGAGGGCGCTGATCCTCCGTCTCCAATAAAGCCCTGATCTCTCTAGGCCCCTGAACAGCTGTGGGTAATGGTCTCTGATATCCTCATATGCCTGGCATCTACATGTGTAGTGCTCCTCATCCTCCACCTTCTCTCGGCATATCCTGCATAATCTCTCGTCCTTGGGGGTATGTGTCGCTTGCCCAGCCTCAATCTCGAGCTGGTGTGATGATACTCTGAGCTGCCCAATGGCCACTCTCTCTACTGGTGCCATGTATCTATCCATGTCTTGTGGTCTTTGAATGAAACCATCCGCTGTCACTATCAGGAAGTGCTCTCTGTAGTGTTGCCTCTTTGTGGGAAGAGGCTCCCGTGGTGCTATCCATGTCTGCGTGACGTGTATCTGTAGTAGGTCTTGATGGATGATCTTGTTCCTCTCCGAATGAGAGAGGGTAATGTAGGGGGAAGAGATGTTGTATTGAAAAGGGGGGAGATCGGTAATGCTCATGCCATGGTCTGCAAACTATCGGTAGGTCTGTGCATACCATACTCTCTCATGCCCTGTCTTTGCCAAATGTCTAGAGCTCTCAAATGCAAGCTTGGTGAGTGGACTGGTGGGGAGCTCTCTGACTCTCAAAATAAAGGTCACCAGCTGAACGAGGGCCTCCACTAGCATCGGTGGTGTGCCAAGCTTAGCTTGTATAATGTCATGTGGAACGAAGGTCTTGCTGCGGAGCAAGTGTGAGATCATGGTGACCTGGGGCCTCAATCCATGTATGTATCCATGTATCGTGGTCTCTAAATGAAACCATCCGCTGTCACTATCAGGAAGTGCTCTCTGTAGTGTTGCCTCTTTGTGGGAAGAGGCTCCCATGGTGCTATCCATGTCTCCCTGACGTGTATCTGTAGTAGGTCTTGATGGATGATCTTGTTCCTCTCCGAATGAGAGAGGGTAATGTAGGGGGAAGAGAGGTCGTATTGAAAAGGGGTGAGATCGGTAATGCTCGTGCCATGGTCTGCCAACCATCGGTAGGTTTGTGCATACCATACTCTCTCATGCCCTGTCTCTGCCAAATGTCTAGAGCTCTCAAATGCAAGCCTGGTGAGTCGACTGGTGGGGAGCTCTCTGACTCTCAAAATAAAGGTCACCAGCTGAAAGAGGGCCTCCACTAGCATCGATGGTGTGCCAAGCTCAACTTGTACAATGTCATGTGGAATGGAGGGCTTGCTGCGGAGCAAGCGTGAGATCATGGTGACCTGGGGCCTCTCAATTCGCGTCCACATCACCTATGTGATCCGAGGTGCCCATATTGCCGCTGCGTACATCAATGCAGGTGTCACTAGAGTATCAAAGAGCCACCCCTTAGTCCGGGGCCCCTGAAAATGTGCTTGAAAGCAACGTCTCTCCAATCCAACAAGTGCCGCGTAGCCTTTCGTCAATCTATCTCTCACTACCTGTGCCATGGAGAATACCCTTGTGCTTCTCGAGAAGGTCACACATAAGTAGACGTAGGAGTCCACTACCTCTATCTGTCCTCTAGCTGCGGTGAAAGAGGCGCGATGGCGTACTGTCCTAGAGGTGTGGAAGATCATGACCTTGGTCTTGCCAAGGTACACCGTGAGTCCTCTCTCCATGCAGAAGGTATCTAGCGCTTGTAAATGTGACTGCAGCCCCTCCTGTGACTCTGAAAGCAAGACAATGTCATTAGCATATAATAGGATGTGTACTGGCGTACCTCCGAGGTCTCCTCCTAGTCCTCCTGCTCGCTGTATATATTCCGTGATCGCGTCGATATAGAGACCGAAGAAAGTGGGTGAGAGAGAGCAACCCTGTTTCACGCCAATGGTGCTAACAAGGCTATCTGATAGGCCGCTAGGGCAGCGCACCCTGCCTGTGACTCGCGCATACAAAGCATGGATGGGCTATAGCATGTCCGATGGTAGCTGTAACTCTTGGAGTCTCCGTAGTAGTCTCTCTCTCGAGGGATCATGTCGAAGGCTTTGCGGGGGGGGGGAGGGGGAGAGAGAGAGAGAGAGAGAGAGAGAGAGAGAGAGAGAGAGAGAGAGAGAGAGAGAGAGAGAGAGAGAGAGAGAGAGAGAGAGAGAGAGAGAGAGAGAGAGAGAGAGAGAGAGAGAGAGAGAGAGAGAGAGAGAGAGAGAGAGAGAGAGAGAGAGAGAGAGAGAGAGAGAGAGAGAGAGAGAGAGAGAGAGAGAGAGAGAGAGGGAGGGGGGGGGGGAGAGAGGGGGGAGGGGGGGGGAGGGAGAGAGGGGGGAGGGGGGGGGAGGGAGAGGGGGGAGGGGAGAGAGAGAGAGAGAGAGAGAGAGAGAGAGAGAGAGAGAGAGAGAGAGAGAGAGAGAGAGAGAGAGAGAGAGAGAGAGAGAGAGAGAGAGAGAGAGAGAGAGAGAGAGAGAGAGAGAGAGAGAGAGAGAGAGAGAGAGAGAGAGAGAGAGAGAGAGAGAGAGAGAGAGAGAGAGAGAGAGAGAGAGAGAGAGAGAGAGAGAGAGAGAGAGAGAGAAGGAGGGAGGGAGGGAGGGAGGGAGGGAGGGAGGGAGGGAGGGAGAGATTTTACGTCTATTAGGAGGCCGAACTCAGCCTATGAGACAAATCGATGTACATGGTATCTTCTGTCAATCAAAAAAGAAAGAAGTGTTGAAAAAACTGGTAAATCTGATATAGATCTCCGTAGTATGCATGTGGAGATACCCATGGAAGTGGGGGGTGTATGGACTGCAAGATCTATGATAATCTATATGTAGAAGGGTAGTACAAAAAGCATGCAAATGCATCTAAAACGACTTACTAGCTCCATTTTATGCTAGTGGGCAGGTGTAAGAAGTGATACATAGGTGGAGGTGGAGTCAAGGCCTCCCTTATGGCTTCAGCGGGGTCACCCATCATCCGGGATCATCTCTTCTCCATGGCACGATGGTCACGGGCCTGGATCTCTGCAATCTGGTGTCGGTAAAGTCTTGGGGCCCAATATCCTACAGCACGGGGTTGTCTCCTAGAGAGAGAGAGAGAGAGAGAGAGAGAGAGAGAGAGAGAGAGAGAGAGAGAGAGACTTTTTAACGTCTATTAGAGGCCAAAATCGGCCTATGAGATAAAACATATACATCAGTATGATCCAATCCACTATGATCCAAAAAGGAAAATAAAGTGTGAGTACAAAGAACGGGTATAAAAGGAGTGGATAATAACTAGCATCAAGGGTGTGGGGTGCTATGGGTATGCACTCTATATGCTCAATGGGTGAGATACAAATATGATATGCATAGGGAGGGGAGGCTCGATGGTATCACAACCCTCTAGATGCCTGGAGTGGGTGTAGGATATAATGCATCGGTGGGTAAGGCATCGTGGCGATCCTCAAAATGCTCTGAACGTCCAAATTGACAGGGGTGCGCTGCTGACGTTTCGTATCTCCATGTCATGGTGTGCATGAATCGCCTGAATCTCTCTCTGGTGTGGACGAGCTCTCCAGAGTGGGGGTCACGGTCGTCGATGTTGTCGTCTAAGCTCCTCTGCTCTATGTCATGTGACACCCCGCATCGAGCTGGGTCCTCGAGTGGCTGTGGGTCTGAAAAAATCTGTAATGTAAGTATGAGGGGGGGGGGCAGGTGTATCTCTATCTGCTGCTGGAGAAGTGATGCATGACGGTGCTAGAGCTCTACTAGGAAACGACCTAGAGGGCGCTGGTCCTCTGTCCCTAATAAAGCCCTTATCTCTCTGGGCCCCCTGAAGAGCTGTGGGTAGCTGTAACATAATCCTGGTAGGAGATGATTGAACTCACAACCTCTTGGTTAGGAATGTGATGGGCTAACCACTTGCCCCAAAAGCCATGGTTGATGATTACTTCCTATCATTTTTTCTTGTCATTAAGATGCCAAGAAAATAGAGCTACTTTCTAATGTGCATGCTCAGTCTAAGTTTGGGAAGAAACCTAGACATTCTTAGCAACTAACGAGGATTTAGTTGTTTTTGGATGTTCATGTTCATGCACCCAAGTAGGGAAGTTTTTGTCGAAACACAAACCAATTGAATTTGAATTTAAGAAAATTCAAGTACTTGGAATTATTGGTTTTTAGACGAAAACCCTAGTAAAGAAAGAATTGTTTAGACTTTAGGATAAATGTCATGCACACATTAATGTGAATATAAAATATGGTGGTATGGAACACCAAATTTTATACTCAGATTGATGTAGGAAAGATGGTATGGGACATCGGACCGTGGATGATAATTATCTTCTAGTCTGAGAATGGATTTTGAAGTTAGATTTGACCTTCAAGGGAATTAAAGATAAGTTTTAATTCAAGAAGGAAAAAAGGAGTATCCTAAGATACTTCAAAATAACTTCAAGATCAAGGAAACTGAAGATATGAAGTAAGTAGCTTCCAAGATCTTCTAAGAAAACTTCAAGCTTAAGTGTTATTGATCAGAAATATTTGATAAATTTTTGAAGAAAGTAGGATTTTGATTTTGAGTTGATCTTTTCAACGAAGGACTTGATTGACTAAGTCAAGCATCAAGTTCCTAGTGTAACTTGATAAATTCACTCTTTTGACTCAAAGAAATGCACAAGAATTGCATTCACGATTAGGAGTAAAAAAGATTGAATGTGACTTGAATTTAGTCTCAAGTGAAGCATTATTTGAATACTAAACTCATCGACAGAACCTCAGTGGGTCGACACACTGATGTTGGTTACCACACTAGTATTTTGTGGTTGGATGATGTTTTCGAGCTGCTTTGAATCTTTTTGAGAATCCAGCTTATTTCTCTTAAAGATAAAGACTCAATACCTTGTTGAAATAGATCGTTGAGAAGTTAAAGTCCTGAGTCATCTAGACTTTGACTCATAGCAAGTTTATGTATGTTAGAAGTATGAATTGGTCTAAACCTGCACATCGTCCCAATGGGCCAACCTGCAAAGTCCAACAGAAGCGTATCAGGGTTCTTTTGAAACACTTTTTACTTTTTATATTTTTCTTTTAAAAAATCGAAACGTGACTTCATGCACTCCATGCAACTTTATAAAGATTAGTATAAATTTTAGAAAATTAAGCAGATTCAAGCTTCATAAACATCATACTATGTTTTTGCTTTCGCAATCAGACGAGTAACCATATGAATAAACCGTTGGCTTTCTAGATCTTCTGTTTATTCAACTGGTTCAGATCCAACAACTCATCATAAGTACTAACATATACTAAGTTCCTACTAACCCAGTTTGTAGAATATACCTTGTTTCCCACTATTTATCTCCTACTGTCCAACTTTCCATCAGATCTTTTTCTTTTTCTTTCTTTTACTTTTTTATTTTTCTATCTCTCTTTTCTTTTATTTTTCACTTCATCTCAGCTCAACATTTATTCTTTTTATCTTTTATTTTCACAAATCGGCCTATGTCGAAATCGGGTATGACTCATGGACTTGTCCGCCCGGCTAAGTTTACCCCACCTGTTTGCCGATCCGACGTAGCCCATGACATACACAATATCAGCCCTATATGAAACCGATATCAGCTCGTGGCTCTGACCACCCGGTCAGAGTGACTCTATCCCCCTATCGACCCATGCAGGCGCATGACAACAGATAAGTTAGCCCTACGACGAAACTAGGTACGGCTTGGGACCTTGATCGCCCGACCAAGGTGATTCCACCTACCTACTAGCCCATTGCAACGCGCTAACAACATGCACACACATATAAGCTGGCTTGAGTATGAAGGTTTTTCATAAATCATGATCCATATGGAGGTAAGATCTCACAAGAAACAAATAGTAGGATCCAAAGAATCCCACTCACTAAGCATTCAAATCAAACAGCATATACATGCACTTGGTCTAAGCGTGCCATCACATTCCCAAGCTTTCACTCTCAAAAGTCTCTAGTTCGCTAAGTGATTTCATTCACATAATTTCTAGTCATTCATGCTTCATGCAAACCCATAATAGATATTTGCTATCTTCATTCTACATGATTTTCTTAAATTCATACATATCTTTATCACACACATCAATGTAATGCATATGCTCTGTCAGAAAGAAAATAGATTTCAAATCGGAAACATTTCACCTGATCATTGTTTTATCTTCGTTGTTGATTGATCCAGCTTTTCTTCAATTCATGGTCTATCGTTCTTCATCAACATCAACCTCAGTATCATCAACATCCTCAAGCATCATCGTCATCATAATCATCATCAACCATCATCAATCATCATCAATCATCATCAATCATCATCCATCTTTGATAATCATCATAAATCAATGATCAACCATTAATCTTTCATCAATCATCATTATTAATCATCAATCTCATCATGATCATCATCACATGCATTTCCATCAGTCATTTCCATGCATTATCATCAATCTCTATCATGCATTTTCATCAATCTTTATCATTCAATAGCTCCTGATCATTCTCATATGTTTTCATTATGATTCTTCTTCAATGATCATTCAAGATTTGCAAATATATCTTGAAAAGTTAGATTCTTACTTCTCTTGTTCTTTTTCAAAGACTTGGAGGACTTTGAAGTCACCTTTACATTCCCCTCAATTTGCGCAATAATATCATCAAGCAATTGTTTTTCTGCTTTGTTCACTCGTTTATCAGATTTTCTATCTTCTTGAATTTCTTCTTTACTCTTTTCTAGTTCAATCTGTTTATCAAAGTTCATTTGGGATTGTAATTTTGTAACTTTGTCTTGATCGAATAGATTCTCATAAGTTAAAAATTTTAGGATCAAACAAAACATATACATCATGCTCTTTCTTTGATCTCTCTTTAATTTCTCTATCAGATTCTCTTTTATGATCTATTCTATTTGTTCTCTCAATATCTGCTCAATATTTTGCTTCTCGACTTTTATTTGTCTACCTTTGGTTTTTTCAATAGATTTTTCTTGAATCTCAATAGATAGTAGGCTCTTTTGTTCATCAAATCTATTATCTTCATGAGTTTTTGGTTTCCATATCTTTTGAAATGATTTTATTCTGGTTTTGGTTTCTTCAAAATATTCTTTCATCCCACCTTTTCCTATATTCAAATGCAAAGGTATCTCCTCTTGATATTTACAAATTTTTCCTTCATGCTCACTTACAAGTCTATGTCTGCATGCACTCTTATACGCTAGACAATCCCAGAACATATGCCCAAATTGATCGCACCAAAAACATCATATAGGTCTCTTCTCAGTCCAACTTGATTTCCTAGATATCACTCTAGGCATGGATCTTCTAAGACCTAATGACTCTTTTTGTGCAGATATTCCTTGGACCTTTACCTCGTGTTCATTATCACACTTCAATGTTTGTAGGTCCTTAACTTGGTTAGTCCACAAGTCAATCTTTCAAAAATCTCAGAATTCAATACTTCCTTTACATCTTTAATGCTTATGCCCATTAGCTGGATAGTGTCAGATATTGCATTTATTGTTTGCATTAACGTCATGACGATACCAAATTTTGATTTTATAGATTCATTTATGTTTATTTATATTTCTTTAATTCGCTCTTCATATCTCCTAAACTGTTCCTCAATCATTTTATTCATTTTAGTTTCTTGTGCACAGACGTATCACAGAACCTGAAATGCTGGTACCTGGGATATCCGATTTGACGCCGAGGTTCCTGTCTGTCTTCTCAAGGAGTTGGTGGCGTGACGAGGATCATCTGGCAACCGCCTCGCTTCACGTCGGGTTCAGGTGTCGGAGAAGGAAGCTGGTGAATGGGAAGAGCCAGCGCGGGGTTGGATCATTCCCCTGGTGTGCACCGTTCCCACTGTCCAACGAGCGGTGTCTGCGCGCTGGGTGCCTCGCCCTCTCTCTGGTGTGGCGATTGTCGTAAGGCCCCTACCCTCTCAGAAGAGACGAGCGAACGTGCATATGCGTGAGACCGTAGGCATCAGGAGCGAGAAAATCTAGGTAGAACGCTCAAACACAGAAGTCACGCGATCGGTGCGTAGACAAGCTCAATGATACGATGGAAATATAACTGAAGTCGTCCAACAAAATTTGAATGATACAGTGATGCCCGCAACAGTGCGGGTCGGTGATACGAAAATCTGCTATAATGCGGATGGGCGAATACAAATATGCTGTCGCTACAGTGCGGGTCGGCCGAATATAACATAGACCTCCCGCTACAATGCAAGAAGTTACCCTTGAGTCTCGGTAGTCTTCAGAACTTTTCTTTTCTTCAGTCTTTAGTCCAAGCTTTACTTCAAGTCTTCTTCAAATAATTATCTTCACTTCATAAACCGAAATAGCCTCCAATCACACAGTAATCCTGGAAAGACGTTCCACATAGGAGATCCATAGGGTGGGGATCTTTACTTCGAGTCTTCAAACACTTTCTTCACTTCATATAATCTCTCAAATCATCAATCGGCCCAACCTGGAAAGGTGATCCACAGATGAGATCCACGGGGAGTATAGCTCTTCTTTACTTTAGTCTTCAAAAACCTTTCTTTACTTCATATAATCCTCTGAAAAATGATCAATCGACACTTCCTTCTCTTCCCTCTTTCTCTTCCCCTCTTCTCTTTTCTTCCTTGGAGAAGCATCCCACAAGAGATCCACGAGGATAATACTCTTTACTTCTATCTTCAATCACTTTCTTCACTTTATATAATCTCTAAAATCATCAACCTGGAAAGAAGTTCCACAGAAGAGATCCATGGGGTAGTACTCTTTACTTCCGTCTTCAATCACTTTCTTCACTTTGTATAATCTCTAAACTCATAAACCTAGAAAGAAGTTCCACACAAGAGATCCACGGGGAAAAACAAATGAATTTGCATCTATTTATAGACCTCCCTAGGACTGCCTTACTAGAATCTTCTAACCTCCTCACTCTGGACTTTCTTCTGGAATCTTCTAACCTCCTCACTCAACTTTCTATTTCAGAATGATCTTGCATGTCCATCTGCTATTTTGGGGAGAATCCTATCTCTTAATTCTATTTTTGATTTTTCTTCTTTTTATTTTTCCAATTCTTAATGTACATTAATTAATTATTTTTGAAGTGCTTGACCTAGGATAAAGGCCAATTTCAAGGGTCCAAGTTAGGGTTTTTGGTTGGAGAAATTAGGGATTTCCTACAACTAATCTCAAGCATGTCAGATTAAGGGTTTATTTACAGTTATGGCCTAAACTCTAAGGGTTTCCAAGGATTCAGGTCAAGTTTTTCAAGGGTAAAACTCTCATTTTCAAGGGGTTTCTTGAGTCAAACCTAGGATCTATGGATCAAACGTTAGCGATTTACACACATAGATCTAACATATATATTTAACTTGGTTTTGCATCTCACATGAAATCAAATATGGCCAAAACATGCACAATTTATACCACTTTCTCATGCAAAAAATCACACAAAACCCAAAAATCAATGAACTTTGAAAAAAAATCATGCACACTTCCCTGAGCGATTTCATCCCAACAGGTCCTCCGTCTCCAATAAACCCCTGATCTCTCTGGGCCCCCTGAAGAGCTGTGGGTAGTAGTCGGTGATGTCCTCATATGCCTGGCATTTGCATGTGTAGTGCTCCTCATCCTCCACCTCCTCTCGACATATCTTGCATAATCTCTCATCCTTGGGGGTATGTGTCGCACGCCCAGCCTGAATCTCGAGCTGGTGTGATGATACTATGAGATTCCCAATGGTCACTCTCTGCTGATGCCATGTATCGTGGTGTTCTGAATGAAATCATCTGCTGTTACGGTCAGGAAGTGCTCTCTATAGTGTTGCCTCTTTGTGGGAAGAGGCTCCCGTGGTGCTATCCATGTCTCCCTGACGTGTATCTGTAGTAGGTCATGACGGATGATCCTGTTCCTCTCTAAACGAGAGAGGGTAATGTAGGGGTAAGAGAGGTCATACTGAAAAGGGGCGAGATCTATAATGCTCATGCCATGGTTTGCTAACCATCGGTAGGTCTGTGCATACCATACTCTCTAATGCCCCATCTCTGTCAAATGTCTAGAGGTCTCAAATGCAAGCTTGGTGAGTCTGCTGGTGGGGAGCTCTCTGACTCTCAAAATAAAGATCACCAGCTGAAAGAAGGCCTCCACTAGCATCAGTGGTGTGCCAAGCTCAACTCGTATAATGTCATGTGGAACGGAGCGCTTCTTGTGGAGCAAGCATGAGATCATGGTGACCTCGGGCCTCTTAATCCGCATCCACATCGCCTCCGTGATCCCTGCTCCCCATACTACTGCTACATACATCAATGCGGGTGTCACTAGAGTATCAAAGAGCCACCCCTTAGTCCTCGGCTCCTAAAAATGTACCTGAAAGCAGCGTCTCTCCAATCCTACAAGTGTGGCATAGCCTCTCATCAATCTATGTCTCATTGCATGTGCCATGGAGAATACCCCTGTGCTGTCCGAGAAGGTGATACCTAGGTAGACGTAAGAGTCCACTGCCTCTATCTATCCTCCCGCTGTGGTGAAGGAGGCGTGATGGCGTACTGTCATGGAGGTATGGAAGATCATGACCTTGGTCTTGCCAAGGTTCATTGTGAGTCCTCTCTCCATGCAGAAAGTATATATATATATATATATATATATATATATATATATATATATATATATATATATATATATATATATATATATATATATATATATATATATATATATATAGATATATATATATATATATATAGATAGATAGATAGATAGATCGATAGATAGATAGATAGATAGATAGATAGAGAGAGAGAGAGAGAGAGAGAGAGAGAGAGAGAGAGAGAGAGAGAGAGAGAGAGAGAGAGAGAGAGAGAGAGAGAGAGAGAGAGAGAGAGAGAGAGAGAGAGAGAGAGAGAGAGAGAGAGAGAGAGAGAGAGAGAGAGAGAGAGAGAGAGAGAGAGAGAAAGAAAGTCATATTAACATCTTCTGGAGGCCAAACTCGGCCTATGAGACAAAAGCCATGTACAAATGTAGTAACCATGTGTAGAAAATGAAACGAAATAAACACAAAGTTATCTAGGGCTGGTGAAAGGGTGGGGAGATATGGCTCTGACTCCGCAGATAATGGCCACCTAATACAGGGGATCCATAATATGAGTGAGTAAAACACCCTAGCTACTGGTGATGGGGGGAGGTGGGTGTAGTATGTGGTACATCGGTGGTGGTCTGAGTGCCTTGTGAAGGAAGACAACCCAGGGGGTGGTGGTACGTCTATGCTCCATCATGTGGTCGTAGGCTGTCCTAATGTGTGAGATATCCTCCTGATATAGTCGCGTTGACGATATCCTACCATGCGTGGTCGGCGTCGTGCACTCTGTGCTCCTGCCTGGTGGAGAGTGAGCCCAATAGAAGGGCCTATTTGATGTAGCTCAGCTCGCTGAAAGAACTGGGTAATGGTCTGCTGGGTACTCACCCATGGCAGATGTGTGGGCTCTAGTGACCGCTCTCGCCGCTCGTATGCTTCGCTGGTCGCCCCTAGTCATGCACAACTGGAGTGACTCCTCTAGCTGGAACCGTGCTCGTAGGTCTAAATATGCTCGGCATCTGATAACAAAATGTTCCTCACTCTCTACCTCTGTCTGGCATACTGGGCACCACCTCTCCTCACGTGGGACTCCCTTGGACCGACCCCTCTCAATCTCGAGCTGATGTGATGAGACCCGGAGCTTCCCAATGACGACTCGGAGGTGGTGGGGAAGATAGGTCTGCATGTATCTCGGGATCTCGATGAAGCCTGCGTCCGATATATGTAGAAAATGCTCGCGGTAATAGAGCATTTTCGGTGGCAATGTATCCCTAGGGCTCACCCATGTCCTCTATATGTATGTATGCCATATCTCCTGACGAATGACCCTATTCCTCTCTTGATGAGAGAGCAAGTAGGTGGGTGCATGTGAGTCGTACTGTAGTGGTGGTAGACTGTCTATGTCAAAGCCATGGTGGGCAAGCCAGTCTTGTGTCTATGCATACCATGAGGAGGTGTCACCAGCTAATGCCATATCATCTGATGCCTGGAAAGCACGATAAGCAATGCGCTCTGTATCCATGCTCCGAAGTCTGTGTAATAGGCATACTGTCTGGAATAGTGCCTCAACTAGCATCGGTGGTGCAGCGAGCTCTGCTCTAATGATATCATGTGGTACTGAAGGCTTGCTGCGGATAAGTCTGGCAAGCATGAGGATCTGTGGCCTCTCTAATGCTGTCCATACTGATGTAGCTGATCCCGGCTCCCATATGGCTGCCCCATACATGAGCGCTGGCGTAACCAAAGTGTCAAAGAGCCACCCCTTTGTGCGGGGCTCCTGAAAGTATGCCTAGTGGCACTGTCTCTCCATCAAGGCTAGTGCTGCATACCCACGTGTGATGCGGTCACAGGCTGCCTGAGACATAGAGAAGACCCCTGATGCTGCTGTAAATGTCACTCCCAAGTAAACATATGATCCGACCACCTCGATCGGTCCACCTGCTGCTGTGAACAAACTATGTCTGCGTACCTGTGCTGATGTATGAAAGATCATTACCTTGGTTTTACCAAGGTTCACAGATAACCCTCTGTGTCTGCAAAAGTCATCTAGGCCATGTAGGTGATGCTGTAGACCTTCTGTAGACTCTGAAACCAGTACAATATCATCAACGTACAAAAGAATATGGATAGTGGATCCCTATACCTCAATGCCATCTGCCCCCTGCTGCTGTATGTAGTCCACTATCTCATCAATGTAGAGACCGAAGAGGGTGGGTGAAAGAGGGCATCCTTGCTTCACCCCGATAGTGCTAGCAAGTGGATCAGATAAGCCCCTTGGACATCTGACTCTACCAGATACTCTCTTGTATAATGCGTAGATCCCCCATATCATCTCCTCCGGTGCTCCGATATCAAGTAATCGTCTGAAGAGTCGGTCCCTGGGAACAGTGTCAAATGCTTTGCGGAAGTCCACAAAGCAACAATATAATCTCCTCTTCCTCACCCTTGCCTGGTCGATCAGGCATCTTAGAGTGAAGATGTGGTCAATAGTAGAGTAATCTTGTCTGAAACCTGCCTGTCCTGGAGCCCTGACACCCTTCCTCTTAGCGAGAGTACTCAGCTCTGTCTCTAGTACTGCCCCATATAATTTGGCCAATATAGGGCCAATCATGATCGTCCGGTATGTAGCTGGATCCATAATATCACCTGACTTATGAATGGGCACTATGGTGTGCTCAGTCCATGAGTCCGGGAACCCTTCAACCAATGCACGGTTGAAGAGGTGGGCAATGAGCGGTGCGAGAGTCGTGCCTCCATAGATGAGGTGCTCCGCCTGTAAACCGAAATGGTCGTGGGCCCTGCCATGCTGCAACCGGGCAATAGCGCGTCCCACCATAGCGGGTGTGAAGAAGTCAGAGGTAGTAGGACGTGAGCTTTGCGGTCTGGGAATGGGGGGCTGGTCTGGGATCTCGTATAGACTCCGTGCATAGCTATGCCAAATGCTCGGGTCTCGGATAGGTGTCTACTGTGTCCTCTCTCTCAAATGTCGCCATGCCACTCCATTGTCTCGACTCATGAGGAGATGGTAAATATCCCAATACTGTCTCTCCTCCCAATCTCGCCGTTTGCGGCGAGTAAGGCTCTGCATGCGACGCTGTGCCTGTA
>CM035441.1:3554261-3681761 GCA_020310875.1 Ceratopteris richardii | reverse complement strand
TAAAAAGTTTCTCCTAATGCAAAAGCAACAAAAGAAGTGAGCAAACATTATAGATCCTTTGTGCTTCAAATTTAATGCACTAGACTATGGATATAATCAATAACATGTCAAGCCATCCAAGAGGAAGGGGATGCATTCCTTACTTCTATTTTGAAAGATATTAACTTGTGTGTTGCTCATGTGAAGATGATGACCATACAACCAAAGAAACAAGATGGGACCATACATGATTATGTAATCATTCTTGTTGAAGAGATACATTTTGCAAAATGAAATTTTCATTATGATAATCTACTTTTTCATCATCTTTCTTACACATTCTCAAGTGAACATTGATCTATAACATATGTTCATAATTGTATCCACTTGCTTAAAGATGGTATGTGTGCAAAACAAATCACTTAAGATTCAAAACTAGTATCTCCACTGTTCAACTAAGTTGTGCACATAATAAGTTTCATGAACCTAAAATTTGAAAGAAAGGAGTTTCATTGTCACTGACCACATGGTATTCAAATGTCCTAGGAAGAAGATAAAAGTTGGGTTTAAGACTTCCAGGATCACTATTCCACATCAAAAGGATCATCATCAGAGACAAAAGAGGAGTACTATCCATCATGAGAATCATGCCCTTGCTTCTTTAACTAGATATACTACAAACCCTTTCTAGTTCCATCATGGATATCCATCATCATTGTGTTTTTGTACAACATATAAAGAACTCTAAAAAGACCAATAGCTATGAAGATTCAATTTCTAGAAAATCTCTTAGTTATATAACTGCTTCGCATGGAAGTTATCGCTTGGAGAGGGGAGCGTGATGTCATAGACATAAAGGAAACCATCGTAAAACCTTAAGTTCTATGCAACTGTTTATATCTCACGATTGGTTCAGAACGTGGAGAAATGGATACTACCATCACATCCAAAACATTCAAAAAACCCTAAGATTGACTGTTTATTTGTCTAATTATGACATCTGGAGCCCTGATAACCTCAAAAAGCACAAAAAAAGGGACAACCACAGAAACGCGGGATAGGCCTCTGCAAAACTTTTGCAGAGGCCTATCCCGCGTTTCTATGGCTGCCCCTTTTTTTTGGTGCTTTGAGGTCATGTAAGGTCATTAATGGTGGAAACAACTATTACTTCTTGCAAATTTTAGGGAAATTGATGAGCTATACAACCCAAGAAACTAGGTAGGACCATATATGACTATGTGATCATTCTTCTTGAAGAGATATTTTGTAATGTGAAATTATCGTATTGGTAATATACTTTTTCATAACCATTCTTACACATACTCAAGTCCACATTGATCCATATCATATCTTCACAATCATATGCACTCAATTCAACATGCTATGTGTGCAAAGAAAATCATTTATGGTTAGAAGCTCATTTTTCCATTGGATCCATCGGTAAATTGAGTTGAGCACATAATGAGTTTCATGGACCTTAAATTTGTAATAATAAAGTTTCATATCCACTAGAAATAAACTTGCATGAACTCAAAAGCACCAAAAAAGGTCATCCATAGAAACACGCTTTCTAACAAGTCACTTACTTTGTAGTGATCCATGCATATACACCTTCTACAATGGGAGCCAGTATAAACAAACATTATCACATGAGATAAAATAGTTTATAAAATATAATTTATGATAATATCCTCATGTCTAGAAGTCTTGTTGTGCCTATGTACCCCACATAAGATGGAAATCCCCCTTTGAATGCCTCCCATTAAGGTTCTATGGGGAAAGCTTTTATGCCCCACTTACCTCATGGCCTCAATCACAAAGACCATCTATTACCATAAATGTTAACATATAAGACTCATCTAGCTTAGAAGTTAAGGTTCCGTGGATGTTTGTACTCTCAAAGTGATTTCTCCTCACAATGGGGGCCTTATAACTTAGAGCACCATGGATCATTTGTGGTTACTTGAGGAGTAAGTATTGAGTATATCTAACATGAATGATCTTTTTGACTTATATCCTTTGTAATTTTAAACTTAATAAATGATCATCTATTGAGAAAATTAACCAATAAAATGTCAATTAATGTAAACATGAACATATCTATATAAAAGTGAAAATTGAATAATCACCAAGAGAAATTATAAATGCATAGTTGTAGACTAAAAACATGTGAAAGTAGACATGTTTTCATTACAAATATCAAATCTTACAAAATTTACAAATTATCGGTATCAATGATTGTACAACTTGAAGTGCTTGCAAATGCAAGAAATCATCACAAAAATTGTGATGCTCATCCATGGTGTAAAGAATTTCTAGACCAATTCTAGATCAAAAAGATTTTTAGATATCTTAGTAGGAGAGAGGAAAGATGTGTTATTAACTCAAATTGCTCTTCCAAAGATTAATCCATTGAGAAATTTGTAGATTGCATGGTTAGAAGAATAAGAAATTTGGGAGAAATCCATCGTTCAAAGAGTCGAGGTTGTTTATCTTCTACAATAACAAGCTGAAACAGAGTGGATCTTGCATGAAAGCGACATCAGCCTGATCAACCTCCTTTGAAATTCCATTCAAATTTCTTCTATTTCTCTCATTTTTTTGAAGTTAAACCTGTTTCAAAGAAAAAAAGAAAATCATCACATAGAAAAAGATATATGACAAAAAAACTACCAACCTCATTTATAGTTGAATTTTGAATGAATTTAGCTATATTATCCACTCTCTTCACAACCTATAAACAATACAACATAAAATATAAGTATTAAAGAAAGAAATACTATAACATGTATAATAAAAACATTTGTAGATTCTTAACCTTATGCCCTTGTCAATATAGCTTATATTCAAATAGATCATCAAAAATATCTTTTCTCCTAGAAATCTTGTAAGTCTTGATTTGGATATCTTCACCTAAAAAAATTTTGCAATCTACATAAACGAAAAAAACCTCCATCATTAAGAAATTATAAATGTTATGGAATGACTAATGCTTTGAAAATTTCTTGCAATGTTTAGCTTGTAAGGCTATGGAATGGTTGTTCTTCTAACTACATAGAAAGAAATATAGCCAAACCACAAAGAAAACATATGTAGATAGGTCAAAAACATATTAAGTGCCATAACTCAAAATTTCACAAAAATGCTAAGATCTTCATGCAATTGTTGGAAAGCACCTGTAAGGGTATGAAGTGGTTGTTCATCCATCAAAGTAGAAGGAAATATGTTTGTAACAAATAAAAGCATATCTAGATATGTCAAAGATATATTCAACACTATAAACCATGCAATATTCCAAAGTAATACTTACAATTGATAGAATATCTCATTCTAGTAGAGTTTTCAAGTGTCATAGTTGCCATTTCAAGACATGTTGTGCAATAGCAACCATCCCATTGTCTTTGTGGCCACAATGAAGAACCAAGCTTCCGAGATGTATAAGTTCATGAGGCCCATATCTAGAGGCATGTACACCCATGCACCTTTGGAGTACTCATTAGGCATTATTGTCCATCTGTAGCTTTGATATTGTGACACCTCAATGTGAGAACTTCGTCTTTTGGTTGCCTACAACCTTTAGATGTTGCCATTGAAGTTCAAGGTCTTCAATCTACAACAATAATTCAATAGGGGAGATGCCAATAGCTTGGAATACACAGACAAGAGCTTCAATGATGTGCTACAGAAAGAAACTAGTGGAAAAAAGATGTCCTTTTGGGACCTACTATGAAAATATGAGGTTTAGGAGGAAAATACTTCTTTTCTTAGTATTTTTAAAAAAAGTCCCCAGCCCAAACCATGCACGGATTTCAAATTTGTGGTAAAAAAGAGCACTTTTGACCCTAAAAAGTAATGGGGGGTCCATTGTGAGGTGTTATGATAATCTTTTAAGCTTTCAAAAAAATTTTGAATTTCTGGGCCCAACCTAGTACGAGATTTCTTCCCTCTCTAGAGACAACTCATTAAATAGGGGAGAAAGTTGTCCCCTCTCTCCCCCTCAGCCTAGTATTTTATAGCGTATTGACTGTGGCCACCACCCTCTTCTGATTGGTCAATCACTAATCACTCCTTAATCTAAAAGCCCATGCAGGGTTCATTTTTTCCCCTAATGGTATGCTCGACATCTGGTAACAAAGTGCTCCTCATTCTCTACCTCTGTATGGCATATTGGACACCACCTCTCCTCTCTAGGGACTCCGATGGTTCGACCACTCTCGATCTCCATCGGATGTGATGAAACTCAAAGCTTCCCAATGATGACTTGAAGGTAGTGTGGTAGGCATGTCTGCATGTATCGCGGAGCCTCAATGAAGCACTTGTCAAAGATATGTAGAAAATGCTCGTAGTAGTGGAGCATTTTTGGTGGCAATGTATCCCTGGGTCTAATCCATGACCTTTGTATGTATGTATGCCATATCTCCTGTCGAACTACCCAATTCCTTTCCTAGTGGGAGATCGAATAGGTGGGGGCCTGTAAGTCGTACTGCAATGGTGGTATTCTTTCTATGTCAAACACATGATGGGCCAAGTAGTCTCATGTCTCTGCGTACCATGAGGAGGTATCTCCTGCTAATGCCATGTCGTATGGTGCCTGGAAAGCTCGTTAAGTGATGCGCCCTGTGTCCATGCTCTAGATCCTGTGTAATAGGCATACTGTCTGGAACAGTGCCTCTACTAGCATCGGTGGTGCTTCGTGCTCTGCTATGATAATATCATGTGGTATTGAAGGCTTGCTTCAGATGAGTCAGGCAATCATGAGGATCTGTGGCCTCTCCAATGCTATCCATGCCGATGTAGCTGATTCTGGCCCCCATATGGCTGCTCCATACATGAGCATTGGTGTGACCAAGGTGTCGAAGAGCCACCCTTTTGTGCGGGGCTCCTGAAAGTGTGCCTGGTGGCACTGTCTCTCCATCAAGGCTAGTGCTGCGTATCCACATGTGATGCAATCCCGGGCTGTCGAAGACATAAAGAAAACCCCTGAAGTTGCTGTGAATGTCACTCCAAGATAGACATCTGATCCGGCTACCTCAATTGGTCCGCCTGCTCTTATGAAAGAACTCTGTCTCCTCACTCGAGCTCATGTATGAAAAATCATAACCTTGGTTTTACCAAGGTTCACAAATAGCGCTCTATGTATGCATAAGTCATCTAAGCCGCGTAGGTGGTGTTGTAGACCTTCTGCGGACTTTGAAACCAAAATAATATCATCAGCATATAAAAGAATATGAAGAGTGGTCCCTCGTACCTCAATGCCCTCCCCTCCCTGCTGTCAAATGAAGTCCACTATCTCATCAATGTATAGGCCAAAGAGGGTCGGTGAAAGAGGGCATCCTTGCTTCACCCCGATGGTGCTAGCAAGTGAGTGGGATAAGACACCAAGACATTTGATTCTACCAGATAGTCTCTCATATAAAATGTAGATCCCCGATATCATCTCATTTGGAGCTCCGATATCGAGTAGACGTCTGAAGAGTCACTCCCTGGGAACTGTGTCGAAGGCTTTATTGAAGTCCACAAAGCAGCAATATAGTCTCGTCTTCCTCACTCTGAGAGAGAGAGAGAGAGAGAGAGAGAGAGAGAGAGAGAGAGAGAGAGAGAGAGAGAGAGAGAGAGAGAGAGAGAGAGAGAGAGGGAGGGAGGGAGGGAGGGAGGGAGGGAGGGAGGGAGGGAGGGAGGGAGGGAGGGAGGGAGGGAGGGAGGGAGGGAGGGAGGGAGGGAGGGAGGGAGGGAGGGAGGGAGGGAGGGAGGGAGGGAGGGAGGGAGGGAGGGAGGGAGGGAGGGAGGGAGGGAGGGAGGGAGGGAGGGAGGGAGGGAGGGAGGGAGGGAGGGAGGGAGGGAGGGAGGGAGGGAGGGAGGGAGGGAGGGAGGGAGGGAGGGAGGGAGGGAGGGAGGGAGAGAGAGAGAGAGAGAGAGAGAGAGAGAGAGAGAGAGAGAGAGAGAGAGAGAGAGAGAGAGAGAGAGAGAGACTTTTTAACATCTATTAGAGGCCAAAATCTGCCTATGAGACAAAACATATACATCAACATGATTCGAACCACTGTAATCCCAAAAGAAAAATAAAAATGCGAGTACAAAACAAAGTATAAAAGGCAGGGGTAATAGCTAGCATTGAGGGTGTGGGGTGCTATTGATATGCACTCTATATGCTTAGGGGGTGAGATACAAATATGATATGTATAGGGAGGGGAGGGTGGGTGGAGTCATAGCCCTCTAGATGCCTGGAGTGGATGTAGGATATAATGCATTGATGGATAAGGCATCGTGGCGAGCGTCAGAATGCTCTACACCTCCAAATTTGCAGGGGTGCATTGTTGACATCTCCATATCTCCATGCCATGGCATGCATTAATCGCTTGAATCTCTCAATGGTGGAGATGGGCTCTCTGGACCAGGGGTCTCGGTCATCGGCGCTATCGTCTAAGCTCCTCTACTCTTTGTAATGTGACACCTCATGTCAGTCTGGGCTCTCGCGTGTTTGTGGGTCTAAAGAAATCTGTAATATGAGTCTGGGGGATCGGGTGTATCTCCATCCACTCAAGAAGTGAGGCACAGAGGCATTGGAGCTCTACTCGAAAACGACCTAGAGGGCGTTGGTCCTCTGTCTCTAGTAATGCCCTGATCTCTCTGGGTCCCCTGAAGTGCTGTGGGTAGCGGTCTTTGATATTCTCACATGCATGGCATTTTACTCGTCCTCCACCTCCTCTCTGCAGATCTTGCATAATCTCTTGTCCCAGGGGGTGTGTGTCGCTCGCCCAGCCTCAATCTCGAGTTTGTGTGACAATACTATGAGCTTCCCAATGGCCACTCTCTCTGTTAGTGCCATGAACCATGTATGTGTCCATGTATTGTGGTCTCTAGATGAAACCATCCACCTTCAGTGTCAGGAAGTGCTCTTTGTAGTGTTGTCTCTTTTTGGGAAGAGGCTTCTCTGGTGTTATCGATGTCTCCCTGATGTGTATCTATAGTAGGTCCTGACGAATGATCCTATTCCTCTCCAAACGAGAGAGGGTAATGTAGGGGGAAGAGAGGTCATACCGAAAAGGGGGAGGTTGGTAATGCTCATGCCATGGTGTGCCAACCATCGGTAGGTCTATGCATACCATACTCTCTCATGCCCTGTCTCTACCAAATGTTTGGAGCTCTCAAATGGAATCCTGGTGAGTCAGCTAGTGGGGAGCTCCCTGACTCTTAGGATAAAGGTCACCAACTAGAAGAGGGCCTCCACCAGCATCGGTGGTGTGCCAAGCTCAGCCTGTATAATGTCATGTGGAACCCAGGACTTGCTGCGGAGTAGGCATGAGATCATGGTGACCGGGCCGAGAGAGAGAGAGAGAGAGAGAGAGAGAGAGAGAGAGAGAGAGAGAGAGAGAGAGAGAGAGAGATGAGAGAGAGAGAGAGAGAGAGAGAGAGAGAGGGAGGGAGGGAGGGAGGGAGGGAGGGAGGGAGGGAGGGAGGGAGGGAGGGAGGGAGGGAGGGAGGGAGGGAGGGAGGGAGGGAGGGAGGGAGGGAGGGAGGGAGGGAGGGAGGGAGGGAGGGAGGGAGGGAGGGAGGGAGGGAGGGAGGGAGGGAGGGAGGGAGGGAGGGAGGGAGGGAGGGAGGGAGGGAGGGAGGGAGGGAGGGAGGGAGAGAGAGAGAGGGGGAGAGAGAGAGAGGGAGAAGAAGAGGAAGACGAAGTAGAAGCAAAAGAAGGAGAGTGAGAATGAGAAGGAGAATGAGAAAGAAAGATATATTAACGTCGTCAAAGGCCAAGATTGGCCTATGAGACAGAACCGTGTACATCTGTGGTCACCTCTATGCCAAAATGAAAAGAAAAGAAAATATGGTTACGATCAAATATGGAAGTACATAAAAAAAGGTGGAAATGGAAGGTGGAAATGGGGGGTGCTTGGTAAGTAGGGGAGATAGTAAGAATAGTAGAGTGTGGGATGCGTTGAGGAGCGTGGCTCTCATACTCTCTCCACACACACACACACACACACACACACACACACACAGAGAGAGAGAGAGAGAGAGAGAGAGAGAGAGAGAGAGAGAGAGAGAGAGAGAGAGAGAGAGAGAGAGAGAGAGAGAGAGAGAGAGAGAGAGAGAGAGAGAGAGAGAGAGAGAGAGAGAGAGAGAGAGAGAGAGAGAGAGAGAGAGAGAGAGAGAGAGAGAGAGAGAGGGAGGAGGGAGGGGGAGGGAGGGAGGGAGGGAGGGAGGGAGGGAGGGGAGAGAGAGAGAGAGAGAGAGAGAGAGAGAGAGAGAGAGAGAGAGAGAGAGAGAGAGAGAGAGAGAGAGAGAGAGAGAGAGAGAGAGAGAGGGAGAGAGAGAGAGAGAGAGGGAGAGGCATGCATACATACATACATACACACACATACATACATACACCTTCTGTTTTTGTTCACACACTTGCTGCTTGTTATGCTCAGTGCTTCTAGTACAATGGGAGTTAGAAAAATTCCTTTTATAGGTATCAAATTAGCTTAGTAAGCTAATGATTCCAAGTGGAATCACTTAAAAGGATGCACTATACACAAAGCAATCAATTTAGCAATTGAATCATTATGCCGATTTTTTAGGACCTCTATAGAGTTTGATCAACGCGTGCTTCGATGCAATTTTCTCCAAATTGGCTGAATGGATTATCTTCAAAATTTGTGAGCATGTAGAGAGCGTGAAGTTAATTCCAACAAGCTATAGAACATTGAAAACGATAAAGGAATGACTGAGATATGAGCAGTACAAGTTGACTGTTATGAGTGACTATGACAGAGAGACCATAGATAAGTATTGATCTATTGTATTAGAACAAAATGTTGTACAAGATCATAGGCATGATAATCATAGCCTAATGATGATGAGAAGTGTAGGTTACAATGTAGACCTCACTCTCTTACAATGTGGCAATGGAGAACTCAGGAATAGAGTCACACACCCCACACATTTTTGACATCTTTTATAGATGAGATGTTTGAAATTGAATTTGAATCCTCCATTGGATCTCACTAAAAAATAGTCCTCCAATCTAGGAGATATTCCCTCAAATGAAGTCGTGAATTTTCCAACTACCAAGTTCACGAGTTTGGTAGTGATTACAAATATTCTCTCAAGTCAAAAAATGACTTTTACAAAAGGTAAAGGATAAAAACTTCCTAGCAATGGTTTCCATGGAGCTTCAATTGTTCATGAACTTTTGGCCAAATGTGTAGGCTTGAACTTTGCACCAACACAAAACTCGCTGCTAAATAGGCAAAGAAGAAAGAGGCTAGAATGGTTGTTGCAGAGGCCTCTACACCAAAAACAGAGTCTGCTAATCTTGTGCAGGAAGAAGAATGGGTGTTTACTACTGTTTGCAGTTTTGAACCATCTTCTCGTGAGCAGTGCATGTCTGCAGTAGACTTAGATGTTTAGTGCTTTGACAGTGGGGTGAACAAACATATTACCTCACAACACAATTTCTTCTCTTCACTTGAGCCTGCCCCTAGAGGGAATACTGTTATCCTGTTATGGGAGTTGGTAAGATTATTTTGACTATTGTTGATGGTAGTTCTTTCACTTTATCAGATGCTTTGTTTGTTCCAGGGATCAAGAAAAACTTCTCATCAATTTTTGCATTAGCCAAGATTGGCTTGGTTGTGAAATTTGTTGATGAGAGATGTACAATTCATGATCTGTCAAATGGCAACGTGATTATTGCTTCTGGCATTTTATGTCATGGGCTGTATAATCTCATAGACTATGAAAGATCTGTAAAGGATTCAACATGTGCAGTACATGATTCTTAGGCTATGTGAGATGCAAAGCTTTGGCATGCATGCTTTGGTCATCTGAATTTTGCTAGTTTGCTACGCCTGTAGAAATCCAAAATGGTTTCCTCTTTGCCCAAACTTGAGGCACCTCAAAAACATGTTTGTGAAGGCTGTATTTTGGGCAAAATGCAGCGTTCCTCCTTTCCAAAAGACGGTTCAGTTCGGGCTACTCAAAAATTGCAGCTTGTACACAGTGATGTCAATGGTCCTATGTAGACACCTTCTTTTGGAAATTACCTTTACTTCGTGACTTTCATCAATTATTTTTCCAGGCATGATTGGGTATATCCATTGAAGGAAAAGTCCGAAGTGTTCATGTGCTTCAAACAATTTTTGGTTTTGGCTGAAAATATGTCAGCATGTAAAATGGGCACGCTCCGTTCTGATCAAGGGTGGAATATATGTCCTCTGATTTTAATGCATTTTTGGCTGAACGTGGGATAAAACACCAGTGTATAGTGCCGTATACACCTCAATAGAATGGAGTTATTGAATGAAAGAATATGTCACTCATGGAGATGGTGAGGTGTATGGTCAAGAGTCAAGCTTTACCACATAGTTTCTCGCTTGAGGCTGTCATGTGTGCAACATATGTACTTAATGAAAGAACTTGGAGAAGCTTGTAGAAGGTAGAAAAATACATTTTGAAGTGACAAAGTTTGGTCTAGCCAACCAGCACGAGACCAGCCTTTGAGCTTATGGAGACTCAAATAGACCTTATAAGCATAAGATAAGTGCAAAGAAACGCACTATGTACTTTGGAGCATCAAGGAGAATGAGTCGATACAAAACAGATAGGTTCGCGGGTCGACTAGCTCAAAAAACTTATTATCTATGGAAGAGACAATGAACTTCAAATACCCATAGCGACCAGCTTGATTACAATTAGAAAAACTCCTTTTATGAGAGTGATAAAAATAGGGTTAAGTGTATAGAATGAAAAAATTATAAGGAATAACCAAAATATGCTATAGGAATGAATGAGACATTCACCGGTGGTACTTCCTATTTTTCCGGAATACACAGAGATTGACCCCGAGACAGAAAAACTCAGATTTCTCCCAATCTACCAAACCAAATGCTATAAACATTTATAGGCATAAACTAGACACTAATAACTTTCCAATGAGCCATCTTACACTCAATTTGGAGCTTTGGAGAAAGATCAAAAGCCTTTGCAATATTACTGTTGGTGAAGAATATGATGCAGAGAATTGAAGGAGCAAGACAATGATGGTCACAAGTGTATGTATATTGCTTCCATGTAATGCACAAGTGATTTCAAGTCTTTATATAGACTCTAGGAGTGTTCCACGACTTCTACAAGTGAAGTTTGAATTCAAATGAAGGTGGGAATGGTTGTTGGAGGGAATCAATTCACTTTCCTACAATCTAGGAAAAGTGAAGATCTAGTTTGATCTACTTTTAGGTGATTGATTGCTTGATTGAATGCAACTTCAACCACCACAAATTCATGGGATTTGGGCTTTATCTTTCTACCTTTACATGTGCAAAGCTCAAGGCTTTTACAACGGTAAATGAACCATCAAAAATCTCTCAAAAAATACAATAAATGAGCATAAGAAGAAAAAGAACTCCAACTGATATTCTTTCGATGCTATAGACTTTGATGTAGATCAAATCCACCTCAAGCATAGTGTAAGCTTGATGTTCCAATAGCTCCCCCTCAAGCTAAAGTATGCTTGAGTCTTCATTTTCTGATAGGTTGAAGACCTGCCATAACTTTGAATCTACAAAGCTTTATTCCATCAAGTGCCTTCGTCATCATATCTGCTACTTTCTTTTCAGTTGGAACAAAAGAAATGTCAATCTCCTTTGCCATGAGCTTCTCCTTGATGAAGTGGTAATGGACTTCTATGTGCTTGGTTCTAGCATGGAAAATAGGATTTTCCGCTAGATGCATGGAACTTACATTATCTCCAAATATGTGAGGTTTGGAACTCACAAGTCCCAAATCTGTATACAATGCTTTTAACCATATTGCCTCTTGAATTGCTATGGTCAAGCCTCTGTACTCTGCTTCAGTTGAGGATAAAGCAACTGTTGGTTACTTCTTGGAACTCCATGACACTAGCTTCGAACCTGCAAATGCTAAGTAACCAGATGTACTTTTTCTATCATCCTTAGCTCCTACCCAATCTGCATCTGAGTAGATTTTGATATCCAAATCTGAAGAGTAAGGATAGAATATACCTTCATTGATTGTACTTTTGAGATACTTAAGTACTCTCTTGGCCGCATCCATGTGTGGCCTTCTCGGTGAGTGCATGAACTGACTAAGCACTCCCACACTATATGAGATGCCTACCCTTGTATGAGTAGCATATATCAAGCTACGTACCAAGCTTTGATATTCTTTTAGGTGTTCAATTTTCTCACCTTCATAAAATCTTAGTTTATGATTCATCTCCAAAGGTGTGCCTGCAGGTTTAGTGTTCTCCATTTTGAACTTGAGAAGAAGATCCTGAATGTATCTTCTTTGAGTCAAATACATTCCTTCTGTATATATCACTTGCATACCTAGGAAATGTTGGTGCAGTTCATAAGACTACACATTTGGCTTCTAATACATACACATTTGGAGAAGCATAGGAACCAATGCTAGTGGTTAATTACCACTTTACTTTTTTGTAAAAGTCAATTTTGACTTTGGAATCTTTGTAAACACCTACCAAAGGAACTCGTGAAAAAAGTTAGCTTTAATTGATGGAATATCTCCTAGGATGTAGGAGCATGATTAGAGAGAGCCAAAAGTTTGAATTCGAATTCAAACTTTGAACTCAATCACTATTAAAGTGTTCATAAAAAAGTCGCAGCTAGAAGAGTCATTTTCCGAGCTTCTCATTGTCAATTCTGAGTGTGTGTGAGGCCTACACTCTAGCTCACACCTATCTACACCATTAGGCAATGATCTTCATGCCAATGGCATTGTATAACATTGTTCATTAATACATATATCTACATTGTTCACTTCTGAGTTCTCTATCATAGTGTCTCTAAGTCTGTCAACTTGTGGAGATCATATCACACTCATTTCTACACCAAATTCAATGATCTATAGCTTGTTGAAACCAGCTCAGAGTTGTCTACATGCTACTAGAATTTTAAGGATTTCTATTCATCCATTTCAGAGAAAATCTCGTGGAGGTGATCACTGGTCAAAGTCAACAACAGTCCTAAAATATCGGGGGTAAAGGTTTACTTGCTAAATTGATTTCTCTGAGCATAGTTAATCTTTTTAAGTGATATCAATTGGAATAGTTAGCTTGCTAAGCTAATTAGATACCCCTAAAAGGAATTTTTCCAATTGCTACTGTGCTGGTCATACTGAGCAAAAGATACAGCAGGTGTCAAGTAAAAAATAGAAGGTTTTCTTGAGATCTTGAATTCCAAAGTTATCTGTTTTGATTCATTTGTTTCATACATCATCTCCAAAGTACATAGGCCATTTTATGGTATCATTGGAAAGCTAAAAGGATTCACTTATCAACTCTGAAGCATCAAAGGGCTGGTACAAAGTAGGATTTGGCAATACCCTCTCAATCTCTTGGAGTGTCCATCCATCATTCCCAACAGTGGTATCAAAGCTAAATTAAGGTAAAATGGGAGATGGTTTTCCTTCATTTATTGATAAATTGGACAAGAACTTCTATCAAGCATGGTCTCTAAGGATGAAGAGATACCTACAAGGAAGGAGTCTTTATGGATACATCTCAGGAGATGAGGAATTGCCCTCATTCAAAACCAGAGGACTACCAACAAAGGAAGAACATGAAAAGCTCAACACATGGTGTGCCAAGGATGCATTCGCAAGGTCTTATTTACTTAACTCCATTTTTGATTTTCTTTTGCCACGTATTAGAAACTGTAAGACATCCCAAGAGACTTGGGAAACCTTGTCATCCTATTTTTCTTCCAGCACAAGGGCCAGAAAAATTCAGTTGTGGATTGAATTCACCACACTAAGCAAGCAACCTAAGCAGGCTATTTCAGAGTTTGTGACCAAGATTAAAGATGTAGCAGATCAGTTAGCAAGCATAGGAGAAGAGATTGAAGAAGAGTAGATAGTAAGGCAAGTGATCAATGGGATTAAAGCTGATGACAAATGGGAAAGCTTCACCACTGCCATAAACCTATACATGGACATGCAAATTCCAGACCTTACAACTTTCATCGGGCAATTGTTCACTCATGAAGCCAAGCTCAACAAGAATGGAGATTCATCCAAAGGTAATAGCTCTTCTGCCCTATACACTGATAAAAGTAAAGCTAAAGACAAAGGCAAGAACAAGAAGATAGAGGATGAAGGCACTACCTCCCAAGCCAACTATGCAGGGAGAGGTAGATCATCAAGAGGAAGGGGCAGAGGAGGTAAGCAAGGTAGGGGGAGATCCTATAACTCCTCACCATGCAACATTTGTGGTTTATCAAATCATACTACAGATGAGTGTTTCAAGAATAACAAGGATCAGAGAGGAAGAGGATATCAAAGAGATGGATACTCACAGTCAAGAGGTAGATTCAACCATCACCAAGGCTACAACAACAACTACAACAACAATTACAACAACAATTACAATGGCAACTACCAAGGAGGATTCAAAACCAGAAAGGATTACAACAACTATACATAAGAGCAAGATGATTCTCTTCTGATCATGAACATGACTTCAAAACCATGTACAAATGATGACCACCTATTCTACATTGACTGAGGATGCTCAAATCATGTGGCTGGCAATCTAGCTCTACTCTCTGACCTTGAAGAACCAAAAGGTAAGCATCAAGTACAAACATGTGATGACACCAAGCACTCAGTAGTTAAAGTTGGAAATGTTAAGACTTGTGATGGAAATCATAACTTGTTGAGTAGGGTAATATATGTACCAACCATTACCAAACATTTGATGAGTGTTGGACATATTGTGGAAAAAGGTTTGCAGGTTAGGTTCAACCAATTTGGAGCATTTGTGGAAGATCCTAAGCAAGGTTTCAAAAGGATTGCTAAAGGAGAAAAGACAGGTAGACTTTTTACTTTTGAGCTAGAAGACACAAAGAATATTGCACTATACAGTTATAAAGATCAAACACTTTTAGAGCTTGAGATTTGGCATAAAAGATTAGGGCATGTAGGAGAAAGAACATTGAAACAGATATGCAGGGATCAATGTGTAATTGGAATACCCAATGTTTCCAAACAACACATGATATATAAATGTAGTGCTTGTGAGTTTGGGAAGTCTCACATGTTATCCTTCTCAAGAAAAGGCTACATGCATGAGGACTATCTAGAGCTTGTCCATACAGATGTATGGGGACCAAGCGAAGACCCCTCAATCTCACGATCAAGGTACTATGTATCTTTTATTGATGATTATAGCAGGTGGACTGTGTTGTACTTTATGAAACACAAAGATGAAGTGTTCAATTGTTTTAAAAAATATCTTGAACGTGTTGAGAATCAGACAGGAAAGAATCTAAAGAGGCTAAGGTGAGGAGGTGAGTACTTCTCCAATGAGTTTGAAGCATTCTTGCAGGACAGAGGCATTAAGAGAGAAATCACCACAAGGTATACTCTTGAATAGAATGGGGTAGCTGAGCGAAGAAATAGGTTGATTGTTGAGACAGCTAGGTCAATGTTGAATGAGAAGAAATTGCCCAACTATTTATGGGCAGAGAGTGTATCTACTGCCACTTACCTTATAAACAGGTTACCATCTAAGTCCCTTGATGGGATGACCCCTTATGAAGCATGGCATGGTAAGAGACCCTCACTTGACCATTGCAGGATATTTGGATGTGTAGCATATGTACACATTCCTTCTGAGATAAGAGGTAAGCTAGACCCCAAGGCTGAGAAGTGTATCTTTATTGGATATGATTTAAATGAGAAAGGGTACAGGTTTTACAACCCTTCAAATAAGGGATTCATGGTTAGTAGAGATGTTGTATTTGATGAAAATGATTCTTGGTATGAGAATGAATGCAGGAAGTTTAAACTACACTATGAATTGGAGGAGGAGTTTCCAAGTCTTGCTAAGGAGGAACCTACTCAGAATGAAGACACTACTTCAGATGATGAAGACATTATCAACCTTGAAGAGTTCAAGGCATGGAAGTCCAAGGGCAAAGTCAAAATGAAGAAGCTTGAAGACATACTGAATCTTCAAATCAATCAATCAGAAGATCACAAAGGGAGAGCAAAAAACTATCAGATATAGGTATGATATCTCTCTTGTTACTAAACACTCTATTTATCTTGCCAAAGTTTTGTCAATTGAAGAACCAGGATCATATGAAGAAGCCATAACCAAGAGAGAATGGAAGGAAGCTATGGATGAGGAGATTGAAGCACTCAAGGAAAGTGACACATGCGAACTAGTACCAAAGAAAGAATCCATGAAGGTAATAGGATCCAGATGGATCTATAAACTCAAAAGAAATTTTGATGGGTCAATTATTAGGTACAAAGCCAGATTGGTAGCCAAGGGTTTTGCACAAACCCAAGGCATTGACTATGAAGAGACATTCTCACCTGTAGCCAAGATGCCAACCATCAGGGTGTTGGTAAGTGTGGCTGCATCTAAAAATTCGAACATGTATCAGCTAGATGTAAAAAATGCCTTCTTGAATGGATGGATTTCAGAGGAGGTATATATGTCACAACCTCCTAGCTATGAGGACCCTAATAAGGTAACATATGTATGCAAATTGAATAAATCTCTATATGGATTGAAGCAGGCACCTAGGACATGGAATCACAGGTTATCCACATACCTTCAAGATCAAGGTTTTGTCATGAGCAAGGCAGACACTTCTCTATTCATTAAGAGAAGTAATTCAGATGTAATATACCTATGTGTTTATTTTGATGATATCATACTTAGAGGTAATGATGTGAATGGAATCAGACAAATCAAGAACCAGATGATGAAGGAGTTCAAGATCAATGATCTTGGTCTACTAAAGTATTTTCTTGGACTTGAGTTAGTCTATACTAACTCTGGAATATATATTACTAAAAAAAAATACATACAGGATATGTTGAAGAAGTTTCATTTGCAGGATGCAAAGGTTGCAAGTACTCCAATGGAGGTAAACCTAAAACTAAGTGCCCATGAAGGTGATGAAATTGATGATATTACAGGTTATCAAAGCATAGTTGGAAGCTTGAACTATGCTACCTTAACAAGGATAGATATTGCATATGGAGCCAGTGTGCTAAGTCAGTTCATGCACAAGCCAAGGGTACCTCACTTAGAAGCTGCCGAAAGAATTCTAAAGTATCTCAAGGGTACACAACATCATGGTTTGTATTTCCCTTACACTTCAGACTTGGATATCAAGATCTATTCAGATGCAGATTGGGTAGGATGCAAGGATGATAGGAGGAGCACTTCAGGATACATTTCATTTGCAGGTGATAAACCAATATCATGGTCTTCAAAGAAGCAACCTACTGTTGCTTTGTCTTCTACAGAAGCAGAGTATAGAGGATTGGCTAATGCCACCCAAGAAGCCATATGGATCAAGCTATTGTATACAGAATTGGGTTTATATACTAGATCACCATTGATCTTTGGAGATAATACAAGCTCTCTTCACCTTGCAGCTAATCCTATCTATCATGCTAGGTCCAAACATATAGAAGTCCATTACCATTATGTGAGAGAGAAGTTATTAAGCAAGGACATTCAACTAACTTATGTATCAACCAACATGTAGTGTGCATATTTGTTAATAAAAGCTTTGGATGGAACCAAACTTTGCAGGTTTAAATCAATGATTGGATTGCAGGATATACATGAAGACTGAAGATGAAAATCAAGCCAAAATGTTTGGCTTGAGGGGGAGCTGTTGGTGCAATTCACAAGCCTACACATTTGGCTTGTAATACATACACATTTGGAGAAGCATAGGAACCAATGCTAGTGGTTAATTACCACTTTACTTTTTTGTAAAAGTCATTTTTGACTTTGGAATCTTTGTAAACACCTACCAATTGAACTCGTGAAAAAAGTTAGCTTTGATTGATGGAATATCTCCTAGGATGTAGGAGCATGATTAGAGAGAGCGAAAAGTTTGAATTCAAATTCAAACTTTGAACCCAATCACTATAAAAGTGTTCATCAAAAAGTCGCGGGTAGAAGAGTCATTTTCCGAGCTTCTCATTGTCAATTCTGAGTGTGTGTGAGGCCTACACTCTAGCCCACACCTATCTACAATTAGGCAATGATCTTCATGCCAATGCATTGTATAACATTGTTCATTAATACATATATCTATATTGTTCACTTCTGAGTTCTCTATAATAGTGTCTCTAAGTCTGTCAACTTGTGGAGATCATATCTCACTCATTTCTACACCAAATTCAAAGATCTTTAGCTTGTTGGAACTAGCTCCAAGTTTTCTACATGCTGTAAAAAGTTGAAGGATTTCTATTCAGCCATTTCAGAGAAACGCGCATCGAGGTGATCACTGGTCAAAGTCTCCATGAGTCCTAAAATATCAGGGGTAAAGGTTTACTTGCTAAATTGATTTCTCTGAGCATAGTTAATCTTTTTAAGTGATATCACTTGTAATATTTAGCTTGCTAAGCTAATTAGATACCCCTAAAAGGAATTTTTCCAATACCTACTGTGCTGGTCATACTGAGCAAAAGATACAACAGGTATCAAGTAAAAAATAGAAGGTTTTCTTGAGATCTTGAATTCCAAAGTTATCTGTTTTGATTCATTTGTTTCATACATCATCTCCAAAGTACATAGGCCATTTTATGGTGTCATTGGAAAGCTAAAAGGGTTCACTTATCAACTCTGAAGCATCAAAGGGCTGGTACAAAGCAGGATTTGGCAGTACCTACTCAATCTCTTGGAGTGTCCATCCATCATTCCCAACAAGAAATATGTGAGCTCACCTAAGTCACTGATTTTGAACTCCTCTTGCATGTGTCTCTTGATCCTTTGAATGCCATTTAGATCATCACCTATCACAATAATATCATCTACATATACACATAGATAGATAACCTCATTGTGATCCCTTTTGATGAATAGAGAAGGATCTCAGTGCTAGCTTTGAACCCTCGATCTTGAAGATATCTAACCAACCTGTAATTCCAAGCTCTAGGAGCTTGTTTCAATCATATAATGCTTTCTTAAGTATGCAAACATAAGATGGATGATTAGGGTTTTCAAAACCTAGTGGTTGTGACATGTATACCTCTTCACTTATCCAACCATTTAAAAATGCATTTTTCACATCAAGTTGGAGATGTCTCCAATTCCTTGCAGCAGCTACCATTATCAATGTCCTGATTGTAGTCATCTTTGCAACTGGTGAGAATGTTTCCTCATAGTCTATACCATGAGTTTGTGAGCATCCTTTGGCAACTAATCTTGCCTTGTACCTACAAAGTGATCCATCTAAATTTCTTTTAACTTTATATACCCATCTGCAACCAATTACCTTTTGATTCGGCGACATTGGAACCAAATCCCAAGTGTCCATCTCCTTTAATGCATCTATTTCTTCTTTCATGGCCTTTTCCTAATTAGGGTTTTCCTTTGCCTCTTCATAGGTTGAGGGTTCCTCTGAAATAGAGTCTTTTGCCAAGTATATTGAATGCTTCGTAACAAATGTGGAATCATATCCATACCTTTCTGGTTGTGTCTTCTCTCTTGCTGATCTTCTAGGTACTTGTTTGGAGCATTCTCCAACCTCTTGCATCTTTGCTTTGTGTTGGGGGATTCTTGGACAAGAAGGGATTTGAGTGTTTGTAGGAGAAAAGGGAAAGACAAGAAGAAAGATACACACTGGAAGCCTCTGTCGATTATAAGAAGACAAATACAATGGTGATGCCCAAATACAATCCAATGCTTCTTTGCAAAATCCCGCAGAGAGCTCAAACACAAAATACCAAATACCCAAGGGTCTTGTTGTTGTCGGCCTTCTCTGCACCAGACCTCCACCTTCTCCAAGTCTGCACTTGTGCACGCCTTGCACCAAGCTACCAATAAGGAGGAGGGTTGGACACCTTTTGTCGGCACACACACAGCTTCAATGGGACCTTGGGATCCTTGGGATGACTAGCTTAGCACTTCTCTGCACACTTCCTTAGTCACTCTTCATGCACACCTTACACTTCACTTCTCTGTGTCGCACACTGTGTGTCTCTTGCACCTCTCTCTCTTGCCTAACTTAGACTATGCTCACCTTGCTTAGTCCTCCAAGAATAGTCCTTGCCTTGATTTTAGTGTCGATTTACGTACACTCCTAACTGCAAGAGTATCTTGGTGCTCACTTTGATGTCCCAAGATTGTCTCCTCAAGTGGGCAGCCAAGGAATCCCTGTCTTGTCATGTAGTGACTTTAGACTAAAACAGAAAATTTAATTGGGGGGCCATACTTTCACTTCCGCGTACGCTGCCGCTTCACATACCTTCACATTTTGCCTTTTAATTCTTCACTTGTGCACCTAAGAGAGGGTTCACTTGAACCTTCCAAAAAACTTTAAAAATACTTTTGAACCTTAGGGAAATTACAGAAATACCTCTGCAACCTGCAACCATCTTTCTGTAATTTACAACCCTTGTGAACAATTACTTGTGCACTACCTATGAACTTTGACACCTGAACTTTACACACTTTGACTTTACCCATGTTGACTTTGACCTTGAACTTGTTGACTTTGGATCGATTTGACTTTTATCTTTTGACTTTGACTGCAATCGACTTTGATTGCAGTTGACTTTGACCAATATGATGTTTATGGACTCAACAGTTGCCCACCACCTAATGTGCTCTCCGTCTCGGAGAGCTACAGCCAAAACTCTGTTCAATGCAGAGATGACATTTGATTCCTTTGAGAAGAGCAGTTGTCCAGAACACCACTCTTGAAAAACCAGAATGTGGAGAATATGCAGTGAAGAGCAGGTGGAAGGAATGTCCATAAGAGGGAAAATGGTACTGAATATGAGTGACAGTGGGTAGGTGAGTGAAGAGGGAATGAAGTGAAATGGAGGGCACAAGGGAAGGGAAAAGGGGTAGGGTGAATTGGTTGTGGAGGGGTAGGGTGTTGGGGTGGGGGTTGTGGGGTAGTGGACGGTGGGTGGGGGGTGGAGGAGGACTGGGAACAAGGGTAGGGGTAAAAGGGAAGATTAAGTGTAATTGGAAAAGAAAAATCATAAACTATACATGAATACATCAAACAATGTCAATGATATAGAAACACTCACAATTGCTTAAATACACCAGTGAAATAACCAAACAAGAAGGCCTGAAATACATGAAAGTGCCATGGAAACGGCCTAAAGTACATGGAAGAGCCACTAAACATAAGAAAGGTAAAGGGAAAACATGATTTCTAACTAGATGAATGTAGGAAGGTATAGCCTCGAAGAGCAAAATCAGGCAAAGCGAGCAAAAAGGGGCGAGAAGCGGCAACATAGGTAGTGCAACTGCCACTAGTGGGTGGGGTCGGGCTGGTGTGCTAGTGGCGAATAAGAACCCCTCCCAGGAGGAGCATCTCTAGGATGGGGAGGCGGGTCTGGCTACAATGGGGGAATGATAGCCGCCTGCTCTGTACAAGCAGCAACCATGCTCCGATAACGACGCATATGGTCACATTCTCATCATACCAGCCAACAAGCAGGGCTCTCGTAGATGCCCAAAGAAGCTCGCTGCCGGATCTCCAAAAGAGCCCGATTCGCAGAATCGGCCTCAGCCTAGAACGTGTCCCTCTCCTGCTGAAGTGTCCTCATAGCTGCCAGAGATGATTGCTACTGTGCAGCTGTCGAAGCATGTATGCGCTCGATCAGAGAGGCATACTAGTGATGTAGTGCATCCGTCGCTATAACCGAATCGAGTGATAGGCGTGCGGCATCTGCTCCATCCAAGGCTACGATGCTCGCATCCCGGAGTAAGTCTAGGAAGGGGGGTCCACTGAAGGTGGTGGAACGCCATCATGTGGAGGAAGTGGAGTCGCGTGTGGTGAGGAAATGGGGCTAGCGACACGAGGTGGAGACTGATGCTGCGGGGAATGGGTGTGCGATGCGGATGCAAAGTCGACAAAAATATGAGGGGAAGGTGGTAAGGATGCGTGTGGAGGGGGTGGTGGGGCTATCTGGTCCACATGGGGACTAGCGTGTGCTGTGTCGGGGGAGTAGGTGGCAGTCCGAGGGCAAACCCGATGAGTAGACGGGGTGGAGGAAGTAGGAGGGGGAAGGCTAGTGGGTGAGGGTGAGGCGATATCGAGCCCATGCATAGGAGGGGGAGCAACGTGAGGGGGGGCAGAGGGGGCTAGGGTGACCTGACCGGGCAAGTGAAAGAGCCAAGCCAGGGTGGGGGCGGAGTAGACTGAAAAAGACCTAGAACCGCGGGATAAGGCCTCATGGAAACGTCGGCATCGTAGCTGGAAAGAAGCATACATGAGGAATGCATAGGGGTAGGGTCGCCCATGTACAAAGTAGTATAGGGGATTGGCTATATGGATGTCACTAATGGGCTGGTGGGAAGAAGGGCTGCGGAAAAGGAAATGGAACGTGAAAGCACGCAGGAGCTATACCATCCTGGGGGATGCTGTGGGTACGCTAAATATGCGAGTGCAAAACGCAATAGTCTCTTCTTTAGAGAGAACGGAATAAAGGAATGGAGGAGGCCGATATGTGGTCAATGAAGAACCAATACCAGCTGCAATGGACTGGGGGGAAAGAGTACCTGAAGGGAAATGGGGGAATGAAGTGAGGGCCGAATAAATATCCTGATCCCCTGGCGCTGACCACATGATCAAAGCTAGACGATGAATACCCTCCTGTAGTAAGTAATCTTTAGTGAAGAGATCGAATAGGGAGGACTCGGGAAGTGCAAGGTGAAGGCGGAGGTGAAGGGATGTAGATGGAAGCGGGAAATCTAGAGTCATTAACGAAGCCAGATGGGAGGAGGCCGAGCCTGACTCACTCATATCAGGCATAGAAAGGGTGGGTGGAATGGTATGGAGAACTGAGGAGGGTGCGGGGTAGGGTAGACCAAGCGGGGGACATGAAGGGCTATACATGGATGAGTCTGATAGTGAGTGGCCGGAAAAGGATGGGGCAATGAGACATGTGGGGGCAATAGGCGATAGGGTCGGGGCTCGAAAACATGCGTGTGGACCAGGGTGGGTATGAAATGCCTGGGAATCAGACTGAGGAAGACTTAGGGCAGAGGGAGGTAGCTCCGAATACTCCTCGGTAGCCCTAGAGGAAGCCTGCTGGGGGACGGAGGAAGCCATGCGGCTACTCAGATGTGAATGACACTACGAACGAACACTGCAATTGCGTATAGGCAACCAGCAAAAGGAGGGTGAGGGAAAAGGAGAAGGTGGGAAAGAGAATGGTGGATGGGAAAGAGTGCAATCAAGACCAAAAAATCATGAATGCATAGAGTGCATGCTAGAAACATTCCAAAATTCAAAAATTAAGCAAAAGTGACTAAAAAATCATAATCTACACTGTGCAAAACCCTAAAAGCAACCTAGAAATCGCAAAAAACGGAGATCGTGGGGGAAAGATGAAAGGAATGAAAATTAGCAAAATGAATAATAAAAATAAATAAATAAATAAATAAATAAATAAATAATTAAAATATATAAAAATAAAGGAATAAAGAAACAAATGAAATGAAAGGAAAAGAAAAAGAAAAAAACATACCTGGAGGATGTCCACGCAAAGAAGTCGAATGACTCATTTAAGGGGCATATTTATAGGAAAATGGGGGGGGGGGAGGGGGGGGGGGGTGGGGGAACGGTGGGGGGTGGGTGGGGAAACGGTGGATGGGGTGGGAAAACGGTGGGTGGGGGGTGGGAAAACGGTGGGTGGGGGGTGGGTGGAAAAACGGTGGGTGGGGGGTGGGTGGAAAAACGGTGGGTGGGGGGTGGGAAAATGGTGGGTGGGGGGTGGGAAAATGGTGGGTGGGGGAACGGTGGGTGGGGGAATAGTGGGTGGGGGTGGGAAAACGGTGGGTAAGGGGTGGGAAAACGGTGGGTGGGGGGTGGGAAAATAGTGGGTGGGAAAACAGTGGGTGGGAGGTGGGGGAACGGTGGGTGTGCATGGGAAAATGGTGGGTGGGGGAACGGTGGGGGGTGGGTGGGGAGGGCGGTGGGGGGTGGGTGGGGGAACGGTGGGGGGTGGGTTGGGGGCGGTGGGGGGGGGGGAACGGTGGGGGGTGGGTGGGGGTGGGGAGGGCGGTGGGGGGTGGGTGGGGGAACGGTGGGGGGTGGGTTGGGGGCGGTGGGGGGGGGGACGGTGGGGGGTGGGTGGGGGGTGGGTGGGGGTGGGGAGGGCGGTGGGGGGTGGGTGGGGGAACGGTGGGCGGTGGGTTGGGGGCAGTGGGGGGGGGGGAACGATGGGGGGTGGGTGGCGGGGGTGAGGTGGCCTTTTTTTCTTGTGGAGGCAGGGGGAGGGCGGGCGGGGGCGGGGGCCGTCGGGTCTTTTTTTTTGAGGGGGCGGGGCAGGGCGATGTCGGCGCGAAAGCGACGATCGCTGGATCAGGGAAACCGCCGAGAATACGGCGCACGCAGGGTGCTTGGGGAAATCTCAGGTATTAATAAAAACTCAAAGAGAATTAATTAGATCATACATCATATCATGCAAGAATGAAAGGATATCTTTAAATCTTAACAAAACCTCAGTTCACAAGGTTCAACAAAAGGATATGAAAGATCTCACTTTTACATACAAGTCAATTTCAATCTTAATATTGCATGTACACCCTTGAATCTTTTGAAGAAATACTCTCTTAGTTGGGAAATGTTTATGTTCACCAAATTAATGAGTGTAACTCTTCCTTGAAGTCAATACGAGTCTCAATCTTTGGAGTAGTTGGATGAAGATGTTGAAGTGACAAAGATGTTTTTGGCAGTAGGAATATGATCATAAATAAATCATTATAGATGCATTGAAAATATGTCTCTTTTTTACTGATTCTGTAATTTAGAAAAACATTCTACTTTGTCCTTTGTGAGAATCGATAAAACAAAATTATATTCACAATCTATCTATCACTTTTTCTTTTATTAAGCTGACGATTTTTTATTTTTACTTTTTTTTTTTTTTGAAGCAGACAAGAGAGTCTAGAAAACAATATTATGTTTCTTAAAACCGTATGTACGCTGAAAAGAAAATGGAATGCAAATATTCAAGTTTATTTAGTTTATGAGAAAGTAGTGCCAGCGTTAATTAATTATTTACTTCTAAAATGATGTTATGTATGTATGCCATAGTTTTCTTTCAAGAAAAGTCATACAGGAACTGATATCCGACGATAGATAAAATATGCCGTGATAAAATAGGAAGAAGTATGCATCCATCCATACCTTAAATCCTCAGTATTTTCTTCAACTGCAAGTCCATTAGAAGTAAAAAATCTACTGCTCATGAATGTAAACTTCTTTCAGATAAGACTGTTAAAATATAATATGACCTGTCATAACGGAGGAGTTTCATACAAATTCCATGTTCAGACTTTTGACTAGCTTGGAAAGCTTACATAATCACCATGTATATCTCAAGATCATCACTCCATTTTTGTAGCACATACCGAATATATAGTCAAATTTTGGAAGCTTTGCTATATTTAAAAGTGAAATGAAAGAAGCAAATCATAGTCTCTATAATCGTAAGGATATGACTTTGTTGTATGCTGTTACACAACAGTTCAAAACGACAAAACAAAATAAATAAAGATATATATACATTTTCAAAAAAAGGAACGTAAGTAATCTACGTATGAGTCACATCATCACAATCGTACTTTTTCACGCTTATTCACTTGCGACTCTCTTGCTAATGAAACCAAAGCATTAGAATGACTGAATACATATCAAAGTGATTTACGTTTCAACGTTATTGAAATTCGAGTCTATGTGACTGTATATGCAAAGTTTTTAATGAGGTGCAATCATGTACATCAAGAATTAGAGTCCCTGAGAAAATTTATCTCACGCAACCTTAACAACCACTACATTCTAAGCAAGAACAATATTAAGCATTAGCAATTCATGTCGTCCAGAAAACTCGAAAGTGCATCCTATACACAAAAAATGAACAATACGGAAACTTAGTGACGCAATGAAGAAAACAAACAAGAATCTTGACCTTGATCATTAAGCAGATTAAAAGAAAATAACAAAATGCATAGACACCTACATAAACTGAAAGTATTAGTTTCAGTCTTGCCAGTTAGATCAGAATCTCAAGAAGAGTAGTCGTACTAAATTGCAATTTAATATCAAGCTGTTGCGAAACTATACAAAGTTCATGCATGGGGCTTTTCATATGTAGAAGTAATAAGTAGATAATATGTACACCACAGCAGTGTCGCACAATAAGGAGAAACTAAATCAGTAGATAATATGTACACCACAGCAGTGTCGCACAATAAGGAGAAACTGAATCATAATGAAAAATACCTCCTCGATGTATTAAATCATACAAGGTAGACACGATGAAGCTGAGAGCCGAGAAAGGACACATGCAGACGTCTCTGATTGAGATCAGCAACAAAATTCATATAGATGAGCAACAACAAAATTCTCCATCTTTGGTAGCATATGCCGCTCCAGAAAACGATGCGCAGTATAATGTTAACTCTCCTTCAATAGTCTGTCCTTCCGTAGTTCTCCGTTGTCTCCCTGCTCCAACTCTTCCTCCTTGTTTTGTGTCCCCCCCCTTTTTTCAGATCTTTTCCCTCCTTCCCTTTTGGATGCGTGAGCCACCAAAAAATGCATGCATTGAGCTGCATGCAGCTTTCCACTTCTCTGCCGTTGTCTCCATTTCCTACTTTTACTCTCACTTTAAGAAAAAACTCTATGTTACGTTGTCTCCATTTCCTACTTTTACTCTCACTTTAAGAAAAAACTCTATGTTACATCTGGAACACGTATTGATCAAAGAAAACTCTATATTAACATATCTTTTCTTTGCATAAACGATAATCTCCATCCTCTATATTGAAGTAATTTCCTTCTATATTTGCCACATTTTTGTGTCGCATGAGATAAGATGCCTTCGATCAAGCTTTGAAACTATTGAGAAATCATCATAAGAAGCTCGTAGCATCAAATTTGCTCGAATATAATACGATCATCCTTCAAATAGAAGTTTGATTGTTCTTTGCGTCAAAGATCATGTTTTAGTAAGGAGAGTAAGGAGAGTAATCTCTCTGACATTCACCCCCACCAAACCTGTGCTTCCTCCGGATGCACCAAACCTGCAGATTAGAGAAGGTAATATCAAATTCTTTTGCAAATTATTCATGACTCAAATGCAAATAGTCTATAAAAAATGCTTCTATCATTAGTACCTCTTTTGATACAAAGAAAACTTATAAAATTATGTAGACTTGAATTTAACCCTTTTCGTTCAATGCATGAGTTTGAAAAACAGGTTTTAGAAAGAAACTATAGAAGTCATTCAAATAGTGTTCGTACTAACTCTTCTATTAACTCTGTTCATAAGTAAAGCATATGTTATATAAGCCTTCTATCCTCATCTCCTAGCCATTTGCCATTAAGATACAAAAAACTAATTTCCCTCTAGCATACATCCGCCTTATATAGCCCGCTTTTCAATTCAAAAGTGATTTCAAGACCACAATTGTTTCATTGAAATCATTTGATTTTTCTTTCATCTCTTTTTTCATCATAATTTTTTTTTTCATATGCAGCAACCATTAATGTACTGCTTTCAATTTTTCTTCGCAACTTTTTTGATGAAGGGGAAAGGCTTAACCCCTAATCAGAGCAAAGGATCTAGAGGTAAGCTAAAGCGAGAACTAGGATCTCTTTAGAAAAAGGGGTCAGATTTAAGGAAGATTACCTATATTAAACAAGCCTACTTCTACTAGGAGTTACAAGTTAAGGGTTCCGTCAACAATTCATATGACAGCCATAGGTCTCTAATCCCTATCTTCTCTTCAAGCACGTTCCTACTTCAGTGTAAATTCTACTTTTCATAATTTTAAGAAGTTTCTTAACCTATCTGAAGAATGTACATATCTAATTATGATAATGCATGAACTTTCATAATAAATTAAAACATAAATCAGGTTTAGAACTTTTTCACCTGATCTATATTGACTCCATCGTCATCTCTCTTTAAGTTCATCAGAACTTTTGGCATAAAATCTTCAATTGCTTTGATCAATTCATCTTCAGGACCTATAAGCAATCATAAAGTAGAAACTACAAAACAAGTAATCTTCATTATCATTTAACCTGCAATTTCATAACTCATCGTCAACTCCTGTAAGTACTCATAAAGCAGAAGATACAGAACAAGAAATCTTCATTATCATTTATCTTGCAAATATAAATTCATATATTCTATCAGATTCATCTTCATCATGTCACAAATTTCATCATAAGAAATTCATAGTGGTTATAATTGTCATAAATAATGCATTCTTAATTTTTACAATAGGTTTTTCAACCTATGTAACAAAGTTCAGAAAAAATCATAATGTTCATAGTATAATATAATCATCATCATATTGTATCATATTTTCATGTTCATCATATTTATCATGATCATAGTTATATCATGTATATTCTTTCTTTTAAAAGTATATCATCATAATTGTTTAAAAATGAAAATCATTTTGTTCAAAATATTTATCATTTCATTATAATAATGTTCTTCATAATTGCTCATCATAATCCATTTCTTCCTATTTGTGAAAGAATGAAAATCATAAGTTCATCAAAGCATAACTTTATCATAAGCTAACTTTTCCAAGCATAAAAACTTCATAAAACAAAGTAATTTAGGTATATGTTCATCTTCTTTAGAAAAACTGGCATATATGAAGCAAGAAAAATAAAAAATTGAAAAGTTTTATCTTCAATAAACAATTCCATCATAATAAAACTATTCTCTTAAATTCTTCTCCTTTTTCTTAACTTTAGATGAGTTTTTGGTATTATTTTCAATCTTCCATATGGCTTCTTGTACCCATTTTTCCATATTCTTGTCATGTTCTAATTGAATTTGAAAATTTTCATCTTCAGATGTTTGTACTATTCTTTCATCATTTTTATTTTTGTCACATTTATTGTCATTTTCTATTACTTTAGGTTCTGTTTTAACCTCATGTATGTCTTTATTTCCATCAATTGATTGTTCATTTTCATCATCTTTTATCCTTACATCTTCTTCTTTCTTAAACTTTTTCAATGTATCTTGTTCCTTAAATGTAGTTTGAATATCAATGTTACTCATAGATTTAGGTTTAAGAAAGGTTTGATCATTATCCAGACATTCACATTTAGTCACAATCTTGGTGTTCATAGAATGTAATTGACATACATTACTTTTCTCATTATGATTCTTAGGTTTCCATTGTTTTTGAAGTTTGGTTTTAGGACTCAATTTTGTTTGATCAAAATAGTCTATCAACCCCCCTCTACCTAAGTTTAATCTCAAAGGTAATTGTGTTTGATAATCACATATCTTAAGGTCATGTGTAATGACTAAGTGAATTTGACATGCATTATTATAAGCCCCACAATTCTCATACATATGACCTAGTTGGTCACACCAAAAGCATCTTAAGGGATATACTTTCCTATTCATAGCCCTATAGGTGAATCTCCTATACTCATTCATATGGGTTTCATTAGGCAATTTTGGAGATAAACTTTGCATTTCATGTTCATGTTTGCACTTGCATTTAGGGAGTTCATTGACTTGTTTGGTCAAATCATCTATTTGGCTCTTTAAATTTTTAGCAATTTCTTGTAAAATTCCACACATCACACTATTTGAATTTGAAAACTCACTTAACTTGTCAATTAACAGAAATACTTCTTTAAATTTGGCTTGATTTGATGAGTTTATCTTATCCTCTAAATCTTTGACTTGCACATCAAGTCCCAAATTTGCATTCTTAATTAAACCCTCCATAGTAGAGTTCGTTTTATGTGTGTTTAAATTAACCGCTTTCTTTTTACCCATTGATATTAGAGAAAAAGGAAGTATTAGAGGATAGATCAATACTTGCAATCTGAATCGAAGAAGAGGCTCAAAAAGTGACTGTGAAAATTTATACAATTTTTAATAGGATCAAAATCTAATACATCAATTGCTAATGGATGAATGTGCAAACGTTCCTGCTTCTAATGTCGATGAGAGGGGTGATGAGATGAGGATCACTACTTGCCACTCTTTGTGGAGGCGCTCAGTTCCCTAGGGAACAACCCTCAACACCTAGAAGAGTGCAAGGTTCCAACAACACAACCACAGCTCCCACGGATAAAGAAGCTTCTGCCCTTTAACCTGTCGATGTAATGTATGCATATGCAAGCAAAATTTAAAATTTTATACCTGAACTGCAAGGCCGTTTTTTCACGTTGGGCTCACCAAAGCTGTCGTAGAGGGGTGTGAAGGGAGGCTGATGTTCATCTACAAGAATCGCACTAACCTAACCGTGTGACTGCACGCAGGGTGCTTCTAAGTATGCCTAGGGCCTTTGGTTGATTTTTTCAGTTTAGGTGTGATAAAAACTATAGATTTCTAATTTATGGGAGTGTAAATTAAGAACTATTTTTTTAGACTAAGAGCCGTAAAGACGAGCGTTTCTATATCTTTCTATAGCTTCTAATTGATAAGACAAAACTAAGTTCTCGCTTGTAATTTTATCTTTAACAAAGTCAACTTCTTCGTTTTCAATTTGATTTGAGTTAGGTTTTCTAACTAAATTAGGTGGGAATAAGTCTTTCTTGTCCTCCGGTTCTGGCAAAACTATGGTAGTTAAAGGTAAAATTTTAGAAATAAGACGATCGTAATCTAACGTGTGTAAAGTTTCGTTAACTACTTTATCTTTAATAATTTCAATTATTATATTTTCGTTATTATTCGAATTATCAATTGAAGTCAGAAGTAGTGTTCCTATAATTAAGTTTTCTAATTCTTGATTCTTAATATCAGAATGGTTTGTAGATACTAGTTTAGAACTACTTGTAGATCCTATCTCTTTAGACATACGAAATAAAAAAGTAAAGATCTCAATTAAGTTTCAGAGAAACAGTATGAAGAGTTTCAAAATCAATCTTATTCAAGCCTATACAAATCTTAATTATATCGAAAAGTGGAAGTGCTAGAAATCTTTAGGATTTTAAGCCTATACAAAAGTTTATCATAAGTGCTAATACAATTCTCTTAATAGATAATCCTATACAACTTAATAAACAACTTTCAAATATCGTAATTTCGTGATCTTGAAATCTCGTATGCTTGTTTTCTCGTATTCTTCATTGTAATCTCTTCAATGATCTCTTCTGCAGAAGATATCATTAGGAACAAAAGACATAAGTATGCTTTTAATAAATATAAACACTCATTTAGTAATTTAGCATTATTAAAAGCATATAAACACTCATTTAGTAATTTAGCATTTAATACATAACTTAAACCTATACTAATACATGTATATAAACACTTCTAATTTCCTAACTTTAATGCATATGTAAACATTTACTTATATAAATGTAAACATATATTTGCACCATAAATACTTCAACATCTCTCATATATATATGTGCATATCAACATGCATACAACTTTATTTTAATTATGCATACAAGTATAATCATTCATGCATACATGCACTAATACATATGCATACACATGCACTCCACTTTTCAATTCATGTATTCATGCATACTAACATACATGTTTATGCTTATGCATATGCATGCATACAGACTTACACAGACATGCATTAAAAACTCATGCACTTACACCTAATATGCATGTGCTAACTAGCATACATAAGCATGCATACTAACATGCATTCAAAAACTATTCTCACTTATGCACATGTTACTCACATACTTATGCATGTACATGTTCTCATGCACACACATGCATACATATACTCATGTATACTCATACTTATGCATACACAAATTCATACTTACATGCATATAATCATGCATCATCACTTATGCATACATGCATTTGCAAACATGCATCACATATTTTAACATGCACTAAAATCTAATATGCATGCACTTACTACTCATGCATTTATACATACATATGCATGCATACACATGCATTCATGCATACACATGCTCTTCATGCATACTCTCTCTCTCTCTTTCTCTCTCTATTTCCTCTCTCTCTCTCCAAGCTCCAACTGTGCACTCGTATGTGTGCATGCTTGCATATATGTGTGTGTGTATGTGCGCAATCATGCAAGCCTTGGGTGATCGAGTAAATGTATATTTTTCCATTTCGTTAATCTAAAACATCCTAATAGTCATCTACAAAAAACGTAGCACGCTCATATGATATCTTTGTTGCATCCAAAAGCTAGTTGTATGCTAATGTAGAGCAAAACTAGGAAGTTGCATCGGAAGATGGAAGATAAAATCAGTAAAGATTTGGATTCACAAAAACTATGTTCATAAAATATGACGATAACACTTGCGAAGTCCTTCTTTGATCATCAAAGATCACAAATAAAGTACAGAAAGTGGTTTAATCACAATCCATATGCAGTTTTGTAAGCTAGAATGACAAAATTATTGCTTAAAGCATGTAAGGTTAGCATGATGATTAGTGAACTCGCATTCTTGCGCACAGAACAAGATGTAAAGTTATGGACAAAACATGCAGAGACAAAACACAAAAAAAAGAAAGTGATGCAATTTCTCTCTGTTTTTCTCTCAACCCCTCTCCATATTGTCGCATCTATTTATCTAAAAGATCGCCATGACCTATTTCAATTGTTGCTACCAACACTGTTAGAAATCCGACAACGTCAGCAAGGAATGCAAATCAATCAAGCGGCTCTCGAACTTCTCGTGCTCTCACTCTCCCATCTCGCGAGTCATCTTACAGCTTTGTTATACTGCGAAGCCATGACAGACATGTGAGTCTAAAGCATGTAAGCTCCAAATAGACACAACAAAAATCAAATCAAAAAGAAAATAAGAACTAAACTGCTCGAGATATTGTTAAATGAGAAGCTAGTCGAAAATTGGGAAGGAATGAAACGTCGTAGAGGGGTGTGAAGGGAGGCTGACGTTCATCTACAAGAATCACGCTAACCTAACCGTGTGACTGCACGAAGGGTGCTTCTAAGTATGCCTAGGGCCTTCGGTTGATTTTTTCAGTTTAGGTGTGATAAAAACTATAGATTTCTAATTTATGGGAGTGCAAATTAAGAACTATTTTTTTAGACTAAGAGCCGTAAGGACGAGCGTTTCTATATCTTTCTATAGCTTCTAATTGATAAGACAAAACTAAGTTCTCGCTTGTAATTTTACCTTTAACAAAGTCAACTTCTTCGTTTTCAATTTGATTTGAGTTAGGTTTTCTAACTAAATTAGGTGGGAATAAGTCTTTCTTGTCCTCCGGTTCTGGCAAAACTATGGTAATTAAAGGTAAAATTCTAGAAATAAGCTGATCGTAATCTAAAGTGTGTAAAGTTTCGTTAACTACTTTATCTTTAATAATTTCAATTATTATATTTTCGTTATTATTCGAACTATCAATTGAAGTCGGAAGTAGTGTTCGTATAATTAAGTTTTCTAATTCTTGATTCTTAATATCAGAATCGTTTGTAGATACTAGTTTAGAACTACTTGTAGATCCTATCACTTTAGACATACGAAATAAAAAAGTAAAGATCTCAATTAATTTTCAGAGAAACAGTATGAAGAATTTCAAAATCAATCTTATTTAGGCCTATACAAATCTTAATTATATCGAAAAGTGGAAGTGCTAGAAATCTTTAGGATTTTAAGCCTATACAAAAGTTTATCATAAGTGCTAATACAATTCTCTTAATAGATAATCCTATACAACTTAATAAACAATTTTCAAATATCGTAATTTCGTGATCTTGAAATCTCGTATGCTTGTTTTCTCGTATTCTTCTTTGTAATCTCTTCAATGATTTGCAGAAGATATCATTAGGAACAAAAAACATAAGTATGCTTTTAATAAATATAAACACTCATTTAGTAATTTAGCATTTAATACATACTTAAACCTATACTAATACATGTATATAAACACTTCTAATTTCCTAACTTTAATGCATATGTAAACATTTACTTATATAAATGTAAACATATATTTGTTTCCTTATAAATATGCATCATAAATACTTCAACATCTCTCATATATATGTGCATATCAACATGCATATAACTTTATTTTAGTTACGCATACAAGTATAATCATTCATGCATACATGCACTAATACATATGCATACACATGCACTCCACTTTTCAACTCATGTATTCATGCATACTAACATACATGTTTATGCTTATGCATATGCATGCATACAGACTTACACAGACATGCATTAAAAACTCATGCACTTACACCTAATATGCATGTGCTAACTAGCATACATAAGCATGCATACTAACATGCATTAAAAAACTATTCTCACTTATGCACATGTTACTCACATACTTATGCATGTACATGTTCTCATGCACACACATGCATACATATACTCATGTATACTCATACTTATGCATACACAAATTCATACTTACATGCATATAATCATGCATCATCACTTATGCATACATGCATTTGCAGACATGCATCACATATTTTAACATGCACTAAAATCTAATATGCATGCACTTACTACTCATGCATTTATACATACATATGCATGCATACACATGCATTCATGCATACACATGCATTCATGCATACACATGCTCTTCATGCATACTCTCTCTCTCTCTCTCTTTCTCTCTCTATTTCCTCTCTCTCTCTCCAAGTTCCAATTGTGCACTCGTATGTGTGCATGCTTGCATATATGTGTGTGTGTGTATGTGCGCAATCATGCAAGCCTTGGGTGATCGAGTAAATGTATATTTTTCCATTTCGTTAATCTAAAACATCCTAATAGTCATCTATAAAAAACGTAGCACGCTCATATGATATCTTTGTTGCATCCAAAAGCTAGTTGTATGCTAATGTAGAGCAAAACTAGGAAGTTGCATCGGAAGATGGGAGATAAAATCAGTAAAGATGTGGATTCACAAAAACTATGTTCATAAAATATGACGATAATACTTGCAAAGTCCTTCTTTGATCATCAAAGATCACAAATAAAGTACAGAAAGTAGTTTAATCACAATCCATATGCAGTTTTGCAAGCTAGAATGACAAAATTATTGCTTAAAGCATGTAAGGTTAGCATGATGATTAGTGAACTCGCATTCTTGCGCACAGAACAGGATGTAAAGTTATGGACAAAACATGCAGAGACAAAACACAAAAGAAAAAGAAAGTGATGCAATTTCTCTCTGTTTTTCTCTCAACCCCTCTCCATATTGTCACATCTATTTATCTAAAAGATCGCCATGACCTATTTCAATTGTTGCTACCAACACTGTTAGAAATCCGGCAACGTCAGCAAGGAATGCAACTCAATCAAGCGGCTCTCGAACTTCTCGTGCTCTCACTCTCCCATCTCGCGAGTCATCTTACAGCTTTGTTATACTGCGAAGCCATGACAGACATCTAAGTCTAAAGAATGTAAGCTCCAAATAGACACAACAACAATCAAATCAAAAAGAAAATAAGAACTAAACTGCTCGAGATATCGTTAAATGAGAAGCTAGTCAAAAATTGGGAAGGAATGAAACGTCGTAGAGGGGTGTGAAGGGAGGCTGACGTTCATCTACAAGAATCGCGCCAACCTAACCATGTGACTGCACGCAGGGTGCTTCTAAGTATGCCTAGGGCCTTCGGTTGATTTTTTCAGTTTAGGTGTGATAAAAACTATAGATTTCTAATTTATGGGAGTGCAAATAAAGAGCTATTTTTTTAGACTAAGAGCCGTAAGGACGAGCGTTTCTATATCTTTCTATAGCTTCTAATTGATAAGACAAAACTAAGTTCTCGCTTGTAATTTTATCTTTAACAAAGTCAACTTCTTCGTTTTCAATTTGATTTGAGTTAGGTTTTCTAACTAAATTAGGTGGGAATAAGTCTTTCTTGTCCTCCGGTTCTGGCAAAACTATGGTAATTAAAGGTAAAATTCTAGAAATAAGACGATCCTAATCTAAGGTGTGTAAAGTTCCGTTAACTACTTTATCTTTAATAATTTCAATTATTATATTTTTGTTATTATTCGAACTATCAATTGAAGTCGGAAGTAGTGTTCCTATAATTAAGTTTTCTAATTCTTGATTCTAAATATTAGAATCGTTTGTAGATACTAGTTTAGAACTACTTGTAGATCCTATCTCTTTAGACATACGAATAAAAAAGTAAAGATCTCAATTAATTTTCAGAGAAACAGTATGAAGAATTTCAAAATCAATCTTATTTAAGCCTATACAAATCTTAATTATATCGAAAAGTGAAAGTGCTAGAAATCTTTAGGACTTTAAGCCTATACAAAAGTTTATCATAAGTGCTAATACAATTCTCTTAATAGATAATCCTATACAACTTAATAAACAATTTTCAAATATCGTAATTTCGTGATCTTGAAATCTCATATGCTTGTTTCCTCGTATTCTCCTTTGTAATCTCTTCAATGATCTGCAGAAGATATCATTAGGAATAAAAAACATATATGCTTTTAATAAATATAAACACTCATTTAGTAATTTAGCATTTAATACATAACTTAAACCTATACTAATACATGTATATAAACACTTCTAAGTTCCTAACTTTAATGCATATGTAAACATTTACTTATATAAATGTAAACATATATTTGTTTCCTTATAAATATGCATCATAAATACTTCAACATCTCTCATATATATGTGCATATCAACATGCATACAACTTTATTTTAATTATGCATACAAGTATAATCATTTATGCATACACATGCACTCCACTTTTCAATTCATGTATTCATGCATACTAACATACATGTTTATGCTTATGCATATGCATGCATACAGACTTAAACAGACATGCATTAAAAACTCATGCACTTACGCCTAATATGCATGTGCTAACTAGCATACATAAGCATGCATACTAACATGCATTCAAAAACTATTCTCACTTATGCACATGTTACTCACATACTTATGCATGTACATGTTCTCATGCACACACATGCATACATATACTCATGTATACTCATACTTATGCATACACAAATTCATACTTACATGCATATAATCATGCATCATCACTTATGCATACATGCATTTGCAAACATGCATCACATATTTTAACATGCACTAAAATCTAATATGCATGCACTTACTGCTCATGCATTTATACATACATATGCATGCATACACATGCATTCAAGCATACACATGCTCTTCATGCATACTCTCTCTCTCTCTCTTTCTCTCTCTATTTCCTCTCTCTCTCTCCAAGTTCCAATTGTGCACTCGTATGTGTGCATGCTTGCATATATGTGTGTGTGTACGTGAGCAATCATGCAAGCCTTGGGTGATCGAGTAAATGTATATTTTTCCATTTCGTTAATCTAAAACATCCTAATAGTCATCTATAAAAAACGTAGCACGCTCATATGATATCTTTGTTGCATCCAAAAGCTAGTTGTATGCTAATGTAGAGCAAAACTAGGAAGTTGCATCGGAAGATGGAAGATAAAATCAGTAAAGATGTGGATTCACAAAAACTATGTTCATAAAATATGACGATAACACTTGCGAAGTCCTTCTTTGATCATCAAAGATCACAAATAAAGTACAGAAAGTGGTTTAATCACAATCCATATGTAGTTTTGTAAGCTAGAATGACAAAATTATTGCTTAAAGCATGTAAGGTTAGCATGATGATTAGTGAACTCGCATTCTTGCACACAGAATAGGATGTAAAGTTATGGACAAAACATGCAGAGACAAAACACAAAAAAAAATAAAGTGATGCAATTTCTCTCAGTTTTTCTCTCACCCCCTCTCCATATTGTCGCATCTATTTATCTAAAAGATCGCCATGACCTATTTCCATTGTTGCTACCAACACTGTTAGAAATTCGGCAACGTCAGCAAGGAATGCAACTCAATCAAGCGGCTGTCGAACTTCTCGTGCTCTCACTCTCCCATCTCGCGAGTCATCTTACAGCTTTGTTATACTGCGAAGCCATGACAAACATGTGAGTCTAAAGAATGTAAGCTCCAAATAGACACAACAACAATCAAATAAAAAAGAAAATAAGAATTAAACTGCTCGAGATATCGTTAAATGAGAAGCTAGTCGAAAATTGGGAAGGAATGAAACGAGGTGCTCTACGCTAATCTTTGTGTTTCTCTTTCTAGTGATGCGCAACCAAATGGATGCTTTTCTCTCACACAGAGTCTGCCTATCTCTCCTTCTCCGCTTCAGTGTGAATAGTTCTCTCCCCTTCATAGTGTCTGCTGCCAAAGGAAAACAGAAAGAGTAGGCAGAGGGAATCATCTCGACATGCTCTCTTCTAGTCTCCAAATGAAGGAATAGATCGAGCGATGGTGACCTCATGCATGGAGCAGGGAAAAGAGGGAAAGAAATCCAATTTCACTCTCTCTCTCTCTGAAAATCTTCAGCACGTGAATCTTTTTTCGTGCAGTTTTTCTATCATGCGCACACATCAGGTCCCAAATTTCTCTTTATCTCTGCATTCTAAGCATGACCGCACGATCTGCGGCCAGTATCCTTTTGTTTAGGTGCGAAAAAGAACCGTCTACATCTCTGATACGGCCATTGCATCCATGAAACATATTGATACGCCAAGGCCTAACCGAGCTTCGATAAAGCTCCAGTTACGGCTACGATCTTGCCCCGTACGTTCACCTTAAGGACAACTTTAAACAAGCGTTGGCCTATACTTTGCATGATGAGTGCAGGCCACATCACAAGGACCACACACATGCTATCGGGGGGGTATAACCAGGTTGAGGAACCTTTGTAGTAAATACATGGCCTCCGCGCAACGGCAAGAATGAACGAAGTTCTCTGAGCTTCTCCCTTGTCTCTCCCTCTCGAAGAAGTACTTCTGCTCAGAATCTGTGCGCACAATATGCTCTCCTTCACTAACTCTCTCACGATATTAACGATTTTATAAATACACATTTATACATGGTTATAACTAGAAAAAAGTGTGAAATATAAACAAGTAATTTAGTTAGTCACATATAATTACATTTACATCTTCACTTTTAAATTAAATTATTCATACAGAAACATAAAAAAAAAACCATAATCATTACAATACATTCTCCCCCTTGTAAACCACATTAAAGCTCATGCATTAATATAGTACAAACCCATGTATATACACATATAAACATCATAATACTTCCTTGTATCTAATTATAAACTTGAAACCCTTTTCGATAAGAAAACCTTTGTTTAATCCAACTCCTCATGTTTTTTATTGCCTGCAGGTACTAAGAGAAAGAAGAAAAAGTTAGTCAATTCAAACCAATACATAAAAAAAATCTGTAAGAGATATCATTTAACCAACTCTAAAGCAAAATATTTTTATTTTTCCATATGACAATTCGAGTGAGGAAATCTTTCCGACATCTGCCCCCACCAAACCTGCACATCGCCCTCGATGGGCCAACCTGCAGTTCAATAGGAAAGCAGTATCAAATTCTTTTGAAAAATATTTGTTGAATTATTTTATTCAAAATTATGTAAAAATATGCTCCTAAAGGTAAGTACATTTTCTGATAGTTAAGAAAAACCTTTTAAAATTATGCAAACTTGAATCATAAACGTTTTCGTTCAATATATGAAATTGAAAACAAGTTTTAGAAAGTCCCATAGAAATCAAGCAGACAGTTGTGGTACTTGCTCTTCTATTAACCCATTGAAAAGTAATAAATATTTTATATAAATGGTCTATCCCTCACTCCCTAGCCAGTTGCCATAAGATGCTTCTAACTAATTCCTCTATAGCATAAATCCGCCTCATATTGCCCGTATAGAATTTCAGAAGTGGTTTCGAGACCACAACTGAAACATGATAACTTTTTTTTTTCTTTTCTTTTCTTTCTTTTTCTTTTTCTTTTTTAATTTTCTTTTTCTCATCTTGCAGTAGCCATTAATATACTGCTTGATGTTCTCATTTTTTTCTTTTCTTAATTTTTCTTCGCAACTTTTTTGTTTAAGGGGAAAGGCTTAACCCCTACTCAGAGCAGAGGTTCTAGAGGAATGCTATAGTGGGAACTAGGATCTCATTAGCGACATGGTTTGGAAGTTAAGGTAGTCTACCTATATAAAATAAACTTACTTCTACTAGGAATCGCAAGTTAAGTGTTCCCTCTCCTATCCTTATGAAAGCCATAGGGTCTCTAATTCTTATCTTCTCTTCACACACATCCCTACTTCAGTTTTAAATTCATTGTTTCATAATTTTTAAAATCTTCCTTTCCTATCTGAAGGATGTACACATCTACGCATGGAATGCATCAAAAAATCATAATAACAACTAAAAAGTAAGTAAAGTTTAGAACTCTTTCACCTGATCGTTTTTATTCTTTTCATCGTCGTCCTCCAAGAAGTCTTCATCCAATTCAAATTTACTGCTTTCTCTTCTTCTAAAGAGCTTGATTCTTTTCCCTGCAATCAAATTCTTTAGCATAGAACCATAAAAGTCACGTAATTTATATGTACCTGTTTCATAAACTGAAACAACAACGTAAGGTCCGAACCAACGTTTAGTTAGTTTCCGACGTGCATCGTATTGAGTATCAAACGTACTATCATATACAAGCACCCAGTCACCACTTTCTATTGGTTGCGGCCTTAGTCTATGTTTCTTATCAAAAAATAATTTATTTTTCAATCTAGATGTTTTTAATTTTTTTATTGCTTCTTTAAGATTTTCATTTCCTTGTTTTAATTGCTTAATTCGAAGTCCTAATAAGTCTTCTCTTGAAATATTATCTTTCCAACCTAGACTCATCCAATTAATTATCTGAGTATGAATGGGAAATAATGGTTTCTGACAATACATGAGTTCAGTCGGCATAAAACTAGTTCTTCTCATGTACGTCATGCGATCAGCCCAAAGAGCAAATGGGAGATATTTTGGCCATTGACCAATATCTCCATGGCAAGCTTTTGAAATAGCCTTCACTATGGAAGGATGCCCTCGTTCAATTTTACCATTTGCTTCTGGGTTATAAGCAGTCGTAAGAGACAATCGAATCCCATGTTGTGCAAAGAATTCTCTTGCCTCTTTCGCATCTAACTCACCTCTATCCGCTACTACTTTTTTTATATATCCAAATCTGGATAATACTTCTTCCAAAAGGAATACACATACATTATAAGTAGTATTGGAACGAAGCGCTCTACCTTCGACGTGGTTTGTCAAATCCTCTCGTGCAAGAACAATATATCTCATGCCATCATTGCTTTTAGGCATGGCCACAAGGTCAACTACCCACTTGTAATGAATACAAGGTGGATAGGTCGGGTGAAGGGAATCTCTATGCTTGACAGAGGAGTGTAACTGGCACGTACTACAAGTGCTCACAAATTCTTTAGCAGTTACATACATCCTCGGCCACCAGTAGCTTTCCCTAATCTTTTCATATGTAGCTACAAAGCCTTTATGACCAGCCCAAAGGCTTTCGTGCATCTCATGCATAACTTTCACTTGAAAAACCTTCAAACCTAGTACTCTTTCAGGGTTTCGAACCTTACCTCTAGCATGTCTCCAAAGATATCCATCTTTCAAGAAGAAGTTGAAAGACTTCTTCCTGATGTTCCGGAATCGATTTGAAGACCAGCTTGGGGAAGGCTGAAATGAACTCAGATAGTTTCCTATATCTCGCCACTCTCCTTCATAATCGCATTCTCTAAATCTCTCATACACATAGGTAGATGTTTCATAATTTATTAAATTAATATGATTATTTAATGCTTCACTATCATTATCGAACTTTGCTCTTGAAAGCATATCAGCAACGGTGTTATGTTTACCGGCTATATGAACAAAAGTAGGATTAATGAATTTAATATAGGCTATCCATCGAAGCATGGCTATATCCGGAGATGAACAATTAGCTATTAAACCTATTAATGGAAGACAATCGGTCTCTACTATTACATTAGCTTCTATAAAGTACTCTTTATCTGTTTTTAAAGCTGTAACTAATCCCCATAATTCTCTCTTAATTTGCGGGTAATTCTTTTGAGTATCATGAAGAAGCTCTAAAGCGAATTGCGTACCTTTGTTCCTTTTCATCATCCTGCCCAATGACCCAGCCTATACCAATAGGACTAGTGTCAACAGTTAGGATTACAGGCTTCTTTCCTGTATAGTCAATACGTTTCAAAACAGGAGCATTGATAAGCAATTGCTTTAGATGCCTCATAGTTCTGGAATGCTCATCAGTCCAAAAGAATTTCTTCCTTTTTCTCAATAAATCATAAAGCGGATTCGCTACATGAGCAAAGTGAGGGATCCAGATGACATAGAAAACACATGCACCTAGGAATCTCCTTACTTCACTTACATTGCGACATCTCTCAGAAATCCTACTAATGGCATCAACTTTTGCTGGATAGGGTCTACAACCATAATGGCCATATAAATGCCCAACTATTAGCACTTCATTAACACCAAAAGTTTATTTCTCTAGGGAGAAAGTTAGTCCAACCTCTTCAAATCTTTCAAATATCTTTTCACAATCTAAAATATGGCTGGAAACAAACTTTCTACAACCAGATGAATCTAAACTTTCATCCTTTTCTTTTTCCACACACACCTTTATTGGAATATCATCAATAAAAGGCATCGTCACTTTTGGGATAAAGTCATGAAGGACCAGATTCATAGCATTCATCATGTGTGCCATAGAATTCGTTGCTCCTTGTGGTAAAGTACACATACATACTAAACCCAAAGGATTCTTCATCGTGGTCACATCTCGACTCTCAATTGCTAACTGAAACTGATCGTACCCTGAATATAGGTCTCCCATTGAATAGATGGAGTGACCAGCAAATGCCTCGGCAAACTCATCTACAATGGGACCCGTTCCTACATTGCTAATAGTGACTTTATTCACAGGCTGCAAATCCTGAATAAAGCGTAGCTTCCCACTCTTTTTCAGTACCGTGAACCACCTATTAGAGTATGGTGCTGAGGATGGTTCCAAGATTCTCATGGCAATCTTCTCCTTTAACAGTCTCATTAGCTCAGGTAAATGAGCCTTTGGAACTGGAATCGGACGAAGATTCCAAGGAATATGCGGTATTGTGAAAATAATCATCGGAGCTACTAACTTTGGGTCTGCACATCCTATCTCATGAGGGAATAAAGAAGAAGCTTTACCATGACGAACAACCATCTTGGTAAACTGCTCTTTTTCAATTTGAGAAAGAAATTCATGTCCAAATTTAATAAACTTCTTACTCTCATAAGTAAATATGTGACCTATCTTAGATCGATCTCTAAGAATAGGATCATTTAGTACTCGACGAAGTATGTCATGACTATCTTTGGATAAGGTGGGTTGAGCTACAGGCTTTATTTTCTTTTCTACAGTTTTGTATTTAGTTTCTATGCTAATTTCATGTTCTAGGATAAATTCACTAATAATCTCATACTCTTGAATAGAGTTAAGAATTATCAGATTTGATTCTAAATTTTCATAAGAAACACTTTCTAGCTCTTCTAATAAAATAAAACTTTTTGATAATTCAATTATACTCTCAATTTTCTCGTCACTTGAAATTAATCTAGTTTTTCTGAAATATTTTTCAGTTTGTTTTCTAAATGTTTTTGGAAGGTTTTCTTTAGTAATATAATGCAAACTAGTTGTAGGAGTACAAACTAGATAATTTTCAAATTTATGTTCATTGATAGGCGAGACATCAAAACAACGTCCACTATTGTCTCGCTCAATAGTGGAGTCTAGCAGAAATTTTGATCATGGTATGCTCCATATTCTCTTACAGCTAGTGGATCATCACATACATGACTGATCGAGTCAATGGGATTCCTTCTTAAGCTCTTTCTATTTCTAGTGTGGTTTGGGCAAACCGTCATAACTTGCAAAGAATCCATCCCTGATTTGGATCGAATTCTTGCATACGCTGATCCGTCGTTCATTGCTTTTGTTTTCATTCTCATTTCAGCTATAAATGGCTGTCCAAGAATCACTTCATATGAGAAATTATCTTGAATGAAGAAGTGAAACTCTTCTCGAACACCACCTATCATTATAGGCACATTTGCACATGCACCCAACAAAATGCCAGAGCCATTGTCAGCTGTTCTCATCCGCCAACCGTGCTCTTTATCGATTGGCCATCTAAATTTGTCAAAGAACTTTTTTGAAATCACGTTTATCTCTGAGCTTGAGTCAATGAGAGCCAAAGTTAAACAAGAATCCTTCTCATCTCCAAGTCTAATCTTCACTTTTGGTGTACCTCGTGCCCAGAAGGTAGAATTGTATTTACTTTCACTCTTTATCATTTCTTCATCAGGTTGTATTATCAAGTAAAAGTTTCTAAATTTTTCTGGTTCTCATCAAAATTCATTAGAATTGTTTTTAAGTGCATTTGAAGACTATTTGGCGTTGTCTTCCAGTTTATGAGTTTGTAGAAAGTGAGATGATGTGAAATGAACACCCTAATTTATGAGACATCACTCCTAAAAAAATACGAAACAATCTTTTCTAAACCCTCAAGATATGTGTCAAAACCTATATGTATCCACAAACTATATGTTTTAGATGACTTGATAGCTCTTATCGTGTCTTCAAACCAAGCCATAACATGCATGAATTATGAGAAGGTGAGTATGAAGATGAGAGGGTCTTTACAAAATCTTGGTCCTGCAAATAACATATAAATATGACCATATTTCTTTCAAGCATTGATCTAAAATGTTTAAGTCAAGATAGACTACTTCGAAATTTTGATCATGAAGAGAAAACCCTCTATTTATGGAAGAAGGCACTTACAAAAATGTTAAGTGCTCCTAACATGTTATGAATTGAACAAACTCCTTTTTCATAGCTTCAAATGGGAATGTATGTGAGCTAAAACAAGTTATTTGAAAAACTTTAGACTCAATAGAGAGTGAGAAATATACTTAAGAACTCATAGGTGTGATCTTGATATTTCAATAAACAAATAGTGCACATAGAAAATCATAGAGATTGATGATATCTTTGTAACAAAAGCTCCAATATTCTAGATATTATAGCAAGGTAGTTTACGTACCTACCATAATAAAACATTTAATAAGTGTTGGGTAAAGTGTAGAGAAAGGATTGTAGGTAAGGTTCACAAGGAATGGAGCCTTTGTTGAAGATCCACAATAAGGATTCAAGAAAATAGCAAAAGGAGAAAAGATAGGTAGACTCTTTACATTTGAGCGTCAAGAAACTAGAAATATAGCTATGTTCAATTATGGTAGTTAGACCTTATCAAAATTAGAAATGTGGCGCAAAATATTGGCTCACATAGGTGAAAGGAACTTGAAGCAAATGTGCAAGGATCAAAGTGTGCTTGGCCTACCAAATATTTCCAAGAAACACATGATATATAACTGTAGTGCTTTTCAGCTTGGGAAATCATGCACACGACCCTCCATGAAGAAAGGATATATTCATGGTGACCTTTTGGAGCTAGTCCACAAAGATGTTTGGGGACCTAGCAAAGAGCCATCAATTTAAGGGTCCAGATACTATGTATCTTTCATTCATGATTGTAGGAAATGGACCACTCTATACTTTATGAATCATAAGGATGAAGTCTATCATGTTTCAAGAACTATCTTGCCCTTGTTGAAAATCAAACATGTAAAATTCTAAAGAGGCTAAGGTCAGCTGGAGGGGGAGAATCTTTCTCCCATGAATTTGATGCCTATCTCCAAGAGAGGGGTATCAAGAGAGAGAGAGAGAGAGAGAAATCACAACTAGGTACATTCTAGAGCAAAATGGAGTGGCAAAGAGAAGAAATAGGACCATAGTTGAAGTTGTAAGGTCTATGCTTAATGAAAAATATTACCAAATTATTTGTGTGTAGAGGTTGTATCTACAACCACTTACCTCATCAATAGACTTCCATCAAAAGCATTGGATGGCATGACGCCCTATGAAGCATGGAATGGAAGAATACCTAGCCTTGATCATTGTAGGATATTTGGTTGCATAGCTTGTGCACATATTCCATCTTAGATCAGAGGTAAAATGGATCCTAAAGCAGAGAAATGTGTGTTCATTGGGTATGATCAAAATCGAAAAGGGTAAAGGTTATATAATCCAAGAAACAAAGGTTTTATTATTAGTAGAGATGTTGTCTTTGATGAGAAAAACTCTTGGTTTGAAGATGATTGCAGGAACATCAAACTTCCTTACGACCTAGAGGAGGACTTCCCAACATTGCAAAAGGGGAATGTGCACATACATGAAGACTCAAGTGATTCTAATGAAAGTTAGAAGACACCAAGAAGGAATATCAATGATTGGAACAACAAAGATAAAGCAAAGATACAAGAATTGAGAGATGTTGCAGAATCTTCTCAACAAACAATAAGAAGATCAATTAAAGAAAAAAGGAAGCTAGAAAGGTATGGATTTAATACGTCTTTGGTCACTAAGCATTCCATTTACATTGATCATGATCTAAACTCAGAGGAAGCATCAACATTTGAAGAAGCTAAGAACAAATCAAAATGGAGAGAAGCAATGGAACAAGAGATAGAAGCTCTTCAAGAGAATCAGACTTGGGATTTGGTTCCCAAGAAGCCATCCATGAAGATCATTGGATCTAGATGGATCTACAAGGTAAGAACTCAGATGGATCAATCAATAGGTATAAAGCAAGGCTTGTGGCTAAAGGGTTTGGTCAAACCCAAGGTATAGATTATGAAGAGACTTTCTCTCCTATGGCAAAAATGCTTACAATTAGAGTACTCATGTGTAGCTGCCTCAAAGAATTGCAGCATCTATGAGGTGGATGTAAAAATACATTCCTAAATGGATGGATTTAAGAGGAGGTGTACATGGCATAACCTCTTGGATTTGAAGATGGATCACATCCTGAGTATGTGTGTAAGCTTAGGAAAGCACTATATGAATTCAAGCAAGCTCCTAGAGCTTGGAACCATAGACTAGTTACTTTCTTGTAGGACAACGGATTTCAATCAAGCAAAGTAGATCCTTCACTTTTCATTAAGAAAAGTAAATCTGAAATGATATACTTATTGGTGTATGTAGATGATATAATCCCTATAGGTGATGATGCTAATGGGATCAGAAAGATCAAAGCACAAATGAAGGAGGAGTTTGAGATAAGTAATCTTGGATTGCTAACTTACTTCCTTGGATTGGAACAAGTCTATATAGATCAAGGGATGTTCCTTACACAAAGGAAGTATATAAAGGATATGCTTGCAAAGTTCAAAATGCAAGAAGCTAAAGTTGCATGCACTCCCATGGAGCTCAGTCACAAATTAAGCGCTCATGAAGGAGAACTTGCAACAAGACTACAATTACAACCACCACATGCTGGAGAGATGAATCTCCTCCCAACCAAATGCCTCTATATATAGCTCTCTCCAGGGAACTGCCTTCTTGGGCAGGTGCATACTAACCATCGAAGTGTCAGCCATGTAAAGGCATGTGTGCCAAGTGTCCTAGTTAACGTGAGTTAACTCAAGTGGATGCTTTTAGAAGGTTCTAGAGCTCCTTGGTCAAAACATTCTCCCCATCTAGCCTCTGGGGGTTGAACCCAAGACCTCCTCCTTCACATCCTTGAGTCTTAACCACTACCATCCAGACCCTTAGATCATAGACTTACTTTATATTCTTCCCCCCTTGGAAAATATGTTCATCCTCAAAAATAGAGCTATATACATACTGTAGGCAATCCCCAAGCCTCATGTTCCAAAACTAGAAGAACATGGTCATGTTCTAGAACTGGAAGAACATGTCTCATCTCTGTGGTGGCATCCCTACCCCAATGATTCAAAACACTAACTCACTTTGCTCTTTGATAAACTGGTCAAAGTTCAAACTAGTGAATGAATAATAAGGGTGGATCTAAAAACATCCCTAGCCAGTTCACACTTTTACTAGGTGGGATCTTGGCACAAACATGTGAACTGGGTGGATTCAAATTACTAGTCCATTTCTGGGTATGAATGGTGCATGGACTTATTAATGAAGCGGGGATTTTTATCCCTCTCAAAACCTTGAGATTCTTGATTCATATGAATTTGATTTGGAAAACGTGAAGTTCGATTGTCCCAAACATCTAACTTGGATGTTTGTTCAATGGTTTACTTCTATCTAAGAGTTACTTGATTTTTCTTCACCCACATGGAGGACTACTTTGTCCTAATGGGCTTGTGAATCCTACGTAAACTTTACGACAAAGTTTTTCATTTACTTTGGATCAACTTTACTATATCTTGACCAAGTCAAATTCAAAATGAAAATCGTCCAACTTAGGATACTTTTCTCAAAGACTTTAGCTAAAAGTTCTTGGGAATTATCAATCTCATGAGAATTCCTAACTTTTCTACTCTAGAGTTTACTGGACTCTAGGAAATTATTTATGCTATAACTTGAAGCAAACTCAAATGAAGAAGTCAATCTTGGACTTAGCATCTTTTGAAGATTGAAAAGGTTCTTGTACAAAACATCTATCTAGGATATTTAATTTAGTTTTCTAGTTCCAATCAGCTAACCTTGCACTTTTGCAAAAGGAATCAGATACCATATCTGAGTTAATTCCAAAATATTTGGAAAGCGAAAAGAGAAAACTAAAACTCTGTACAACCAATTCAAGCTTCAAAAGATTAAACTTGTGAGGAGTCAATTTCTGGATGACTCAAGACTTTAACTTATTAATGATATATTTCAACAATGTGTTGAAGCACTTTTCTATCTTTAAGAGAAATAAGTTGGATTCTCAAAAAGATTCAGAGCAAAACTAAAACATCATCCAACCACAAGATACTCGTGTGATTCTTATATGAGTGGGTCGAGCCACTGACATTCTATTGATGAGTTTTTTCTCAAATAATGCTTCAATAGAGACTAAGTTCAGGTCATATTCAATTTTCATGAATATTTTCTAGAAATGCAATTCTTGTGCATATCTTTGAGTCAAAAGATTGAATTTACCAAGCTACACTAGGAACTTGTTGCTTGACTTAGTCAGTCTATTCCTTAGTTGAAAGGATCAGTTCAAAGTCAAAGTCTCACTCTTCCAGAAATTTATCAAATATTTTTGACCAATGACACTTAAGCTTGAAGTGTTCCAGAATAAGAACAAATCTTTTGTCCTTTTTGAAAAAGAAGATCTTAGAAGTTATTTACTTCATATTTTCTTAAATTCATCTTGAAGTATCTTGAGATCATGCTTTTATCCTCCTTGATTTTAAACTTCTTCTTTGAAGTTTGCATTTTCTTGAGGATCAGATCTAACTTCAAGATCCAATCTAGGGCTAAAAGTTAATTATCATCCATGGTCCAATGTCCCATACCATCTTTCCCACATCAATCTGAGTATAAAATCTCATGTCCCATACCACCCTATTTTATATTCACATTAGTGTGTGGGTGATACTTATCCTAAAGTCTAAGCATATCTTGATAGAGTACCTGTTTTACTTCAACTCTTTGAAGTTTTAGGCATTACCTCTAACTTGATATTCTAGGTTTTGATTCCTTTGCATTATCGTTTCAAGATCTTTTATCTTTATCTTGGAAACTTAAAAACATCTTGATAGAATATCCCTTCTTTTTGGCTAAGATTTTCTAATGAAAACCATTTAGAATTCCAAGTACTTGAATTTTCATAGATTCAAGTTCAATTGGTTGATTCTTGACTAATTTATAGTGACAAGAGCTTTTGACATCTTTGGCTTTAGATTCCTTTCTTTCTGATGCTTTACGTACCTATCATGGCCAAGACTCTATAGCAATCTCTCTACTGCATAAGTCTAGGCATCCACTCATGCTTTCTCGATTTGTACCAAAATCCCTTTAAGGATAGTAAACATTATGTTTTACCTTCCATAGACTTACGTACCATCTTCATGGTTGCAGACGGAATCTCTTACCCTGTTGAGACTTGGAACAACTTACTCGTTTCACAATTTTCCATTGGATAAATGGAATCTGAGTGAATAATTCCAAAAAGGAATTTCATTGCCAATCCTTGGGCAATCTACAGAGTATTTTTAATTGCACGTTCTTGGAAAATCATGGCCAAGCTTGATCAAGCCTAGTTGACCTAGCGACTAAAATTAAGACTTATTCTTTACATTTGAGATCTCCTGAACTATCTAAAGTTTCTTTGCTTACCATCATGATTTTTAGAGATCTTTTCCTGAACTTCAATCCAAGCATCCACTGATGCTTCTCAGATTCCAAAGCTAAGAATCTTTGATATACCTTTAGGTTATATCACTATTTGGACTTAATTACCCATACTGGTGGTTTGGAAATTGTTGGGGACTACTTGCTATTAAACTTACTTGAAAGATTCCAATCTCACATCTAGGGAGATTCTTCTTTCAAGAACTTTAGATTCCTATCAAGGAATCAAATAATACTAAGCCAATGATTCATCTTGGACTTTTTTTCTTTCTAATCCAGTGATTCATCTTGGAATCTTTACTAAAATGATCTTCAAAAGAAATTCTTGACTTTTGGACAAGACCAAGACTTGAAGCTTTATTACTTGTCCAAAAGATATTTCTTTTTAACCAATGAAATAGTTAACCAGACTATTTCATTTTATTTATTTTTAGGAAGTAGCTTAATTCCCAAAGATTACTTTGACTTTTGTTTCTTCTTTAAGCTCTATTTAGCTTAAACAAAACCAATGTGACCTAATATCCAAGTATTGAACACTAAAGTTCAAGTGATGCTAAAGTTTATTCAACTCTTTGAGGTTCATCACTATCAGGATGAAATCAAAGAAAAAACTTCAAAAGTTTCATGATTTCTTTCAAATTTGGAATGTATCAACTATCCTTTGAACTTGAAAGTTCAATTGATTTAAGTTCCATTTGATTTTATTTGATTCTTATCACGTCTTGGGACATAATCAGATAAAACTTCCAAAAGGAGCTTTATCAACTTACTTGGATGCATGATTTCTTAATTCCAAGCGCTAGGCTTGTCGTTAAGATTCTCTAAGTTTTCTCCTAAACTTAGAGTCATCATGGAAACTTTCAAGCAGCTCTATTTTCTTGCCATTCCAATGAGAAAGAAAATTGAACACTTGTCTTTCAAAAGGCTTTCTTTTCCTAATCAAGACTCCTAATTTTGTGATAACTAAGTATCACATTTGGGAAAAAATAAAATAGCCACTTGAGTTGCATGGCAGCCAAGAGTCGTGCAACTACCTAGTTTGCTATTTTCCCTAGCTATCTAAGTCAAATTAGAAAAAGAAGGTAACGAAAGTTTAAGTATTCAACTACTTACCAAACAATCATGCACATGCAAATGTCTGTCCTTGCATGCAAATGTCTGTTCTTGCATGCAAATGCACAAGAGTGCATGCACATGTTGGCATTCTCCTTTCATGCAACAACTTAAATAAAATCAATTGGACTTTCAAGTTCAAAGGATAATTAATATTACAAATTTGTAAAAAGACCATGGAACTTTTAAATTCTACATAGATTTCTCGCGCTGTTGTGAGCAAAAGGAAAGTTTCAGGTTCCTCCTTTAGTGCCGCAGTTGAGCATCAACCTCAAAACATGATTGAAGATAGTTGTTCTAACCACAGTTCCATGAAGTTCATAATGCTCGAGCCTTCTCCTTTATCCTAGATAAATCTGATCGAAAGTGTTCAATGAGGCAAAAAAAGAAGAAGCTACTACACGAAAGCAATGATGGAGATTTGAACCCATGACTTTGAAGTTGAGGAATTGTCTCCTAACCACAAAGCAAGGCAACTCGGTTTTGCAGTACAACACGAAGATTTTTTTTAACAGGATCTTTGAACCTTGCATAAGCCTCAAACATCACAAAACAATAATGACTTGCAGCTCTTCGAAGCGGATTTGAACCCAAGACCTCCTCCTTCACATCCTTGAGACTTAACCACTAGGCTAAGTGGAAAACTTGGTTACAAGAGTAAATGACCTACTAGTAAGTCTAGACTCGATATCTTTGTTCATACACTTGGGTGAACAAACGGTCTCCAATTTTAGATCCGTCTGAACCGGCTGGACCCCTAGATCATATACTTACCTTATTACATTCTTCCCCCCTTGGAAAATATTTTCATCCTCAAAACTAGAGCTATATACATACTATAGGCAACCCCCAAGCCACATGTTCTAAAACTAGAAGAACATGGTCATGTTCTAGAACAGGAAGAACATGGTCATGTTCTAGAATATTTCCGCCCTTGGAAAATATTTTCAACCTCAAAACTAGAGCTATATACATACTATAGGCAACCCCCAAGCCTCATGTTCTAAAACTAGAAGAACATGGTCATGTTCTAGCCTCATCTCTGTGATGGCATCCCTGCCCAAATGACTCAAAAAACTATCTCGATTTGCACTTTGATAAGCTGGTCAAAGTTCAAAGTAGTGAATGAATAATAAGGGTGGATCTAAAAACATCCCTAGCCAGTTCACAGTTTTTACTAGGTGGGATCTGGGCACAAACATGTGAACTCGGTGGATTCAAATTACAAGTCCATTTCTGGGCATGATTGGTGCATGGACTTATTAACAAAGTTGAGATTCTTATCCCTCATAAAACTTTGCGAATTCTTGATTCATATGATTTGGATTTGGAAAACGTGAAGTTTGGTTGTCCCAACCATCTAACTTGGATGTTTGTCCAATGGTTTACTCATATCCAATAGTTACTTGATTTTTTTCACCCAGCTCGATGACTACTTTGTCGTAATGGGCTTGAAAATCCTATGTAAACTGTAGGACAAACTTTTGCATTTACTTTGGATCAACCTTACTATATCTTGACTAAGTCAAATTCAAAATGAAAATCGTCCAACTTAGGACACTTTTCTCAAAGACTTTAGCTAAAAGTTCTTGGGAATTGTCAATATGATGAGAATTCCTGACTTCTCTACTCTAGAGTATACTAGAGTCTAGGAAATTATTTATTCTATAACTTGAAGCAAACTCAAATGAATAAGTCAATCTTGGACTTAGCATTGAAGATTGAAAAGGTTCTTGTACAAAACATCTATCTAGGATGTTGAATTTAGCTTTCTATTTCCAATCACCTAACCCTAGACTTTTGCAAAAGGAATCAGATACCATATCTGAGTCAATTCCAAAAGATTTGGAAAGCGGAAAGAGAGAACTAAAACTTTGTACAACCAATTCAAACTTCAAAAGATTAAACTTGCAAGGAGTCAATTTCAGATTGACTCAAGACTTTAACTTATCAATTATCTATTTCAACAATGTGTTGAAGCATTTTTCTCTCTTTAAGGGAAATAAGTTGGATTCTCAAAAAGATTCAAAGCAAAACTAAAACGTCATCCAAACACAAGATGCTCGTGTGATTTCTAATATCAGTGGATCGATGCAACAAGACTACGATTATGACCACCACATGCTAGAGAGGCCACTCTGCTCCCAACCAAATGCCTCTATATATAGCTCTCTCCATTGGAGTGCCTTCTTGGATAGGTGGATTCTAACCATCCAAGTGTCAACCATGTAATTGCATGTGTGCCAAGTGTCCCAGTTAACTAGAGTTAACTCAAGTGGATGCTTTTAGAAGGTCCTAGAGCTCCTTGGGCAAAACACTCTCCCCATGTACCCCATGGGGGTTGAACCTAAGACCTCCTCCTTCACATCCTTGAGTCTTAACCACTAAGCTAAGTGGATCACTTTGTTACAAGAGTAAATGACCTACTAGTAAGTCTAGACGGGAGATCTTTGGTCATACACACGGGTGACCAAATGGCATCCAATTTTAGACCCGTCTGAATTCGCCGGACCATTAGATCATAGACTTACTTTATTATAGAACTCATTGTAGATATCACAAGCTATAAAAGCCTAGTTGGAAGTTTAAACTATGCTACTCTCACTAGGGTTGATATTTGCTATGGAGTAAGTGTGCTTATTCAATTCATGCACACCCCAAGAAAACCTCACATGGATGCAGCAAAGAGGATATTGAAGTATTTGAAACGAAAAATAAATGAAGGTTTATATTACCCTTACACATGTGATTTAGATATAAAGCTATTCACTGATGTAGATTGGGCAGCTTCCAAAGATGAGAAAAGAAGCACATCAAGATATCTCTCATTTGCACGTGCAAGGCTCATATCTTGGTCTTCAAAGATGAAACCTACAGTTGCTCTTCCATCAACTGAGGCTATATACAGAGGGTTAGCAAATGCAACACAAGAGGCTATATGGATGAAGAACCTATACATAGATTTAGGGTTTTATTTTGACACTTCATACATATTTGGAGATAATATGAGTTCACTTCATCTAGTTGCTAATCCTATCTTTCATGCCAGGACCAAGCATATAGAAGTTTATTATCATTTTTTTTAGGGGAAAGAGTGTGAGTAAGGAGATACAACTCCTATGTATCTTCTCATGCAACGTGCAGATATGATGACCAAATCTTTGGATGGAAGCAAATTAAACAGGTTGAAATCCAAGGGTGCTTGTAGGAGACACTAAAGGATTGAAGACTCAAGAATCTTAGGCTTGAGGGGGAGCTTTTCATACATTTGGCAAGCCTAGATGCTTGAGAATATGATCAAGACTTATCACATATACCTTTGTCTCACAAAGAACTTGCATATGAGCACCTCTTGTAAAAGTCATAGACTTTAATTCATTGGATAAAAGTAAAAGGAAGTGAGAAGAGGAATCTCATGATTTTAGGAGCCAAGAACTATGACTATTTGGTGGTTGGAAACAAATGAATCAACACCTAAATTGTAGGAACATTTTTAGGTAAGGGAAATTCAAATTTCAAATTTTCTTTATGTGTATAAATAGAGGTCACTTTTAGTCATAGGATATGACAGAGAAGAGAGAGCCATTGAACCTGATGGTTGAGCATATCTTGAGCTCACTTATGTATGAGTAAGTCCACCATCTCCTCTGTATGAATCAAACAATCTACTTGTGTTGGCACACTTTCTTCTTCTTGAAAAGTGGGGATTACACCCCTGAGTTCTTAAACTTGTTTCTTAGTGCACACTCACTCTAAATTAGTGAAATAACTTCGAATAGTTAGCTAACCTCTTGAATAGATGTTTCTAAAAAGTCTTGGATCAATTGTCATAAGATAATGAGAATTGAACATTTTTGTGAGAGGTTCAAGTCCAATAATAGCAAGTTTTTCATAGTGCTTCTATGTGCAAGTTATCTTTTTTGGTACAAACATTTGGCAATGATGTTGGAAAGCACATAGAGAGTCTAAATGCATATTTGGGGAGCTGAAGGAGTCTACTAAGGTTTCATGGAGTCACATTGGTAGGTGTAGAGCAGGATTATTGCAACACGAGCTCATCTCTGGATTGTATCCAACCATCTTTGTAGAATGTGTACAATAGATACATGGATGGAGATGTGGAACATTAGGAGATTATAAATTCAACAATAGCTAACCACACATGAATTTCAAGAATCACAATTGTTTGCATTTGGAGAAAAAGTGAAAGATATATATGTACTTGTAATCATTTCCTAACTCATTAAAGATTGATGATTTCTTGGTTTAATAACCCCAACTTGATGTCTAATGCAGTTAAGTTTTCTATCCTCAATGAGGGGATCAAGAGAAAGTGTGGAGAGGAAAGTGGATTTGTTCATGTGGACCGAGGTAGATCAAAGGAAAAAATAGAAAATGCACAAATAAGTTGAAGAAAAAGAAAAGATAAAGGAGATATGACTTGCCAACAATATAGTGAAAGAGGGAAAAAGAAACCATATTGTTGCTACTACAAGGTTAACCAAGAAAAGAAACAAGAATTCAAATGAAAAGAAAAATAAAGAAAGTAGATCAAAGGCCTATGATAGCTCTAAGGAGAAGCCGACCAATGTGAGTTTTAGTGTCGTTATTGTGTAATCAAACATGGAAGACATTCTTAGTGCCACTATTGCAAAATATAATGCTTATGTGCATGATTTCTATGTAATGATTCATGTGCAAGATATGCAAATCTCTAAAACTAATCTAATTGATGCCTTTTTTACAGCAATTGATGCATTACTTGGACGTTGGACTCTGATGCATCATTTCATGTGACTTGTATTGAGTGCTTTTCTATTTTTCATGGATGCTATATAGTAATGTTTACCTCTGAAACATTCATGCTTGTTTAGTTGAAGTTATTGGTATTGTACATTTATCTTTGGATGGTGTTAACGAGCTGGATTTTCATGATGTATGTTATCATCCAAGCATCAAGAATATTTTTAAATACATTTGCCACATGGATATGCATGTTTATAGTTGTTAGATCTGTTGAATGCTTCACCCTCATAAAGCACCACTAGTGTTTTGTAATAATCTATTTTGGAAAACTTCTATTATGAGAAGAATCCATGCGAGAATGTTGGACGTTGTTAGGTTCTTGGATATGATTTCAAATGCGGTTGACATTTGATCGTAGATGGTCTAAATGATCCCAACATATTTATTAGGTAAGGCATGAACTTTAGTATTATTGGATGTTCTTTTAAGACTAAGCAGTTATCCCTTCTAATTGTGCAAGTTTTCCCCCTTAGATCCTTCTTCATGGGGGAGGATTGGGCGGGAGGAAGAACCCCACCCTTAGCTGGGGGAGGGGGGCCCATGGAGTCTTCTACCCTCCAAAGACTAAGAATAAGGCCTCTCAATAATCCCAAGGTCATTCAAGTAATATCTAACCAACATATAAGAAGTACATGGTTGATTTATTAGTTTTACACCCTATGTGCAATTGTGAGAAAAGTGAGCCCTACTTGTGCCTTTTAAGGTCAACGATGCTTTTGAAATACTCTCTCTCAACCAATGAGAATGGGCTAGTGTACACAATTTTACTCTTTTTGGAACTTTCAAACGACCATCATATGAGCATACTTACTCCGAGTTAAGAAAAAAGAGCATATTAGAATGTGTTCATTCCTTTTCAATGATACAATCTTATAGTACATAATATATGGTTCTCCACAGCCCCCCTTTATACCTCCCCTTGACTATATCTAATTTCTTACTCTTAACAGGGCCATTACACTAATCCAAATATTCGAGCTGAGCAAACATACCTCTACCTTATAACATCATTATCTAGAGTCCATATATGTTACCATCTAAGCTCCAATTATGGTGGGTGCATGTGCACAACACCATCATTGTATCTTTCTTACTGAAATTCAATTCTTTTTTCCTTGCATTGTCTCTTTTCTACTAGGTTTTTATCAATATATCGATTAGAGTTTAATGCTCTAGTTACCACCCTAAAAACACAAGAAACGGTTTAAACCTTGATTTTGTACCTTACATTTTTAGGAGGATCTTACGCCCAAGGCTCAAGAGGAATCAAGTAATAGCAATGATGCATTTTGTACCAATGGTAAATCAAAAGGTGCTAAGAGAGTGATAAGGGCAAAAAGAAGAACAAAATGAAAATATATTGAGATTCCTTCCATTTTCATGAGAAAAGTCACACAGCCATTGATTGATGTAAAAATAAGGAAAATGAGAATAAAGGAAGGGAGAAAACCCAATATTATGGTTCTTTTAATTCATTAGTGCTAAATGATGATGCATTCGTGATGATTAAGAAATTATGTTTCTCGGCCTAATCTCTCCTATACATGATCCTTGGGTGATTGATAGTAGTGCCACATATCAAATGAGTGGTCAAAAGGACCTCTATAGTTCACTATAGCCTCTAGAAAACTCCATTGAAGGATTTTGAATCAAATCCAAGTGCAGAAAGAGGTTAGATGAACCTCATAGGTTATTTGCTGCAATTTGGGACAAACAAAGAATCTCTCTAACTTGAAATAGTGATAACTCCTAAATCATAAATATTTTCCCAAAACTATTAATGGATATCCTAGACACTAATAGCTTTCAAATTACCCATGGGACGTTTGAGAAATCAGATATGACTGCTCATACATACAAGTACAAGAGACATTTTCAACTATGGTGCTGCAAAGAAAACACCCCTCTTTTGCAGAGATCATAACTCACCAAATATAACTCCAATGAGAATGAAATTTAAGTCACATATATTAGAAAGGAAGAGCTCGCAAATGCATATATCATCACAAGATTTGGCTCATTACTCAAGGAGAAACATAGGTTCAAAGTTGGGGCTTTGCAGAGATATAAGTCTATCAACAACTTATAACAATATGCACTATTTTGATTGCGATGCAAAAACGGCTGAACCAAATGATGTGAAACTTAACAGATATGATCTACAAAGTCCAAACTGTGTTCCAAGTTATGAAACTAAATTTGGATGAATACAAAAATAGAAAAAACCAAAACAAGTTGGCAAACTTTCATAGATACTACTACACGATAGATAGAAGATACAAAACTCTTCTTAAATGACTTGTATTGAGTAGAAAACGCATGTATGGAGGTTTTCCCTAGCTTCTTCATGCCATGAGCACAAACGCATATGCTTTGGTTGCTTAGAAGTCACTCTAGAAGACTGAAAATCGTGAATCTCTAACCATGACTTTACATGCTTCCTAAAAACAAGGTTTACTTCAATTTTTAACCATTTTTCCTACTTTAAGTGCATGATACACATGAGCCATGAGTTCGAAAAGCTTTTCAAGTGGTAGTCCACGTACAAGACCATCCAACTAAAGTTTAAACGCATTAATTCACATACAAGTTGTGTTTTCTTGCTTCAACATCCATCAGTGTGAGTATTGGCAACAATGCAAAATGACATGTTGAGGGTACATGTATGATTTCATTTGTTTCTTCAAATGGTGAACCAATGGATCTCTCCGATGTGTTGTGTTCCTAAGACAAATATTAATCTTTCATTAGTAGTTATGATTAAATATTTGGGGAATAATGTTACTTTCTCCAAAATAGAGTCTAAAATTAAAAATAATTCTATAAACATTGTAGGTAAATTTTGAAGGAAAAACATGTTTTATATAGAAATCACAAGTATAGGAAGGAGATGCACAAGAAAGGCATGGCCGCCCACTTGCTTATTATCATGGAATTGAAGGAACCATGGGAATCCCGTATGATAAACAAACAACTTTTCTCAATAAACCTAGGATCAAGCAAAGTCTTTTCTAGAGTTGGTACATGCACACCTGTAGTAAGATGCCTACCCAAACCTTGGCGGAATCGTTTATTTCATGTTAATTGTTAGTGATTTTCCTAGTAAAATATGAGTGTATTTCCTTCATTTTGGAAATAGGAAAGAAGGTGAAAAATATTTAGGGAGGTGAGGGTGGTGAGTTTACTTCAAAAGTCTTTGATGGTTTTTCGAAGGAAAAGGGGATAGATATTCAACTTATTATACCACATAGCCCACATCAAAATAGCACTATTAAACATAAAAATCAAACGATCATGCAGATGGCTAGATGCATGCTCAAGGAAAAAGGGTTCCCCACACACTTTTGGGTAGATGCACGGAATAACTTAATCTACATTCTCAACGAAATAGACTAAAGTACTTGCTAGAAAGACACTATAAGAGGCCTATGTAGTACGAAGCCCTTTTAACCATTTTAAAACATTTGGATGTGAATGGTATGCTCACATGCCAAATTATAATCAAGACAAGCTACAACCAAAGAGCAAGAAATGTATATTTTTAGGCTATAGTGAAGAGTAGAATTCTTATCGATTACTGACCTAGAGGCAAAAAAGAAATTAGCAAGCTATGATTTGGTGTTCATATAGCGTCCATGGAGAATGAAGAAGCAAGAGACCTCTACTTTATCAAACAAGGAGATAATCCACTTTAAACCTCACCCAAGATTTATCTCTCAAGCTACAAAAGAGAAGGATCATCACCAATGTTGAAAGAGAACCCAAAAGAAAACATGTTGTCACTTCATTGGAGAAGCCGTTGTTGTGTTGGGTAAAGAAACTTATGGTATTAAGAATCCTATGCCAAATCTAATTCGGGATAATTCAAATGGTTTAGATAGTCAAAAAAGTAAACTTGCAACGAAAGACCTCTAAAAACATAGTGAACATGGCCTTAATGGCTAAGATTATTGAAGCTTATAGATAAGCCAGAAAAGAAGAAGATTATTAGCACCAAATGGATTTGGAAGGTAAAGTATTAATCTGATGGTAGTCTTGAAACTCAAAAGATCTGATTGGTTGCAGTGGAAGAATCTGACTTCAAAGATTATTTTATCCTCACTTCAATATTAGTACTATTCATATAGTAGTTTTTGTGTAAGGAGGTGTATGTGGCTCAAACACTAGGTCTTGAGACCCCCCATTTTAAAAACAAATTTTATCAATTAAAGAAGCCACCATATGGATTGAAACAAGCCCCAAGAGCATGTACAAACGGATGGATACGTTTTTTCTCAAAAATCTCACAAAATTTGGTAATGCTTCTAAAGAATGGTGGATTGAAAAGTCAGTTTTGTTTTTCGGTGAAATAATTTCCAGTTGTAAGAAGCCCCCACCTTTTAGACATCGTAGATTTTTTTCAGCGAGAACAAGATTTAAAAAAAGTGGATCACTTACAATAGGGACAAAAGGCTTCTTTATAACGTTTTCTAGAAAATTTGAGCAACCCCTACCTACCTTGTGGCATTCGGGGGGTTTCATGGGTGTTAGGCTCTTTCACTTGTATTGTTGTTCTTTTTATTAATCAAAGTTTGGGAGAGTAGGTTGTTTTCGAGCTTGCTTTAAAAAATATTAATGATATATATATTCTTAATGTCTATTACACATTGTGTTTGTGAATGCTTTCTTAAGCTATTAATATGCGTAAATTTATTTTCTTGTGCGAAATAGGAATTTATTTTCCAGGTCCTGATGGCCTCACCAATGCGTTTTTCAAGTCCTTCAAGCATGTGGTGGCCACCCCACTACGTTTGGTGTGGCTCGAGGCTCTCTCCTTCGGTGCCCTTCTTGAGTGTCTTAATAATGGCGTCATCAAGTTAATTCACAAAAGGGGAGATAAGAACAAAATTGAAAACTGGCGGCCGATTACCATGCTCCAAACTGGATACAAGATAATTGCCAAAGTTATCGCCAACAGAATCTCTTGTCATTTAAAGTCATGGCTCTGTGAGGACCAGAAAGGTTTTGTCAAAGGTAGATCTATACTTGAAGCAATTGTCGATATTTGGAAAGGCCTTACATTTGCTGAGGAGTTTGCACAAGATCTGGTATTCATTAAGATCGACTTTGACAAAGCATATGATAGATTGGAATGGGACTTTATTCTCCAATCACTGAAAGACCTTGGATGCAGCCAAAAGTTCACGAAAATGGTTTCCACTCTTCTCGGAAATGCTTCAACTAGAATAAATATCAATGGTAAGCTCTCGGAGCCCATACATTTAAAAAGATCCATCAGGCAAGGCTGCCCTCTAGCTCCTCTACTCTTCGCAATTGCCTCGAATGGCCTCAGACACCTATTAAAGCATCACATGGACTCTGGCAATCTCATGGGTCTTTCCCTACCTCTAAATCACGGCCAAATTATTGCTAGACTCTTCGCCGATGACATGAATCCGTTTGTGCATAATGATATGGACAACATTGCGGTATTCTGGCGTTGCCTTGACACCTTTTGTGTGGTGTCATGTTCAAAAATCAACCATGCTTAAAGTGCTTTCAGAGCAATCCGCGGACCCCCACCCCAATTGTTGTTAGATCAGGGGTGTCAAGTTATCCCTAGAGGTCAAGTCTTGCGTCTCCTCGGCATCCCGATGGGGTTCGACATCACAATGGACCAACGATGGAACTGGGTGCTGGCCAAGCTGGATAGCAAACTAAATCATTGGAAAGGTATGCAAGTCAACTTCGCAGGGCGTGCTATGGTTGTTAACACATTTATGCTTTCAACGACTATTTACTTTATCTCGTGTTGGAGACCGAAGGAGAAAGATTTGGCCAAAGTGGAAAGCATCTGCAGAAACTTCCTTTGGACTGGGGACCCCAACAGGAGGGGGATCCCCAAAATCAACTGGGAAACTTGCATTAGCTCGAAAGACTCAGGGGGTTTGGGTATTTTGGATATCGTTGGGTTGGCTGACAAGCTGGCGGTTAAGTGGCTTATCAAGGCTTGGAGCAATAGTGAGTCCTCATGGGCAAAATTGATTTTCAGAACTTGAAAGACCTTACCTTTGTTGGCCATCCTGGCTGGAAGGACATAGGGATTCTCACGCTTTTGTTCTCCCCCCTCCCGCTGTCCCCTAAAGGCTCTAGCCTCGTGTGTTCTTTATGGAAGAGTTGGAACAAGGCCAAACAATACATCAGAATCAGTGATGAGTGGAAGTGGGCAACGGGGATAAGACAAAACGACTCTATCTGGTTCCCGATCAATGGCATTAGAGGAGTGGAGCCTTGGAACCTACAAACTACAAAGCGGTTATGGAACAAAGGGTTCAAACAATGGAAACAGCTCTGGAAACAAGAGACCAACCAGTGGATTAGGTTCGAAGACTTAGACCCGGGACATAGAGTTACCCTCGAGGAATGGACTCTTCTTCAAGGTAGATGTTTGGCATGGGACCGCTCAACTACCCGCCTTCTCTCCGGACAGGATCTTCCTTGCTTAGAGGGCCTCAAATGGAACAACGGTAAGAAAATATCCACAATCCCCAACTTCAAAGAGAACTTAGATGTTCACCACACCCTTAACAAGCAGTGGTGCCTTTCTTGGACCAAACTTCGATGGGAACTAAAGTTCATGTCTATTTGGCACCCCCTAATCGAGATCAAAAAATCGGTTCTCATGTGGCAGATCTTGCATAAGGGAATCTGGTCCAATGCAAGGGCTAATAAAATCTGTGGGATCCCGCCATGGTGCAAGCGTTGCCATCGTTGCATCGAAGATTTAGTTCAGCTGTTCTTCGATTGCCCCGAGTATCGGGTTGTCTAGCATCATGTGGCACAGGTTTTGAGACTCACGCACCAAATCAATTGGCAACAGGTGCTATTGGGTGAGGCGGTCAGCTGCTCATCAAGGCTGTGGAATGCCATCAGGAGTGAGACCCTTTGGAAAATTTGGAGGGAGCGATGTGCTATCAATTTTGGCCAAACTCCTAAGGAATGGTCGATCGAGAAATCACTGTTTCTTCTAGGTAAAAGAATGTCCCAAGAGAAGAGATCTCCACCGTTTAGACATCATTGTATTTATCTCCTTGAAAACAACAAGTTGAAACCCAAATGGGTCCCACATGAGGGTGATGATAGATTTATCTGCCTCATTTGTAATGCCCTCTAGCTTTCCATACTCCTCCCCTGCTTTGTGGGATTTGGGGGGTCCCATGGGCACTAGTTCCATTCACTTGTAACCTTTCTTCTTTATTTTAATTAAAGTCCGGGAGAATAGGCTAAGGCAGAACTTCCTTTTATTAAAAAAAACAGAAACTAAGGATATCAGGTGTCTTCATAGAAACAAAAAGAAAAAGCTACATATATATACGATCTAAGAGTCATTAGATATGTAAACGGACGATAATAACTTAAAGCAATATCCTTTGGACAATGAAGAGTAAACGGAGTTTGGTTAGAATGGAGTTCTGAGAACTAGGGTTCAGCTTTATTTATGCTCAGCTCGGACAACAGATGAAACAGGACTGGTGTTCCACCCTTATCCTCCCCCTTCCACAATAGATGGCATTAAAGGATACCTTTCATATTGGTAGAGTGGTCGCCCCCAAAAGGTTTTCTCATAATCTACTGGTGTGCAACAATACGCCTTATGTCACATAAATGTTTTGCTCCCGAAAGGAAGTTCGGCCAAGGTCTACTCACCCAGGCTTGAATTAATGAAAGAAGACAATACAGCGAATGGACATAGTGGCCTTGGGATCCCCTGTATCCTCTAAAGCAAGGGTAGGATAGCCTAGATGCATGAGAGCTATGACAATGTGGAGGAAACCTTAGAATTGATGGGCGACAAAAATTTCAAAAGAAGCTGTAGATAAGTTTAATGATTTTTCATCACCCTCATGAGCGACCCACTTGCTTTTATTATTGCTTTTTTCTAGGAGAAACATCTTATGGTGTGTAAAATGTGGAGATTTGTAACATACATATTCTTCTACCTAACAGGCTAAGAGACTTTTCAATCTACTATTCTTTCAGATGTGCATCAAAGTTGAACACACATCTTTCCATCCAAATCTTCCACAGCACTTCCCCTCTGATAGCACTCCACAACGTAGATGAGAAACCAATTGGTTCTCCAAGTAACGCTTGTTTCAAGTTAGTTTGACTTTGTAAGCTCAAAATCCTGATGAGAGATTGCCAGATTAGATAGTTTTGCACGAGAAGACCAGTTACACTAGTGTGGGGCTCGACAGATTTATTAGCATTGGCATTGATCCAAATTCTACGATGGATGATTTGCACACAATTTGCCATCTAATGCTAGACCAATTTTGACCCCATCTCCTATTAAGGGATATATGCCAATCATGGTGCTTATGGAGCCTTAGAATTTTATCCAATTTATCTCCATTGAACTATCTTGATCTTCAAGCTAGGGAAGATCATTCCCAAGAAGAAGACCAGTCTTCGAATTATTATAGGCACTAATTATGTGACCAAGGAGGCACTTGGCATCATAGTCAAGCCACTAAATAGGTTCAATATCCTAAAATTTTAACTAATGACCTCTTTCAAGGTTCTAGGAATGCCTCCACTCGCTAAAGCTTTCGTTCCTTGGGTTCTTTCTTCGGATGTTTTTTAGTTCATTCTCTAATTCCTCTAATTGGAAACCATATAGAATCATTTTTCTTGATCTCGATCGCCCATTTCCAATCTTCATTTACCTCGGGTTTCATCTTGTTCCAACTCTTCCATATGGAACAAACGAGGTCAGATTTTTTTCGAGTAATCGAACACTAAGAAAACATTAAGGTGAGCAGATCAAGATCCTTGCACCTAGGGATACCCTTAAACCAAAGAGAAGACTTGTCTCTGAGAATGGATTTTGCCCAAGAAGCTTTCACATTGCACCATGCTTTGATTAGCCACTTGGAAACAAATTTATATGCCATAACTCTTACATCGAGAATGCCCAAACCATCCGACTCTTAGGTCCACTTTGTTTGGAGAGCATGGATATTGACATAAGTATCAAAAACCATTCCTGTTGTTCCATGGTGGGTTATTATCATCAACATTTAAAACAAGAAAAGGATACAATCATACATCTCAAGAACAAATTAATAGGCCTGGGAAGGAAAATTATCAATCATATATATTTGGCATTGGCAAGTTTCTCATATGGAAATAATTAAAAGGGCATCTGAGTGAAACAAAGCCGAACTCTTTAACAGTTGAAGAACATCTAGAAAATGAGAAAAGGAGAGTAGCTGAAGAATGGTATGAAGGATATAAGAAAAACATTTTTATACTTTCACAATACAAAAGAAGCGCTTTGTTGAACAGATGAAAGATCTATACACTTCAAGGATGATTCAAACTCTCTTAGAGATTTAGATATCAAAATTTTCAGGATTCATAAATGGACCACAAACGTTTAAGATTATTGGCTTGTGGAAGATCTCATTAATGGTAAATGATCGAAGAATATGTACTAAAGGGACAGGCTCTCGCATATGCACTAGGTTCAATATGTTGTTACCTAGATGATGGTGATTTTGATCTAGTAGCAGAGGTCTTGAATGGTATTGGATTTTTTTTCCAAATTCCAAACATATTCTTGAGTGTAGTGTCCTTCTTCGAGTAACATGTGCACTAGGTTATTAGGATTTTTTTATGAGAGCATAATTTACAAACTTTTATGTTACAGTAGTGGAATCATCTATCATGATCCGCACCCTAACCCCATGTGCACTCCCATGTAGATTGAATAATCCATGTAGAATAGAATATACGGATCACCATTAACTATGCCAAGCTACACCAGAACGTGACATCCTCTACAGGACCTATACCGACTTCCAATTGCTACTACCATGGATGGGATTTTCGCACTAGATGGACCATGTTTTTGTCCTTTCCAAATTCAGTACTAGTTCCTTTGATTTCCCCACTTTTCTTTGTAGTTGCATTATGTGATTTGGGAGTAAACACCTAAAATATAAATTTTATTTCTTTGTTTTCTCAAGCTATTATGGGGTAAGTCTAGGATCCCTACTATTTGTTTATTAGCTACAATTTTATACTTTTTGTGACTTTTTTCTTTTAAACTTAGCAATATTTTCTATATTAATTAATTTCTGAATATCCATAAGTGTAAATCTTATGAAATTTTGTTCCTCGTAAAATATTACATATCTAATTGCTTCCTCAAAGAAATTGGATGCATTCCTTATGACTTTGTCTAATTTTTTTTAATAAATCATCGACTGTTCGAAAACCAATTGATAGTTATAAATGGATAATAGCGTGTTTCTCTCCATGGAAATATCACGCTGATCCCAATTTCTCTTTTCCTCATTATTTAAAATACAATATTTAAGAAAGAATGTCTAAAAATGGTTGTCCTCATAGAAGAGCGCATGTGCTCTTTAATCTATAACCATTTGTAATAACATGGTTCTAATGAGATCCTTGCTTGTTGGAATCATTACTCAAGTGGGGTGCTTTTCAATTGGTGTAGATCTTGCCACTTCTATAAGATATATATTGCATCTTTTTTATGGTCTCAATCATCTCCCATAAAGATGAGTGACTTTAGGTCCTTTAGAAATTGAGCTTCCCATAAGCTATGGCATGTGGTTTTGCTAATCTTACTTTTGTTTTTCCTATATGTATGTTTTTTATATTTTTTGTTTGTTCTTTTCTAGCTATGAACCAGGAAAATACGTTTCATGAGTGACTATTTTGTTGGAGATCTACATCCTATTTTCATGCCATAGCTATCCAAAAAAACTAGGATTAAAGTGTAAGTATACAAATAAATTAACATAAACAAATAATTCAGATGAAGCTTAATGTATAGATAACACTTGTTTGCCAATGTTTTGAAGCATTGATTGTGTTTTGGACTTGGATGGAAAAACTCCAAAGCTCAAAACACCTTTATTGTAATACTCATCAAGTTTGAAATACAACTTCAAAATTTGTTGCTTGTATCTAAATACTTTTGGATAGTGAAATATGATAGAATCGATGTTGAGTGCAAAATTACTTTGATTACACACACACACACACGCACACAAGGTAAGATCAAAGAGAGGAACAATGGAAAGCTTCGATTGCAAAAGAGTTCTCTTACAAAAGCTCTATTCTCTAACAAGCTAACCCCAAAAATGAGCTCTTTAGCTCTTTTTATAGTTTTTTGACTAGTTTTGGCCCTGTCCAGACCTAGTGTCCGGCCTAGTTAAAAATTAGGTTCCAGGGCTTATTTGAGGGCTCAAATGAAGTCTAAAAATTATGAAAATTGGTAGGATGATAGTTCTAATACTCCTCAAGCTGAAGGACTCCTCGGCTTGAGCAAAATGGAGTTAAAAAAAAATAGAAAATGACATTTACAATGGTTTTTAGTGATGAAAATCAGTATTTTTGTAGGGGATACTTCTGAAAATTTGACATACACTTTTTGGAGCTCCCTACTTGCTCTCTCTTCTTCTATGTCCACTTCTTTGATGTGCTTCCATGTTTTATGCTTGACCTTGAGTTCCAACACTCCCCCCCCTCTCGTGTCTGTCATCCCTGACAGACCCTTGTTGTAATGGTTATTCTAGGTTGCTTTGAGAGGGAGTGTCCATTCGGATGAACCAGAGTGGCAAGGTTGGTTCTCCGGTTCTTCATTTGTCACTGCGAGCCTTTGCAAGTTGTAGTCCCCTGGTATGTGCTTCAGCCTTGGATTCCAACATGACTGTGTCGTTGTGAGTCTCCATTGATGACCTCAGATCGTCCAAGGATGATGTTCATAGTAGTCATGCCAAGTACTCATAACTCCTAATGGATGATGAGTAAGTGTGTTCGTGCATGGGTTGAGGAAAATATGTGCCTTGTGCACGACCTTGTAATGTAGCCCTATGCATGCTTACTTGGAAAATGCATCGGAAGAAGTATGGTGCAAAAATTGGGGGTCTTGAGCTAAGTGCTCAAGGGTATGCCGACGAAGAGGTTTCCTAATCTATCATGGTGATGGTGTTGCCAAAGTAAAGATACTTACCATTGTGAAGGTTCGACCGATGTTCATCTCTTCGTGTTGTACACTCGGTATTTGTGATGGAACCTTGTCGATGAATGTCCGTGTTGATGGTCCACCGATGAATTTTTTTTGAGCGCCTGGTCCTGTCTCCTTTTTTCAAGCAACATTTGCCAAATACTGAGAATTGAATTTCTTTATATTCCTTGGCAAACAATATTGGGTAACTACACTAAGCTTAGTTTCACACATTTTCTTTAGCTCACCATAAGGAGAAGTCTTCTCACCCGGTATACGGACAAGAATTCTCAGGATACCAAACTACCTCTTGCAGATATCTCCCTGTAGATTATAGTACATGCAATAGTTAAGCATCACTCAAGTTGCGGACCTTCAAGCTCTTCACACCTGCTAGCCGAGACACACTTCTATCCAAACTGATAAATGCCCAGTAATCAATAGTTCCATCTTCAGCTAAGCATGTCTCATTCATGTTCCATGAGCAAAACCTGGGAACAAGTTTTGACTCTTTTTTTTTTCTTTTTTTTTTTTTAACAATGTAACACACAAGAAGAGAGATGTTAGTATCAAAAAAAATAATTGACATATGTCAATGTGCTCTTGTGCATGGACTCTTAGTTGTGTCTATGCACGGCCATGTAATGTGGCCCTATGTTAATGCATACTTTGGAAATGCATGGCCTGAATGGTGCAAAAGACAGGGTTGTGACGGGAGCACATGGTTGTCGCTCGTCGAGGCTTAATGTCATTTGCATGAGGGAAAGCCATCATCCATCTTGGTCTAGCTCTAATACCACTGAAAGAACTTGGAGAAGCTTGTACGAGGTAGAAAAATGCGTTTCGAAGTGACGAAGTTTGGTCTAGCCAACCGGCACAAGACCAGCCCTTGAGCTTATGGAGACTCAAATAGACCTTATAAGCATGCGATAAGTGCAAAGAAACACACTATGTACTTTGGAGCATCAAGGAGAATGAGTCGATACGAAACAGATAGGTTCGCGGGTCGACTAGCTCAAAAAACTTACTATCTATAGAAGAGACAATGAACTTCAAATGCCCATAGCAACCAGCATGATTACAATTAGAAAAAATCTTTTTATGGGAGTGATAAACATAGGGTTTAGTGTATATAATGCAAAAAATTATAAGGAATAAGCAAAATATGCTATAGGAAGGAATGAGACATTCACCGGTGGTACTTCCTATTTTTTAGGAATACACAGAGATTGACCCCAACACAGGAAAACTCAGATTTCTCCCAATCCACTGAATCAAATGCTATGCACATTTACAACATAAACTAGACACTAATGCCTTTCCAATGATCCATCTTGCACTCCATTTGGAGCTCTGGAGAGAGAGCAACAGCCTCTACAAGATTACAAGATCCTTGAAATCGAGTTTTGCAATCAAAAACACTTGCTCAAGGAACATAGTGACTTGGCTTTTTAGTAATATATAATTAAGGATCTCTCTAGCATCATTCTTTTTCTCAAGCTCTGAGATCATAATTGCTCTCGGTGTCTTCCTCCGTTTCTTCTTCCCTTTTTCCTCACCTTTTTTTTATCATCTTTTTTATCATTTTTATTATTTGGAATTTGATTATTTTCAGTTACGGTTTTTATCTTTTCTTCTTTAATTGGGGTATTTTTATTCTCTTGCAATTCAGTATTTTCTTCTAATGGTTTCTTTCCTTCTTTAATTAATCTTCTTTTTTCTTCCTCAGAAAAGTTTGCAATATCTTCAAATTGCACTCTTTTTTCATTATTAGTATTTCTCTTCTCATTTTCTTTAGTTTGTCTTCTTTTCAATGTTCTATCTCCCTCTTCTACATCATTTTGCATGTCATCCCATCTCCATTTCTCCTCAACATTGGCAATATGAGAATATATGGAGGCTTGGTCGATAGCAGATTGCCATGTAGTTTTGCACATGATTTTGTCTCTAGCCCTTACCAGTGCCTCAATAGAATAGGGATTTTTGCTTGCAATAAAACGAGTCTTCTCATTAATGGCTCTAGTCTAGCAGCCGAGGTACTCGCAAATGCATTGGAAATAATTAAGTTTTCATATAATTTCTTCATGCCTTCTTTGCCCCAATTAACAGCTAATGGAAGTCATGTTCTAAAGTCACATATTTTTCTATCAATTTCAACTACCAACTAATTATCTTTCACATAATTTAACTCATCACAAGCATACATCACATGATCTTGACTATCACAACAAACACACCTTTTACCGCTAGTTCCTCTTTTATCAATATTTCTTTGGAAAGCTGGCTGGGCTGCTAACTGAGTAGGAGGAACGGACTGATAAACTAGTTGAGGAAGAGTAAATTGTGGCATAGCAGATTGTAGGTATGTTGCCATAATTGCTTGGCCCAAGCCACTACTACTAGCTCCAGACTCATGCAAGCTCATGGAAAACACTTTATTGTTTAATTGAGCAACCTCTCTTGAAAGAGATGCCTGCATTTTGATTACATTTTCCATTTGTTTACACAAAATATCTAATTGAATTTTGATTGGAGTCTTAGGGGCAACTGCAACATTAGCCATAGCCCTAGTTGCAAGCATTGGCATACTAGTTGTGAAGAGAGATGGTGGATGCAATCCGAAGATGAGTTGGTGCTGCTACAACTAGCTTCACACCAGCAAACTGAGACTTTAGAGTTGATTATTAGACCCTTTGAGATTTTTGAATCCACCAAATATCATCCAAGTACTTTGGAACATCTATCTCATAAGTTTGAGTCAAGATAGACTAGTTGTGAAATGACTAGCTCCCAAAACTTGCTATTTTCGAACCTACTGGAAAAAATAAACAGTGCTCTCAACCTCGAAGGAATTAACAAAATTCCTTTTGAAAATAGGAACTAGACTTAAGTAGCTTGCTAATCCAAGTTAAAACACTTCAAATGATAAACTAAGAACTGAGAACCAGATTCATCAATATCAGGAACATGCTTGCCATTCTCGAGGCTCTATAGAGATAGACCAGTGAGTAGTAAAAGCAGATATCTCCCAAAATATAAATCCAATGACCATGAACCTTTTTACACAAACACTAGAGGTCAAGAAAAATCCAAGGCACTTCAAAAGACTGAAAAAGGTCTCATAGAGCTCGAGATATGAGCTTCTGAAATTATTTCTCTAAACATCATATCAAGCATGTAGGCTTGGGCAAAATGCACCAAAAGCTCCCCCTTAAGCCTAACATGCTTGGCCTCCAAATAAGTCTTCAATTGTCCTTGATTTCCCTCTGATAGGACTCCACAACATAGACGAGCAACCAATTGGTTCTCCAAATAACACTTGTTTCAAGTTAGTTTGCACTTGTAAGCTCAAAACCGTGATGAGAGATTTCCAGATCGGATAACTTCTAGGGCATGATAAGACCGATTACACCAGTGTGGGGCTCTACAGATTTATTAGCATTGGCATTGGTCTAGATTCCACAATAGATGGTTTGCAACATAAGAACGAATTCTTTGTTCTCAATGAGAGGGTGCCACAGATCCCGGCACACAAGTTGCCATCTAATGCTAGACCAATTCTGACCCCATCTCCTATTATGGGAGATATGCCAATCATCGTGCTTATGGAGCCTTAAAATTTTATCCAATTTATTTCCATTGAACTATCTTGATCCTTCAATTCGGAGCAGATCATTCCCAAGAAGGAGACGAGTCTTTGAATTATCGTAGGCACTAATTTTTTGACCAAGGAGGCACTTGGCATCATAGTCAAGCCACTAAATAGGGTCAATGTCCTAAAATCTTAACTAATGACCTCTCTCAAGGTTCTAGGGATGCTTGCACTTGCCAAAGCTTTTGTTCCTTAGGTTCTTTCTTTGGATGTTTTCTAGTTCACATTCTCTCATTCCCCTAATTGGAAACCATATAGAATCATTTCTCTTGCTCCGGATCGCCCATTTCCAATTTTCATTTACCTCAATATAGGGTTTCATCTTGTTCCCAATCTTCCATATGGAAAAAACGAGGTCAGAGCTTTTTTGAGTAACCAAACACTAAGAAAACATTAAGGTCAGCAGATCAAGATCCTTGCACCTAGGGATACCCTTAAACCAAAGAGAGGAATTGTCTCTAAGAATGGGTTTTGCCCAAGAAGCTTTCACATTGCACCATGCTTTGATTAGCCACTTGGCAACCAATTTATATGCCATAACTCTTACATCCATAACGCCCAAACCATGAGACTCTTTCTGGTCAGCACACAAAGGTCCACTTTGTTTTAGGAATGCCCCTCGTTTTTGGATCATCAGTCGAGAGGACATTTCTATAAGTACTTTCAAGGTTTGATAGTTCTTTGTCTTTTGGTATCCAAAATGCCAAAAAATAGATAATAGAAGAAATGAGGATTGATTTGACTACCATTGCATGCCCCACGAGGTTGAGCTACATACCCTTCTACTAGGCAAATTTATTTTCCAGTTTGGTCACAGTTGAACACCAATCATACGCTGATGAACAAAGCTTCCCAAAAGTTTTTATTTGTTGAAACTCTAACACCAAGTAACAGTTCTGCTTGATCCAGTTGTTGCAAATTAACTATTGCTGAAGACTGTTGTAGCTTCACTGGATGGCAGTTCTCTCTCTTCCTCAAAAAATTATAAGCTATTCAAGCTCTGATACCAAATGACCATAGATAGTGTGCTTTTTTGTATTCATGGTGTTCATCATTAGTGATCAATCTAGATTACTTCTATACTTATTTGATTTCCCAAATAGTTTAATCTGAGTGTGCGTGCCCTTAGACTCATTTTTTTTCATATAAGAGTAATCTACAAGCCTATATATACGCAAATTTTGTCTGTTTTGTAAGAAGTCCAACATGTCTATCTTGCACTACTAAGCTGATTATTCATACAAAATCCATTTGAAATGATTGCACGGTTTCCTAGAAGATAGGAAAGTTTCTTAGGCTTGTTTTAGTCCTTATAATCATTCTTAGGCTCATATTAGAGAACTCTAAATGTATCGAGCACCTATCACAGGATTCAAGGTATAGCTGGGTTCACTATCTACTATATCTACTTGAAAGTGAAAACTATTCATTAATGGCATTGGTTTCATGCACTACTCATTAAAATTTACCAAATCCAAGGAAAACCAAATTTAGAGAAAATAATATATTAAACTCTGGAGCGGATCGACAAAGGAAAGAAATCTTGAAGAAAGGGGAAGAAGGAAAAGGGTACAAGTAAAAGGAAACTAAGTGCACATGGAGAGCATGGACACTGGCATAATTATCAAAAACCATTCCTCTTGTTCCATGGAGGGTTACTATCATCAACATTTAGAACAAGAAAAGGATATAATCGTACATCTCAAGAACAAATTAATAGGCTTGGGAAGGAAAATTATCAATCATATATATTTGGCGATCGCAAGTTTCCCATACGGAAATAATTAAAAGGGCATCTGAGCGAAACAAAGCCGAACTCTTTAACAGTTGAAGAACATCTAGAAAATGAGAAAAGGAGAGTAGCTGAAGAATGGTATGAAGGATATAAGAAAAACATTTTTATACTTTCACAATACAAAAGAAGCGCTTTGTTGAACAGATGAAAGATCTATACACTTCAAGGATGATTCAAACTCTCTTAGAGATTTAGATATCAAAATTTTCAGGATTCGTAAATGGACCACAAACGTTTAAGATTATTGGCTTGTGGAAGATCTCATTAATGGTAAATGATCGAAGAATATGTACTAAAGGGACAGGCTCTCGCATATGCACTAGGTTCAATATGTTGTTACCTAGATGATGGTGATTTTGATCTAGTAGCAGAGGTCTTGAATGGTATTGGATTTTTTTTCCAAATTCCAAACATATTCTTGAGTGTAGTGTCCTTCTTCGAGTAACATGTGCACTAGGTTATTAGGATTTTTTTATGAGAGCATAATTTACAAACTTTTATCCACAACGTAGATGAGAAACCAATTGGTTCTCCAAGTAACGCTTGTTTCAAGTTAGTTTGACTTTGTAAGCTCAAAATCCTGATGAGAGATTGCCAGATTAGATAGTTTTGCACGAGAAGACCAGTTACACTAGTGTGGGGCTCGACAGATTTATTAGCATTGGCATTGATCTTAGGCTTGAGGGGGAGCTTTTCATACATTTGGCAAGCCTAGATGCTTGAGAATATGATCAAGACTTATCACATATACCTTTGTCTCACAAAGAACTTGCATATGAGCACCTCTTGTAAAAGTCATAGACTTTAATTCATTGGATAAAAGTAAAAGGAAGTGAGAAGAGGAATCTCATGATTTTAGGAGCCAAGAACTATGACTATTTGGTGGTTGGAAACAAATGAATCAACACCTAAATTGTAGGAACATTTTTAGGTAAGGGAAATTCAAATTTCAAATTTTCTTTATGTGTATAAATAGAGGTCACTTTTAGTCATAGGATATGACAGAGAAGAGAGAGCCATTGAACCTGATGGTTGAGCATATCTTGAGCTCACTTATGTATGAGTAAGTCCACCATCTCCTCTGTATGAATCAAACAATCTACTTGTGTTGGCACACTTTCTTCTTCTTGAAAAGTGGGGATTACACCCCTGAGTTCTTAAACTTGTTTCTTAGTGCACACTCACTCTAAATTAGTGAAATAACTTCGAATAGTTAGCTAACCTCTTGAATAGATGTTTCTAAAAAGTCTTGGATCAATTGTCATAAGATAATGAGAATTGAACATTTTTGTGAGAGGTTCAAGTCCAATAATAGCAAGTTTTTCATAGTGCTTCTATGTGCAAGTTATCTTTTTTGGTACAAACATTTGGCAATGATGTTGGAAAGCACATAGAGAGTCTAAATGCATATTTGGGGAGCTGAAGGAGTCTACTAAGGTTTCATGGAGTCACATTGGTAGGTGTAGAGCAGGATTATTGCAACACGAGCTCATCTCTGGATTGTATCCAACCATCTTTGTAGAATGTGTACAATAGATACATGGATGGAGATGTGGAACATTAGGAGATTATAAATTCAACAATAGCTAACCACACATGAATTTCAAGAATCACAATTGTTTGCATTTGGAGAAAAAGTGAAAGATATATATGTACTTGTAATCATTTCCTAACTCATTAAAGATTGATGATTTCTTGGTTTAATAACCCCAACTTGATGTCTAATGCAGTTAAGTTTTCTATCCTCAATGAGGGGATCAAGAGAAAGTGTGGAGAGGAAAGTGGATTTGTTCATGTGGACCGAGGTAGATCAAAGGAAAAAATAGAAAATGCACAAATAAGTTGAAGAAAAAGAAAAGATAAAGGAGATATGACTTGCCAACAATATAGTGAAAGAGGGAAAAAGAAACCATATTGTTGCTACTACAAGGTTAACCAAGAAAAGAAACAAGAATTCAAATGAAAAGAAAAATAAAGAAAGTAGATCAAAGGCCTATGATAGCTCTAAGGAGAAGCCGACCAATGTGAGTTTTAGTGTCGTTATTGTGTAATCAAACATGGAAGACATTCTTAGTGCCACTATTGCAAAATATAATGCTTATGTGCATGATTTCTATGTAATGATTCATGTGCAAGATATGCAAATCTCTAAAACTAATCTAATTGATGCCTTTTTTACAGCAATTGATGCATTACTTGGACGTTGGACTCTGATGCATCATTTCATGTGACTTGTATTGAGTGCTTTTCTATTTTTCATGGATGCTATATAGTAATGTTTACCTCTGAAACATTCATGCTTGTTTAGTTGAAGTTATTGGTATTGTACATTTATCTTTGGATGGTGTTAACGAGCTGGATTTTCATGATGTATGTTATCATCCAAGCATCAAGAATATTTTTAAATACATTTGCCACATGGATATGCATGTTTATAGTTGTTAGATCTGTTGAATGCTTCACCCTCATAAAGCACCACTAGTGTTTTGTAATAATCTATTTTGGAAAACTTCTATTATGAGAAGAATCCATGCGAGAATGTTGGACGTTGTTAGGTTCTTGGATATGATTTCAAATGCGGTTGACATTTGATCGTAGATGGTCTAAATGATCCCAACATATTTATTAGGTAAGGCATGAACTTTAGTATTATTGGATGTTCTTTTAAGACTAAGCAGTTATCCCTTCTAATTGTGCAAGTTTTCCCCCTTAGATCCTTCTTCATGGGGGAGGATTGGGCGGGAGGAAGAACCCCACCCTTAGCTGGGGGAGGGGGGCCCATGGAGTCTTCTACCCTCCAAAGACTAAGAATAAGGCCTCTCAATAATCCCAAGGTCATTCAAGTAATATCTAACCAACATATAAGAAGTACATGGTTGATTTATTAGTTTTACACCCTATGTGCAATTGTGAGAAAAGTGAGCCCTACTTGTGCCTTTTAAGGTCAACGATGCTTTTGAAATACTCTCTCTCAACCAATGAGAATGGGCTAGTGTACACAATTTTACTCTTTTTGGAACTTTCAAACGACCATCATATGAGCATACTTACTCCGAGTTAAGAAAAAAGAGCATATTAGAATGTGTTCATTCCTTTTCAATGATACAATCTTATAGTACATAATATATGGTTCTCCACAGCCCCCCTTTATACCTCCCCTTGACTATATCTAATTTCTTACTCTTAACAGGGCCATTACACTAATCCAAATATTCGAGCTGAGCAAACATACCTCTACCTTATAACATCATTATCTAGAGTCCATATATGTTACCATCTAAGCTCCAATTATGGTGGGTGCATGTGCACAACACCATCATTGTATCTTTCTTACTGAAATTCAATTCTTTTTTCCTTGCATTGTCTCTTTTCTACTAGGTTTTTATCAATATATCGATTAGAGTTTAATGCTCTAGTTACCACCCTAAAAACACAAGAAACGGTTTAAACCTTGATTTTGTACCTTACATTTTTAGGAGGATCTTACGCCCAAGGCTCAAGAGGAATCAAGTAATAGCAATGATGCATTTTGTACCAATGGTAAATCAAAAGGTGCTAAGAGAGTGATAAGGGCAAAAAGAAGAACAAAATGAAAATATATTGAGATTCCTTCCATTTTCATGAGAAAAGTCACACAGCCATTGATTGATGTAAAAATAAGGAAAATGAGAATAAAGGAAGGGAGAAAACCCAATATTATGGTTCTTTTAATTCATTAGTGCTAAATGATGATGCATTCGTGATGATTAAGAAATTATGTTTCTCGGCCTAATCTCTCCTATACATGATCCTTGGGTGATTGATAGTAGTGCCACATATCAAATGAGTGGTCAAAAGGACCTCTATAGTTCACTATAGCCTCTAGAAAACTCCATTGAAGGATTTTGAATCAAATCCAAGTGCAGAAAGAGGTTAGATGAACCTCATAGGTTATTTGCTGCAATTTGGGACAAACAAAGAATCTCTCTAACTTGAAATAGTGATAACTCCTAAATCATAAATATTTTCCCAAAACTATTAATGGATATCCTAGACACTAATAGCTTTCAAATTACCCATGGGACGTTTGAGAAATCAGATATGACTGCTCATACATACAAGTACAAGAGACATTTTCAACTATGGTGCTGCAAAGAAAACACCCCTCTTTTGCAGAGATCATAACTCACCAAATATAACTCCAATGAGAATGAAATTTAAGTCACATATATTAGAAAGGAAGAGCTCGCAAATGCATATATCATCACAAGATTTGGCTCATTACTCAAGGAGAAACATAGGTTCAAAGTTGGGGCTTTGCAGAGATATAAGTCTATCAACAACTTATAACAATATGCACTATTTTGATTGCGATGCAAAAACGGCTGAACCAAATGATGTGAAACTTAACAGATATGATCTACAAAGTCCAAACTGTGTTCCAAGTTATGAAACTAAATTTGGATGAATACAAAAATAGAAAAAACCAAAACAAGTTGGCAAACTTTCATAGATACTACTACACGATAGATAGAAGATACAAAACTCTTCTTAAATGACTTGTATTGAGTAGAAAACGCATGTATGGAGGTTTTCCCTAGCTTCTTCATGCCATGAGCACAAACGCATATGCTTTGGTTGCTTAGAAGTCACTCTAGAAGACTGAAAATCGTGAATCTCTAACCATGACTTTACATGCTTCCTAAAAACAAGGTTTACTTCAATTTTTAACCATTTTTCCTACTTTAAGTGCATGATACACATGAGCCATGAGTTCGAAAAGCTTTTCAAGTGGTAGTCCACGTACAAGACCATCCAACTAAAGTTTAAACGCATTAATTCACATACAAGTTGTGTTTTCTTGCTTCAACATCCATCAGTGTGAGTATTGGCAACAATGCAAAATGACATGTTGAGGGTACATGTATGATTTCATTTGTTTCTTCAAATGGTGAACCAATGGATCTCTCCGATGTGTTGTGTTCCTAAGACAAATATTAATCTTTCATTAGTAGTTATGATTAAATATTTGGGGAATAATGTTACTTTCTCCAAAATAGAGTCTAAAATTAAAAATAATTCTATAAACATTGTAGGTAAATTTTGAAGGAAAAACATGTTTTATATAGAAATCACAAGTATAGGAAGGAGATGCACAAGAAAGGCATGGCCGCCCACTTGCTTATTATCATGGAATTGAAGGAACCATGGGAATCCCGTATGATAAACAAACAACTTTTCTCAATAAACCTAGGATCAAGCAAAGTCTTTTCTAGAGTTGGTACATGCACACCTGTAGTAAGATGCCTACCCAAACCTTGGCGGAATCGTTTATTTCATGTTAATTGTTAGTGATTTTCCTAGTAAAATATGAGTGTATTTCCTTCATTTTGGAAATAGGAAAGAAGGTGAAAAATATTTAGGGAGGTGAGGGTGGTGAGTTTACTTCAAAAGTCTTTGATGGTTTTTCGAAGGAAAAGGGGATAGATATTCAACTTATTATACCACATAGCCCACATCAAAATAGCACTATTAAACATAAAAATCAAACGATCATGCAGATGGCTAGATGCATGCTCAAGGAAAAAGGGTTCCCCACACACTTTTGGGTAGATGCACGGAATAACTTAATCTACATTCTCAACGAAATAGACTAAAGTACTTGCTAGAAAGACACTATAAGAGGCCTATGTAGTACGAAGCCCTTTTAACCATTTTAAAACATTTGGATGTGAATGGTATGCTCACATGCCAAATTATAATCAAGACAAGCTACAACCAAAGAGCAAGAAATGTATATTTTTAGGCTATAGTGAAGAGTAGAATTCTTATCGATTACTGACCTAGAGGCAAAAAAGAAATTAGCAAGCTATGATTTGGTGTTCATATAGCGTCCATGGAGAATGAAGAAGCAAGAGACCTCTACTTTATCAAACAAGGAGATAATCCACTTTAAACCTCACCCAAGATTTATCTCTCAAGCTACAAAAGAGAAGGATCATCACCAATGTTGAAAGAGAACCCAAAAGAAAACATGTTGTCACTTCATTGGAGAAGCCGTTGTTGTGTTGGGTAAAGAAACTTATGGTATTAAGAATCCTATGCCAAATCTAATTCGGGATAATTCAAATGGTTTAGATAGTCAAAAAAGTAAACTTGCAACGAAAGACCTCTAAAAACATAGTGAACATGGCCTTAATGGCTAAGATTATTGAAGCTTATAGATAAGCCAGAAAAGAAGAAGATTATTAGCACCAAATGGATTTGGAAGGTAAAGTATTAATCTGATGGTAGTCTTGAAACTCAAAAGATCTGATTGGTTGCAGTGGAAGAATCTGACTTCAAAGATTATTTTATCCTCACTTCAATATTAGTACTATTCATATAGTAGTTTTTGTGTAAGGAGGTGTATGTGGCTCAAACACTAGGTCTTGAGACCCCCCATTTTAAAAACAAATTTTATCAATTAAAGAAGCCACCATATGGATTGAAACAAGCCCCAAGAGCATGTACAAACGGATGGATACGTTTTTTCTCAAAAATCTCACAAAATTTGGTAATGCTTCTAAAGAATGGTGGATTGAAAAGTCAGTTTTGTTTTTCGGTGAAATAATTTCCAGTTGTAAGAAGCCCCCACCTTTTAGACATCGTAGATTTTTTTCAGCGAGAACAAGATTTAAAAAAAGTGGATCACTTACAATAGGGACAAAAGGCTTCTTTATAACGTTTTCTAGAAAATTTGAGCAACCCCTACCTACCTTGTGGCATTCGGGGGGTTTCATGGGTGTTAGGCTCTTTCACTTGTATTGTTGTTCTTTTTATTAATCAAAGTTTGGGAGAGTAGGTTGTTTTCGAGCTTGCTTTAAAAAATATTAATGATATATATATTCTTAATGTCTATTACACATTGTGTTTGTGAATGCTTTCTTAAGCTATTAATATGCGTAAATTTATTTTCTTGTGCGAAATAGGAATTTATTTTCCAGGTCCTGATGGCCTCACCAATGCGTTTTTCAAGTCCTTCAAGCATGTGGTGGCCACCCCACTACGTTTGGTGTGGCTCGAGGCTCTCTCCTTCGGTGCCCTTCTTGAGTGTCTTAATAATGGCGTCATCAAGTTAATTCACAAAAGGGGAGATAAGAACAAAATTGAAAACTGGCGGCCGATTACCATGCTCCAAACTGGATACAAGATAATTGCCAAAGTTATCGCCAACAGAATCTCTTGTCATTTAAAGTCATGGCTCTGTGAGGACCAGAAAGGTTTTGTCAAAGGTAGATCTATACTTGAAGCAATTGTCGATATTTGGAAAGGCCTTACATTTGCTGAGGAGTTTGCACAAGATCTGGTATTCATTAAGATCGACTTTGACAAAGCATATGATAGATTGGAATGGGACTTTATTCTCCAATCACTGAAAGACCTTGGATGCAGCCAAAAGTTCACGAAAATGGTTTCCACTCTTCTCGGAAATGCTTCAACTAGAATAAATATCAATGGTAAGCTCTCGGAGCCCATACATTTAAAAAGATCCATCAGGCAAGGCTGCCCTCTAGCTCCTCTACTCTTCGCAATTGCCTCGAATGGCCTCAGACACCTATTAAAGCATCACATGGACTCTGGCAATCTCATGGGTCTTTCCCTACCTCTAAATCACGGCCAAATTATTGCTAGACTCTTCGCCGATGACATGAATCCGTTTGTGCATAATGATATGGACAACATTGCGGTATTCTGGCGTTGCCTTGACACCTTTTGTGTGGTGTCATGTTCAAAAATCAACCATGCTTAAAGTGCTTTCAGAGCAATCCGCGGACCCCCACCCCAATTGTTGTTAGATCAGGGGTGTCAAGTTATCCCTAGAGGTCAAGTCTTGCGTCTCCTCGGCATCCCGATGGGGTTCGACATCACAATGGACCAACGATGGAACTGGGTGCTGGCCAAGCTGGATAGCAAACTAAATCATTGGAAAGGTATGCAAGTCAACTTCGCAGGGCGTGCTATGGTTGTTAACACATTTATGCTTTCAACGACTATTTACTTTATCTCGTGTTGGAGACCGAAGGAGAAAGATTTGGCCAAAGTGGAAAGCATCTGCAGAAACTTCCTTTGGACTGGGGACCCCAACAGGAGGGGGATCCCCAAAATCAACTGGGAAACTTGCATTAGCTCGAAAGACTCAGGGGGTTTGGGTATTTTGGATATCGTTGGGTTGGCTGACAAGCTGGCGGTTAAGTGGCTTATCAAGGCTTGGAGCAATAGTGAGTCCTCATGGGCAAAATTGATTTTCAGAACTTGAAAGACCTTACCTTTGTTGGCCATCCTGGCTGGAAGGACATAGGGATTCTCACGCTTTTGTTCTCCCCCCTCCCGCTGTCCCCTAAAGGCTCTAGCCTCGTGTGTTCTTTATGGAAGAGTTGGAACAAGGCCAAACAATACATCAGAATCAGTGATGAGTGGAAGTGGGCAACGGGGATAAGACAAAACGACTCTATCTGGTTCCCGATCAATGGCATTAGAGGAGTGGAGCCTTGGAACCTACAAACTACAAAGCGGTTATGGAACAAAGGGTTCAAACAATGGAAACAGCTCTGGAAACAAGAGACCAACCAGTGGATTAGGTTCGAAGACTTAGACCCGGGACATAGAGTTACCCTCGAGGAATGGACTCTTCTTCAAGGTAGATGTTTGGCATGGGACCGCTCAACTACCCGCCTTCTCTCCGGACAGGATCTTCCTTGCTTAGAGGGCCTCAAATGGAACAACGGTAAGAAAATATCCACAATCCCCAACTTCAAAGAGAACTTAGATGTTCACCACACCCTTAACAAGCAGTGGTGCCTTTCTTGGACCAAACTTCGATGGGAACTAAAGTTCATGTCTATTTGGCACCCCCTAATCGAGATCAAAAAATCGGTTCTCATGTGGCAGATCTTGCATAAGGGAATCTGGTCCAATGCAAGGGCTAATAAAATCTGTGGGATCCCGCCATGGTGCAAGCGTTGCCATCGTTGCATCGAAGATTTAGTTCAGCTGTTCTTCGATTGCCCCGAGTATCGGGTTGTCTAGCATCATGTGGCACAGGTTTTGAGACTCACGCACCAAATCAATTGGCAACAGGTGCTATTGGGTGAGGCGGTTAGCTGCTCATCAAGGCTGTGGAATGCCATCAGGAGTGAGACCCTTTGGAAAATTTGGAGGGAGCGATGTGCTATCAATTTTGGCCAAACTCCTAAGGAATGGTCGATCGAGAAATCACTGTTTCTTCTAGGTAAAAGAATGTCCCAAGAGAAGAGATCTCCACCGTTTAGACATCATTGTATTTATCTCCTTGAAAACAACAAGTTGAAACCCAAATGGGTCCCACATGAGGGTGATGATAGATTTATCTGCCTCATTTGTAATGCCCTCTAGCTTTCCATACTCCTCCCCTGCTTTGTGGGATTTGGGGGGTCCCATGGGCACTAGTTCCATTCACTTGTAACCTTTCTTCTTTATTTTAATTAAAGTCCGGGAGAATAGGCTAAGGCAGAACTTCCTTTTATTAAAAAAAACAGAAACTAAGGATATCAGGTGTCTTCATAGAAACAAAAAGAAAAAGCTACATATATATACGATCTAAGAGTCATTAGATATGTAAACGGACGATAATAACTTAAAGCAATATCCTTTGGACAATGAAGAGTAAACGGAGTTTGGTTAGAATGGAGTTCTGAGAACTAGGGTTCAACTTTATTTATGCTCAGCTCGGACAACAGATGAAACAGGACTGGTGTTCCACCCTTATCCTCCCCCTTCCACAATAGATGGCATTAAAGGATACCTTTCATATTGGTAGAGTGGTCGCCCCCAAAAGGTTTTCTCATAATCTACTGGTGTGCAACAATACGCCTTATGTCACATAAATGTTTTGCTCCCGAAAGGAAGTTCGGCCAAGGTCTACTCACCCAGGCTTGAATTAATGAAAGAAGACAATACAGCGAATGGACATAGTGGCCTTGGGATCCCCTGTATCCTCTAAAGCAAGGGTAGGATAGCCTAGATGCATGAGAGCTATGACAATGTGGAGGAAACCTTAGAATTGATGGGCGACAAAAATTTCAAAAGAAGCTGTAGATAAGTTTAATGATTTTTCATCACCCTCATGAGCGACCCACTTGCTTTTATTATTGCTTTTTTCTAGGAGAAACATCTTATGGTGTGTAAAATGTGGAGATTTGTAACATACATATTCTTCTACCTAACAGGCTAAGAGACTTTTCAATCTACTATTCTTTCAGATGTGCATCAAAGTTGAACACACATCTTTCCATCCAAATCTTCCACAGCACTTCCCCTCTGATAGCACTCCACAACGTAGATGAGAAACCAATTGGTTCTCCAAGTAACGCTTGTTTCAAGTTAGTTTGACTTTGTAAGCTCAAAATCCTGATGAGAGATTGCCAGATTAGATAGTTTTGCACGAGAAGACCAGTTACACTAGTGTGGGGCTCGACAGATTTATTAGCATTGGCATTGATCCAAATTCTACGATGGATGATTTGCACACAATTTGCCATCTAATGCTAGACCAATTTTGACCCCATCTCCTATTAAGGGATATATGCCAATCATGGTGCTTATGGAGCCTTAGAATTTTATCCAATTTATCTCCATTGAACTATCTTGATCTTCAAGCTAGGGAAGATCATTCCCAAGAAGAAGACCAGTCTTCGAATTATTATAGGCACTAATTATGTGACCAAGGAGGCACTTGGCATCATAGTCAAGCCACTAAATAGGTTCAATATCCTAAAATTTTAACTAATGACCTCTTTCAAGGTTCTAGGAATGCCTCCACTCGCTAAAGCTTTCGTTCCTTGGGTTCTTTCTTCGGATGTTTTTTAGTTCATTCTCTAATTCCTCTAATTGGAAACCATATAGAATCATTTTTCTTGATCTCGATCGCCCATTTCCAATCTTCATTTACCTCGGGTTTCATCTTGTTCCAACTCTTCCATATGGAACAAACGAGGTCAGATTTTTTTCGAGTAATCGAACACTAAGAAAACATTAAGGTGAGCAGATCAAGATCCTTGCACCTAGGGATACCCTTAAACCAAAGAGAAGACTTGTCTCTGAGAATGGATTTTGCCCAAGAAGCTTTCACATTGCACCATGCTTTGATTAGCCACTTGGAAACAAATTTATATGCCATAACTCTTACATCGAGAATGCCCAAACCATCCGACTCTTAGGTCCACTTTGTTTGGAGAGCATGGATATTGACATAAGTATCAAAAACCATTCCTGTTGTTCCATGGTGGGTTATTATCATCAACATTTAAAACAAGAAAAGGATACAATCATACATCTCAAGAACAAATTAATAGGCCTGGGAAGGAAAATTATCAATCATATATATTTGGCATTGGCAAGTTTCTCATATGGAAATAATTAAAAGGGCATCTGAGTGAAACAAAGCCGAACTCTTTAACAGTTGAAGAACATCTAGAAAATGAGAAAAGGAGAGTAGCTGAAGAATGGTATGAAGGATATAAGAAAAACATTTTTATACTTTCACAATACAAAAGAAGCGCTTTGTTGAACAGATGAAAGATCTATACACTTCAAGGATGATTCAAACTCTCTTAGAGATTTAGATATCAAAATTTTCAGGATTCATAAATGGACCACAAACGTTTAAGATTATTGGCTTGTGGAAGATCTCATTAATGGTAAATGATCGAAGAATATGTACTAAAGGGACAGGCTCTCGCATATGCACTAGGTTCAATATGTTGTTACCTAGATGATGGTGATTTTGATCTAGTAGCAGAGGTCTTGAATGGTATTGGATTTTTTTTCCAAATTCCAAACATATTCTTGAGTGTAGTGTCCTTCTTCGAGTAACATGTGCACTAGGTTATTAGGATTTTTTTATGAGAGCATAATTTACAAACTTTTATGTTACAGTAGTGGAATCATCTATCATGATCCGCACCCTAACCCCATGTGCACTCCCATGTAGATTGAATAATCCATGTAGAATAGAATATACGGATCACCATTAACTATGCCAAGCTACACCAGAACGTGACATCCTCTACAGGACCTATACCGACTTCCAATTGCTACTACCATGGATGGGATTTTCGCACTAGATGGACCATGTTTTTGTCCTTTCCAAATTCAGTACTAGTTCCTTTGATTTCCCCACTTTTCTTTGTAGTTGCATTATGTGATTTGGGAGTAAACACCTAAAATATAAATTTTATTTCTTTGTTTTCTCAAGCTATTATGGGGTAAGTCTAGGATCCCTACTATTTGTTTATTAGCTACAATTTTATACTTTTTGTGACTTTTTTCTTTTAAACTTAGCAATATTTTCTATATTAATTAATTTCTGAATATCCATAAGTGTAAATCTTATGAAATTTTGTTCCTCGTAAAATATTACATATCTAATTGCTTCCTCAAAGAAATTGGATGCATTCCTTATGACTTTGTCTAATTTTTTTTAATAAATCATCGACTGTTCGAAAACCAATTGATAGTTATAAATGGATAATAGCGTGTTTCTCTCCATGGAAATATCACGCTGATCCCAATTTCTCTTTTCCTCATTATTTAAAATACAATATTTAAGAAAGAATGTCTAAAAATGGTTGTCCTCATAGAAGAGCGCATGTGCTCTTTAATCTATAACCATTTGTAATAACATGGTTCTAATGAGATCCTTGCTTGTTGGAATCATTACTCAAGTGGGGTGCTTTTCAATTGGTGTAGATCTTGCCACTTCTATAAGATATATATTGCATCTTTTTTATGGTCTCAATCATCTCCCATAAAGATGAGTGACTTTAGGTCCTTTAGAAATTGAGCTTCCCATAAGCTATGGCATGTGGTTTTGCTAATCTTACTTTTGTTTTTCCTATATGTATGTTTTTTATATTTTTTGTTTGTTCTTTTCTAGCTATGAACCAGGAAAATACGTTTCATGAGTGACTATTTTGTTGGAGATCTACATCCTATTTTCATGCCATAGCTATCCAAAAAAACTAGGATTAAAGTGTAAGTATACAAATAAATTAACATAAACAAATAATTCAGATGAAGCTTAATGTATAGATAACACTTGTTTGCCAATGTTTTGAAGCATTGATTGTGTTTTGGACTTGGATGGAAAAACTCCAAAGCTCAAAACACCTTTATTGTAATACTCATCAAGTTTGAAATACAACTTCAAAATTTGTTGCTTGTATCTAAATACTTTTGGATAGTGAAATATGATAGAATCGATGTTGAGTGCAAAATTACTTTGATTCTTATCAAGTAAAAGTTTCTAAATTTTTCTGGTTCTCATCAAAATTCATTAGAATTGTTTTTAAGTGCATTTGAAGACTATTTGGCGTTGTCTTCCAGTTTATGAGTTTGTAGAAAGTGAGATGATGTGAAATGAACACCCTAATTTATGAGACATCACTCCTAAAAAAATACGAAACAATCTTTTCTAAACCCTCAAGATATGTGTCAAAACCTATATGTATCCACAAACTATATGTTTTAGATGACTTGATAGCTCTTATCGTGTCTTCAAACCAAGCCATAACATGCATGAATTATGAGAAGGTGAGTATGAAGATGAGAGGGTCTTTACAAAATCTTGGTCCTGCAAATAACATATAAATATGACCATATTTCTTTCAAGCATTGATCTAAAATGTTTAAGTCAAGATAGACTACTTCGAAATTTTGATCATGAAGAGAAAACCCTCTATTTATGGAAGAAGGCACTTACAAAAATGTTAAGTGCTCCTAACATGTTATGAATTGAACAAACTCCTTTTTCATAGCTTCAAATGGGAATGTATGTGAGCTAAAACAAGTTATTTGAAAAACTTTAGACTCAATAGAGAGTGAGAAATATACTTAAGAACTCATAGGTGTGATCTTGATATTTCAATAAACAGATAGTGCACATAGACAATCATAGAGATTGATGATATCTCTATAACAAAAGCCTCAGTATTCAAGATATTATAGCAAGGTATTTTATGTACCTGCCATAACAAAAACTTTTATTAACTGTTGGGAAAATTGTACAGAAAGGATTGCAAGTAAGGTTCACAGGGAATGGAGCCTTTGTTGAAGATCCACAATAAGGATTCAAGAAAATAGCAAAAGGAGAAAAGATAGGTAGACTCTTTACATTTGAGCGTCAAGAAACTAGAAATATAGCTATGTTCAATTATGGTAGTTAGACCTTATCAAAATTAGAAATGTGGCGCAAAATATTGGCTCACATAGGTGAAAGGAACTTGAAGCAAATGTGCAAGGATCAAAGTGTGCTTGGCCTACCAAATATTTCCAAGAAACACATGATATATAACTGTAGTGCTTTTCAGCTTGGGAAATCATGCACACGACCCTCCATGAAGAAAGGATATATTCATGGTGACCTTTTGGAGCTAGTCCACAAAGATGTTTGGGGACCTAGCAAAGAGCCATCAATTTAAGGGTCCAGATACTATGTATCTTTCATTCATGATTGTAGGAAATGGACCACTCTATACTTTATGAATCATAAGGATGAAGTCTATCATGTTTCAAGAACTATCTTGCCCTTGTTGAAAATCAAACATGTAAAATTCTAAAGAGGCTAAGGTCAGCTGGAGGGGGAGAATCTTTCTCCCATGAATCTGATGCCTATCTCCAAGAGAGGGGTATCGAGAGAGATAGAGAGAGAGAGAGAGAAAAAGAGAGAGAGAGAGAGATCACAACTAGGTACACTCTAGAGCAAAATGGAGTGGCAAAGAGAAGAAATAGGACCATAGTTGAAGTTGTAAGGTCTATGCTTAATGAAAAAAAATTACCAAATTATTTGTGGGCGGAGGCTGTATCTACAACCACTTACCTCATCAATAGACTTCCATTAAAATCATTGGATGGGATGACACCCTATGAAGCATGGAATGGAAGAATACTTAGCCTTGATCATTGCAAGATATTTGGTTGCATAGCTTATGTACATATTCCATCTCAGATCAGAGTTAAAATGGATCCTAAACCAGAGAAATGTGTGTGTGTGATCAAAATCCAAAAGGATACATGTTATATAATCCAAGCAATAAGGGTTTTACTGTTAGTAGAGATGTTTTCTTTGATGAGAAGAGGTCGTGGTTTGAAGATGATTGCAAGAACGTCAAACTACCTTACGACCTAGAGAAGGACTTCCCAACATTCCAAAAGGGGAATGAGTAGATACATGAAGACTCAAGTGATTCTGATGAAAGTCAGAAGACACCAAGAAGCAATATCAATGTTTAGAACAACAAAGATAAAGCAAAGATATAGGAATTGAGAGATGTTGCAGAATCTTCTCAACAATCAATAAGAAGATCAATTAGAGAAAAAAGGAAGCCAAAAAGGTATGGATTTGATACCTCTCTAGTCACTAAGCATTCCATTTACATTGGTCATGATCTAAACTTAGAGGAAACATCAACATTTGAAGAAGCTAAGAAGAAATCAAAATGGAGAGAAGTAATAGAAGAAGAGATACCAGCTATTCAAGAGAATCAGACTTGGAATTTGGTTCCCAAGAAGCCATTGTTGGTGTAAATCACAAGCCTATACATTTGGCATGGAAGATACCTTGAAGATCTTACATATGTGAAGAAGCATAGGAACCATTGCTAGTGGTTAATTACCACTTTATCTCATTGTAAAAGTCAAATTGACTTGGAATCTCTTGTAATCACCTACCAAAAGGATTCGTGGAAAAATTAGTTGTTTGATTGAAAGAATATCTCCAAGCATTTAGGAGCTTGATCATAGGGAGCCAAAAGTTTGAATTTGAATTCAAATTTTTACTCATTCCTTATAAAAATGGAGATGAAAAGTCACGGGTAAGAGAGAGCACTCCCGAGCCTAGCATTACTGATTTTTGAGTGTGTGTGAGGTCTACACTCTAGCCCACACCTCTCTACATCATTTGGCAATGATATTCATGCCAATGGAGTTGTATACAAATGTTCATTAATACATACTTTCATATTGTCCATCTCTGAGTTCTCTGTTAGTCTACTCAAAAGTCTTTCAACTTGTCAAGGGCATATCTCGGTCAATTCTTCACCAAATTCAGTGATTCAAAGCTTTTGGATTCAGCTTGACGTAATCTACATGTTGTCAAAGTTTGACGACATTCTATTCAGCGATTTTGGATAAATATGCGTTGAGGTGATCTCTAGTCATTTTCTACTACAGTCCTAAAAAGTCGGGGGTATAGCTTAACTTGCTAAATTGATTTCTCTTAGCATAGTTTATCATTTTACATCATTTCACTTGGAATAGGTAGCTTACTAAGGTAATTAGATACCCCTAAAAGGAATTTTTCCAATTCCTACTGTGCTGGTCATACTGAGCAAAATACCCTGCAGTTGTCAAGCCATAAATAGAAGCTTTTCTTGAGTTTGTGGCTTCCAAAGTTATCTGTTTTGATTCAATCATTACACACATCATTTCCAAAGTACACAGGACATTTTATGATGTCATTGGAAAGATAAGGAGGTCTAGTTATGAACTCTGAAGAAAAAGAGGGCTTGTACAAAGCAGGTTTAGCAGTACCTACTCAGTCTCTTGGAGCATCCATCCATCTTTCCCAACAGTGGTATCAGAGCAAACTAAGGTAAAATGGGAGATGGTTTTCCTTCATTTATTGACAAATTGGACAGGAACAACTATCAAGCATGGTCTCTAAGGATGAAGATCTACTTACAAGGAAGGAGTCTCTATGGATACATCTCAAGAGATGAGGAATTGCCCTCATTCAAAACAAGAGGATTACCAACCAAGGAAGAACATGAAAGGCTCAACACATGGTGTGCTAAGGATGCATTGGCAAGGTCTTACTTACTCAACTCTATATCTGACTTTCTTTTGCCACATATTAGAAATTGTAAGACATCCCAAGAGACTTGGGAAACCTTGTCATCATATTTTTCCTCCAACACAACGGCTAGGAAAAATCAGTTGTGGATTGAATTCACAACATTAAGGAAGCAACCTAAGCAAGTTGTTTCAGAATTTGTGACCAAGATTAAAGATGTAGCAGATCACTTAGCAAGCATAGGAGAAGAGATTGAAGAAGAATAGATTGTAAGGCAAGTGATCAATGGGATCAAGGCTGATGACAAATGGGAAAGCTTCACCACAGCTATGGATCTTTACATGGACATGCACACTCCAGATCTTACAACTCTCATGGGACAATTGTTTACTCATGAAGCAAAGCTCAACAAAAATGGAGACACATCGAAAGGTAATAAGTCTTCTGCCCTATACACTGATAAGAAGTCTAAAGATAAAGGCAAAAGCAAGAAGGTGGAAGATGAAGGCTCTACTTCTCAAGCCAACTATGTAGGAAGAGGTAGATCTTCAAGAGGAAGGGGCAGAGGAGGTAAGCAAGGTAGGGGGAGATCTTATAACTCCTCACCATGCAACATTTGTGGTTTATCAAATCATACTACAGATGAGTGTTTCAGGAATTACAAGAATCAGAGAGGAAGAGGATATCAAAGAGGTGGCTACTCACAGTCAAGAGGTAGATTCAACCATCACCAGGGCTACAACAATAACTACAACAACAACTACAACAATAATTACAATGGCAACTACCAAGGAGGATTCAAATCCAGTAAGGATTACAGCAACTACACAGAGGAGCAGGATGACTCTCTTCTAATCATGAACATGACTTCAAAACCAGGTACAAATGATGACCACCTATTCTACATTGACTCAGGATGTTCAAATCATGTGGCTAGCAATGTAGCATTACTCTCTGATCTTGAGGAACCAAAAGGTAAGCATCAAGTCCAAATACGTGATGACACAAAGCATTCTGTAGTTAAAGTTGGAAATGTTAAGACTTGTGATGGAAATCGGAATTTGTTGAGCAGAGTACTTTATGTACCAACCATTACCAAAAACTTGATGAGTGTTGGTCAGATTGTGGAGAAAGGTTTGCAGGTTAGATTCAACCAATATGGAGCATTTGTGGAGGATCCAAGACATGGGTTCAAGAGGATTGCTAAAGGAGAAAAATCAGGTAGACTTTTCACTTTTGAGTTGGAAGATACAAAGAATATTGCACTATACAATTATAAAGATCAAACACTTTCAGAGCTTGAGATTTGGCACAAAAGGTTAGGGCACATAGGAGAAAGAACCTTGAAACAAATGTGTTGGGACCAATGTGTGCTTGGGATACCTAATGTATCCAAGCAGCATATGATTTACAAGTGTGGTGCTTGTCAATTTGGGAAATCTCACAGGTTACCCTTCTCAAGGAAAGGATACATGCATGAAGACTACCTAGAGCTTGTCCACACAGATGTATGGGGACCAAGAAAAGACCCCTCTGTCTCAGGTTCAAGGTACTATGTATCTTTCATTGATGATTATAGCAGATGGAATGTATTGTATTTCATGAAGCACAAGGATGAGGTATTTAATTGCTTTAAAAAATATCTTGCATTAGTTGAAAACCAGACAGGAAGGAATTTGAAGAGGCTAAGGTCAAATGGAGGAGGTGAGTACTTCTCCAATGAATTTGAAAACTTCTTGCACGACAGAGGCATCGAAAGAGAGATAACCACAAGGTATTCTCCTAAACAGAATGGGGTAGCTGAGAGAAGAAATAGATTAATTGTTGAGACAGCTAGGTCTATGCTGAATGAGAAAAAGTTACCTAACTATCTATGGGCAGAGAGTGTTTCTACTGCCACTTACCTCATAAACAAGTTACCATCTAAGTCTCTTGATGGCATGACACCCTATGAAGCATGGCATGGTAAGAGACCCTCACTTGAAAATTGCAAAATGTGTAGCATATGTACACATTCCTTCTCAGATAAGAGGTAAGCTAGACCCAAAGGCTGAAAAATGCATCTTTATTGGGTATGATTTAAATCAAAAAGGTTACAGGTTTTATAATCCTATCAATAAGGGATTCATGGTAAGCAGAGATGTTATCTTTGATGAAAATGATTCTTGGTATGAGAATGAATGCAGGAAGGTTAAATTACCTTATGATTTGGAAGAGGAATTTCCAAGTCTTACAAAGGAGGAACCTACACAGAATGAAGCCTCAAGTTCAGATGATGAAGATGCTATCAACCTTGAGGAATTCAAAGCTTGGGAGTCCAAAGGCAAAATGAAGATGAAGAAGCTTGAAGACATACCTGAATCTTCAACTCAACCATTTAGAAGATCACAAAGAGAAAGCAAGAAACCTATCAGATATGGGTATGATACATCTCTTGTTACTAAACATTCTGTTTATCTTGCCAAAGATTTGTCAAATGAAGAACCAGGATCATATGAAGAGGCCATAACCAAATCAGAATGGAAAGAAGCTATGGATGAGGAAATTGAAGCACTCAAGGAGAATGACACATGCGAGTTAGTACCTAAGAAGGATTCAATGAAGGTAATAGGATCCAGATGGATTTATAAGCTTAAAAGAAATTCAGATGGCACAATCAATAGGTACAAAGCCAGATTGGTAGCTAAGGGTTTTGCACAAACCCAAGGCATTGACTATGAGGAGACATTCTCACCTATGGCCAAGATGCCAACAATCAGAGTGTTGGTGAGTGTGGCTGCATCAAAAAATTGAAATATGTACCAATTGGATGTCAAGAATGCTTTCTTGAATGGATGGATTTCAGAGGAGGTATATATGTCACAACCTCCTGGCTATGAGAACCCTAAGAAGGTAACATATGTTTGCAAATTAAAAAAGCTTTATATGGATTGAAGCAGGCACCTAGGGCATGGAATTACAGGCTAACTACATACCTCCAAGACCAAGGATTTGTCATGAGCAAGGCAGATACTTCTCTATTCATTAAGAGAAGTAATTCAGAGGTAATATACCTTTGTGTTTATGTTGATGACATCATCATTACGGGTAATGATGTCAATGGAATCAGATATATTAAAAGTCAAATGATGGAGTTCAAGATCAATGATCTTGGTCTATTGAAATATTTTTTGGGACTTGAATTAGTCTACACTAAGTCAAGGATATACATTACTCAGAAAAAGTATATACAGGACATGTTGAAGAAGTTTCACTTGCAGGATGCCAAAGTAGCATGCACTCCAATGGAGGTAAACCTAAAGCTAAGTGCCCATGAAGGTGATGAAGTCAATGACATTACAGGTTATCAAAGTATGGTGGGTAGTTTGAATTATGCTACCTTAACAAGGATAGATATTGCATATGGCGTTAGTGTGCTAAGTCAATTTATGCACAAGCCAAGGATACCTCACTTAGAGGCTGCCAAGAGAATCTTGAAGTATCTCAAGGGTACATAGAACCATGGTTTGTATTTCCCTTACACTTCAGATATTGGTATCAAAATTTATTCAGATGCAGATTGGGCAGGATGCAAGGATGATAGGAGAAGCACTTCTGGATATATTTCTTTTGCAGGTCACAAACCAATTTCATGGTCTTCAAAGAAGGAACCTATTGTTGCTTTGTCTTCCACAGAGGCAAAGTATAGAGGACTGGCTCATGCCACACAAGAAGCAATATGGATTAAGCTTCTGTATACAGAATTGGGCTTGTTTACTAGGTCTCCAATAATCTTTGGGGATAATACAAGTTCTCTTCACCTTGCAGCTAATCCAATTTATCATGCTAGGACCAAACACATAGAGGTCCATTACCATTATGTGAGAGAGAAGTTGATAAGCAAAGACATTCAACTAACCTATGTATCAACCAACATGCAATATGCAGATTTGTTGACTAAAGCTTTAGATGGAACCAAACTTTGCAGATTCAAATCCATGATTGGATTGCAAGATATACTCGAAGATTGAAGATGAAGACTTAAGCCAAAATGTTTGGCTTGAGGGGGAGCTGTTGGTGTAAATCACAAGCCTACACATTTGGCTTGGAAGATACCTTGAAGATCTTACATATGTGAAGAAGCATAGGAACCATCGCTAGTGGTTAATTACCACTTTATCTCGTTGTAAAAGTCAAATTGACTTGGAATCTCTTGTAATCACCTACCAAAAGGATTCGTGGAATAATTAGTTGTTTGATTGAAAGAATATCTCCAAGCATTTAGGAGCTTGATCATAGGGAGCCAAAAGTTTGAATTTGAATTCAAATTTTTACTTATTCCTTATAAAAATGGACATGAAAAGTCGCGGGTAAGAGAGAGCACTCCCGAGCCTAGCATTACTGCTTTTTGAGTGTGTGTGTGAGATCTACACTCTAGCCCTTACCTCTCTGCACCATTTGGCAATGATATTCATGCCAATGGAGCTGTATACAAATGTTCATTAATACATACATTCATATTCTCCATCTCTGAGTTCTCTGTTAGTCTACTCAAAAGTCTTTCAACTTGTCAAGGGCATATCTCGATCAATTCTTGACCAAATTCAGTGATTCAAAGCTTGTTGGATTCAACTTGAAGCACTCTACATTCTATCAAAGTTTGAAGACATTCTATGCAGCCATTTTGGAGAAATCTGCGTCGAGGTGATCTCTGGTCATTTTCTGCTACAGTCCTAAAAAGTCGAGTGTATAGCTTAACTTGCTAAACTGATTTCTCTTAGCATAGTTTAGCATTTTACATCATTCCACTTGGAATAGGTAGCTTACTAAACTAATTAGATACCCCTAAAAGGAATTTTTCCAATTCCTATTGTGTTGGTCATACTGAGCAAAATACCCTGCAGTTATCAAGCCATAAATAGAAGGTTTTCTTGAGTTTGTGGCTTCCAAAGTTATCTATTTTGATACAATCATTACACACATCGTTTCCAAAGTACATAGGACATTTTATGATGTCATTGGAAAGCTAAGGAGGTCTAGTTATCAACTCTGAAGCAAAAGAGGGCTGGTACAAAGCAGGTTTAGCAGTACCTACTCAGTCTCTTGGAGCATCCATCCATCTTTCCCAACAGCCATCCATGAAGATCTTTGGATCTAGATGGATCTACAAGGTAAAGAAGAACTCATATGGATCAATGAATAGGTATAAAGCAAGGTTTGTGGCTAAAGGGTTTGCTCAAATCCAAGGTATAGATTATGAAGAGACCTTCTCTCTTGTTGCAAAGATGCCTACAATCAGGGTACTCATGAGTATAGTTGCCTCAAAGAATTGGAGCATCTATCAGATGGACGTAAAAATTGCATCCCTAAATGGATGCATTTAAGAGGAGGTGTACATGGCATAACCTCTTGGATTTGAAGATGAATCACATCCTGAGTATGTGTGTAAACTCAAGAAAAGCACTATATGGATTGAAGCAAGGTCCTAGAGCTTGGAACCATAGACTAGTTACTTTCTTGTAGGACAAAGGATTTCAAGCAAGCAAAGCAGATCCCTCACTTTTCATTAAGCAAAGTAAATCTGAAATGACATACTTATTTGTGTATGGAGATGATATAATCCTTACAGGTGATGATGCTGATGGGATCAGAAAGATCAAAGCACAAACGAAGGAGGAGTTTGAGATAAGTGATCTTGGATTGATTACTTACTTCCTTGAATTGGAAGTAGTCTATGTAGATCAAGGGATGTTTCTTACACAAAGCAAGTATATAAATGAAATTTTAACTCATGAAAGTTTAAGAAATGATTCATGGAGTGATCATGATTTAGATGTAGATCACAATGATGGTTCAGACATGGAAGAAATAGATGACATGGTACCTGTCATAGATGACGATATTCAAAATGAAGAAAATGATGTACTCTGAATACATTGATTAGATTCAATTGCAAAATAGATGGCTTTACAATGGTCATGTCTTTCATTACAAAAAAAATCTTATCTATTCAGTGTTTTGTTGATTCAATAATTCATCGACAGTAAACCAATCAAAAGATGTGATGCGTTTGAATCCAAAACATTTAATTCACATAATTTAAATGAATCCACAACATGGAATTCACATAACTCAAAGGATACCACTTCATTTAGTCCACATAATTCAAATAAATCCGCATCATTTAATACACATATTACAAATGAATACACTTCATTTAATCCACTTAACTCAAATGATACCACATAATTCAAATGAATCTACAACATTTACTCCACTTAATGCAAATGAATCTATATCATTTAATCCAGATAGTTCAGATGAATAGAGATTGTTTTCAATATGGTCTTAATCCATCCGTCATGGATATCTTTAAACCATACCGAGTTAGATGTGAGAATAATCTAAGTAGTTCATGTGTGTCTACTCTTTTTGATACATCTTTGTTAGAAGCTAATTGTAAAGCATATTTGAACTTGTAAATCCCATTTTTATCAATGGGTTAACTATTGAAATATATATATAGAGTTGCAATAGGAGTATGGAAACCATAAATGTCTCCTGACTCTTATTAAAAGGTGGGGGACTATTGGATATACATTCGGGTGCAATCCACTAGTACTTTGGACTCCACTCATTTCTATATGCTATTTCTAAATTAGGTAGCTTCGGAAAACTTTTTTTGTAGGTAAATATGTTGCTCTACCAAAATCATATAATCCAATATAAGCATGCTGATGTTCAAAATGCAACAAAATATTGCCTAGAAAGAGATTATTGTGGCATATATTGCAAGTGTGTAGAAATGATATTGTTTGTAATAATCGGATTATCAGCTTCCAAATGTTTGTCTTCACAGTTGTTATATCTCCTTCAATGTCTTTAATACCTTTGCTTCGTGGTATGTCTAGGTAATCCTTCTTGATTTTCTCTAGCAACATGTCTAATGTACCACCATTCCAAAATTTGAAAATAAGGCACGCGCTTTTTCTATGGTGCCTAACTAATCCAAGTGGACTAATAATTTCACTGTGCATAATAGATAAAATTGTGGCTTCATTCATGGCTTTGTTCTCTCATGTTTGTATGTCAGCACCATGTAATTTGAATAACTTAGCAGCAAATACTTCATTGATAAATCTTGGGTGGCATATTCTGACTTTATGGATCATTCCATATTGTCCTTCCCCCACACGAGCTAATAGATGAATATGGGAGCAAACAAAGATTATTCGATATGTGCCACTCTCCTCCCAAGTGCCAGCCTAGAAGTCTTGTGCTTCCAACTATTATAATAAAATTCAAATATGGGACATACAAATCCTCTACCATAAAGAGATTGAAGGATCCCAATTAGCTACGTGCCACTCTCCTCCCAAGTGCCAGCCTAGAAGTCTTGTGCTTCCAACTATTATAATAAAAATCAATTAATGGGAAAAAAACTATCATAATCTGTTTGCTTTTCTGAAACATATGCCCGTAGCATATCTTCTAGTATCTGATTAACTCTTTCGGTCTAACCGTCTGTATGTGGATGCTCTCCACTCCTCATCTTGAGTTGAACTTGAAGCTTATTGAACACGTGTTTCCAAAAATTTCTTGTGAACCTGGGATCCCTCTCTGAAACTATAGATCTAGGTAGACCATTCACTCTAAAAATATTCTGAATAAATAGTTCCGCGACTTGTGGAGCCTCCACTGATTCCTTTGTAGGGATAAAGTGTGTCATTTTACTCAAACAATCAACCACTACAAGAATATCATTCTTTTGTCATGGTGTCCTAGGTAAACCCATTATGAAGTCCATGGAAATACTATCCCAACAATACTGTGGTATCTCCATTAGTTGTAGCAGACCTAGAGAACTAATCCTCTTTGCTTTATTCACCTGACATTTAAAACACTGAATTGCATAATTGTTTACCTCTTTGACCATCTTTGGCCACCAAAAAGTACGTCTGATCAACTGCAAAGTTTTCTCTATACCAAGATTGTTGGAACATCAAGTTTACACTATGCTTGAGGTGGATTTGATCTACATCAAAGGCTATCGCGTCGAAAGAATATCCATTGGAGAGTTCTTTTTCTTATGCTCATTTATTGTATTTTTTGAGAGATTTCTTATGGTTCATTTACCATTGTAAAAGCCTTGAGCTTTACACATGTAAAGGTAGAAACATAGAGCCCAAATCCCATGAATTTGTGGTGGTTGAAGTTGCATTCAATCAAGCAAATCAAATCACCTAAAAGTAGATCAAACTAGATCTTCTCTTTTCCTAGATTGTAGGAAGGTGAATTGATTCCCTCCAACAACCATTCCCACCCTCATTTGAATTTAAATTTCACTTGTAGAAGTCGTGGAACACTCCTAGAGTCCATATAAAGACTTGAAATCACTTGTACATTACATGGAAGCAATATACATACACTTGTGACCATCATTGTCTTGCTCCTTCAATTCTCTGCATCATCTTCTTCGCCAATAGTAATCTTGCAGAGGCTGCTGCTCTCTCTTAAGAGCTCCAAATTGCATGGAAGGTGGCTCATTGGAAAGGTATTTGTGTCTAGTTTATGCCTATAAATTTTCATATCATTTGGTTTAGTAGATTGGGAGAAAGCGGAGTTTTTCTATCTCGGGGTCAATTTCTACGTATTCCTGAAAAATAGGAAGTACCACCGGTGAATATCGCATTCATTCCTATAGCATATTTTGCTTCTTCCTTATACTTTTGTGCATTCTATATACTCAACCCTATTTATATCACTCCCATAAAAGGAGGTTTTCTAATTGTAATCACGCTGGTCGCTATGGGCATTTGAAGTTAATTGTCTCTTCCATAGATAGTAAGTTTTTTGAGCTAGCCGACCCGCAAACCTATTTGTTTTGTATCGACTCATTAGGGCTGGTCTTGTGCCGGTTGGCTAGACCAAACTTCGTTGCTTCAAAACACATTTTTCTACCTTCTACAAGCTTCTCCAAGTTCTTTCAAAGATGCCATGCACAAGGTACATCATGGTTCTCGAAAATAACTTCATTTCTAAACTTTGCTTCTTGGGAATTAGGCACACAAATCTTTCCCTTTCTTTTGAGCAAACCTTGCTCCACTTGAGAATTTTAGAATGCTTTCTTTATCATTTTTTGATAATTTTTTGATTATAGACTAACAATAATCATCTTCAATCTGTGAATCTTTGATCTCTTGGATCAAATCACTATCAAGAACTGTGAAGCTAATCTGACGCAAAATACGAGAGAATGCATCTGCAAGTTTATTCATTTTTTCCTTTTCTATATAGAATTTCCATATGAAATTCTTGCATCAGCTCAGCCCATCTAGCATTCTCCCCCAAAGATCAAGTTGGGAATAGAAATACTTCAATGTGTGATGATGTGTGTATACTTTAAAAGTTGCACCATACAAATAGTGTCTCCAAATCTTCAAAGCATGAACTATTGCATATACTTCTTGTTCATGGACAGGCCAATTTCTCTGAGTTGGAGAAAGTTTCTTACTTTCAAAAGCTACTGGTCTTCCATCTTGAATCAAAATTGCACCAATTGTGATGCCACTAGCATCGGTTTCTATTTCAAAAGGTTTTTGGGGATCTACCACCAATAAAATTGGGGCACTTGAAACTGCTTGTTTCAATGTGTCAAAAGCTTTCTGTTGTGCGCTAGTCCATACAAACTTTTGATTATTCTATAACAAATCCGTCAATGGCATAGCTATGTGTGAATAGCTGGCAATGAATTTCCTATAGAAGCCCGATAATCCTAAGAATGATCACAACTGGTGCTCATTCAGAGGAATCGACCAACCAAGGATCACAGAAAGTTTCTATGGATCCATTCTAATTCCATCTACAAAAATTAAATGTCCTAAGTACTCAACCTCAGATAAACATAGTTGTGTCTTCTCTGGGTTGACGTACAAAGTATTGTTATCCAACATTTGAAAAACTATACGCAAATGAAATTCGTGTTCTTCCAAATTTTTACTATAAACCAACAGATAATCTACAAAATCCACCACAAACTGACCCAGGACAAAAAATATCATTCATGAGCATCATAAAAGTAGTTGGAGCATTAGTTAAACCAAAAGGCATTACAAGATACTCAAAATGACCAAATCTAGTACGAAAAGTTGTTTTATGTACATCATCGTCCTTGACTCTTATTTGATGATAACCACCTTTTACGTCTATTTTAATATATACATAGCACCTCCTAGTGCATCCAAAATATCATCAATGCGAGGCATCGGATATCTGTGTTTTATTGTAACTTTGTTTAATTCTCTAAATTCTATACACATCCTGAAAAATCCATCCTTAAGTTGCGAATCAAAAGCATTGGCGTTGCAAAAGGTGAATAACTGGATCTGATGAGTTCTTTGTCAAGATACTCAATGGTACGATGTACTTTTGCCTCCTCTTGCAGACTCATTCAATACGGCTGCCTGGTCGGTGGATGAGCTCCTCGTACTAGCTCAATCCTATGCTTCACTTTTTTGCGAGGCGGAAGACCTGAAGGTAACTCTGAAAGAAACAAGTGTTGCAATTCATTTTTCACTCTAGAAGCTAGCTAAGCCTCCAGACTAGTTTGAATCTGTAAACTTAACAACTCCTTATGCTCAAAATATAAGAAATATAAATACTTACACTCTACTTTTAGCATCGCAGAGGTAGATGCTCGTCTGTACACCTTTACATTCGGCTCTCCACGGATGATGATGCGGCGATCATTATGATTGAATTGATATATGCGAGTCTGAAAATCAATAGTTGACTTCTTACTTGCATGCCACTGTTTACTGAGGACGAGATCAAGTCTAGCCAATGTGGTGATCTCAAAATCTAGCTCATCTCTATAAGTCTCTATCTGGACTGGTAATCCGACAACTCACCGATCCCAGGTCTTAGATCCCTTGCCATCTGCTAACTCTACCCTGTAGGTGTATTCAGATGGAGTAGTCTTCAAACTTTAGTTTCTTTACTAAAGAAGAGTTAATAATGTTATGTGTGGATCCTGTATCAAATATAACTTTAACGAGATGTCCATGAACTTCCCCACTCATGAAAACCAACTCGGTGTCTGGAAACTGATACCCTTTTTGAGCAACTGGGGATAACACCACATCTAGAACATTCTTAACCTTCTTAGTGACTGCTATATTTAAGATGGGTTGTTTATCTTTAGATGGAGGATCCATGTCAGTGGTTGTAGCTAGAAGATCAAATAACTTTAGCATTGAGATTTGTAATATCCATAGTATAAGGTTGCTCAAGCTCGACCTCTTCCATGGGAGTCACAATCTCATCGGGATTCATTCTAAAAAAAACATAGAACAACTAATAAGTCATGTGAATGTAAAAGGTAATACTAAACTAATGATATTCCTAATCGATAGGTTGCTCGTGTAAAACATGAATTACAAGATGTACTCTAGATCCTTTCTCAATCCCATACATTGATCACACAACAAAACCTAAGTCCTATACAAGTCTACATGATAATAATACAAGCAATTCAAAATTCCTAAAAATACATCCAATGATAAGCGCTAAGTATAGGCTATACAAACTAATAAATTCCCAAAAATACTAGTAGATGATCCTATACAAATTATCAATCTATAACATGTTAAATTCAAGTGATTTATCCCTAAAAGTTACAATTTATAGTCTTTGATAATTTCCTCTAACTTCTTATGTCAAAAAGTATAGTACCTACAAAACGACCAGAACATTAAAAGTACTTAAATATATCCAAAAATAATGATTTTTTCATATACACCTAACCCTAGAAGTTAGCTTTCACCTCCAAGTAAAATCAAATGAATTGAATCTATGGTCATGAGTTTATGAACAAAACTCTACAAACCTATACCTATGTATAGGAGGTCCTGGGAGTGAGACATAGCTCCCAAGATCCACTAGCTAGACCTATCAAATGAACTCCATATTTAGTGAAAATTGGGTCATTGCAAAGATTCTCTATTCATCTACCTATACACAAACTTTCACCAAAAAATATCTTTCCATGTGAGAGAAACAAACAAAATAGTGTCTGCAACACCTACACGTTTTGCACTACTAAGGAATTAGACCAGAGGAAAGATTATACTCATAGAATCCCCAAATGAATCGCAAATGACTTCAAATTTTGTGAGCACTACGGTCCCATAGCTGCACGACATGTCCAAAAGAGCTTACCCTAATTGGACATTCCATGAAAGAGAAATGGCATACTCACTAGAGCTCTGTGCACTTCTCTAGCGAGTCCTTGCTAGAGGGATGAGAGAGCTAAAATAGCCTTTCCACTCTTCAAAACGTATCCAAATCCTATGATATTTATATATGTCTATTTTAACACCATGCTCCAGCCCATATCCAAAGTTCATATCATTTGGACAAGTGATGTGAGAGAAACATCTACGTTTCTGCACACCTACAACAAATTGCCACAGAGAATTCCTTGCATAATGACCAGAGAGAATTTCACTTTTCTCTTAACTCGTAACCCCAAATGTAACGCAATTTGGATCGCAAAAACTAAAATAGTTAATCTTTACAACCCAATAGAAAAGACTCCAAATGGATATTTCCATAAAGCGATATCACTTTGACAAGACACCCCTATCAAAATTTTAGAGGGTGTTCCAAGAAACAACATCTCTGAAGTATTGGAATCCTTTTGTTGATATATTTAGGTAGTGATGTGTGTGAACACACTGAGACTGTCGGGGCACTTTTTTGCCTCTTTAGGAGGTTTTTTTCCCCCGGCTTGTATATACGCCTATTGCCCTAATGGGCTACTTATCTTTGTACATTCTCTAGTAATACATTCAGTATTGCGTGTCGTGCTCCAAGCTTCTTCTTCTTCCTTGTGCTCTTTGCCTGCTTTCGCAGACATCTATCTCCAACAATTGGTATCAGAGCAGTCGTCGCTTCATCTAGGGCACTATTACAGTGCTTGTGTACGTTATTTTGTCTTTTTGTGCCAAAGATATATACCAGTTTCTGTTCGCCAGTATAAGCATCTCGAAGTCTGCTACAGGTCTAGTGGAATTCGTCTCGGCAGTTCTATTCAACTTTTTGAGATACAGTCAATTTTCTGCATCAAGGTATTTTAGTCACCGGCCATGGTTGAAAGTAGTGATGTATTTCGTATGTTGGCTATTGAGGATAAGTTGGATGGTACCAACTACCCGTTATGGGCTTATATGATGCGACTTGTGTTGGTTGCAAAAGGAATGTGGAACATTGTACAGGGTGTTGAAAAACGTCCTATCACACCTGCAACTGTTACACCTGTAGGTATTGAAGATGATGCAGAAGGTGTTGAAGATGATGATATTCTACATATTCCTGTTCGTGCTGCGGTTTCTGCTGCACCTACTGTAGAGCAAATTCATTAGTTGGCAGAGACTCCCAGGCACATGCATTGATAGCTTTGTTTGTCAAACGTGCCATTATTTCTCACATTCGCTCTTGTAGAACAACTAAGGATGCTTGGGATACACTTACCACATTGTACCAAGCTAGGAATGAGGCTCGTGTTGCGTACCTCTGAAAACAGTTGGAGAGTGAGCACATGAATGAAGGTGATTCTATGGACAGTTTCCTAACGAAGATCAAAGACTTGAAGGAACAGTTGATTTCTGTTGATGAGGTTATACCGGATAGCTCACTTGTGTAGACCGTTCTGAATGGTCTTCCTGATTCATATCAGATTTTTGCTTCGACTCTTTGGTTGATGATGAAAGGCAATCCAAATGCCTTATCATTTGAGGAGTTAGTCTCTATTCTGTTGCACGAAGATCAGTCCAGGCACAACATGTCCATTATGTGAGTTGCAGATCAAGCTTTCCTGGCTAGTTAGAAGGGCAAAGGAAAATGGAGCTCTTCAATTAGTAAGCAGAAATCTGCTAATTTTGCATATTCGAAGAAGGAAGATAAAGATGAGAAGAAATCAGAAAATTAGAAATTGTTTTGTAAGTACTGTAAAGGGAATGATCATATCATAAAGAACTATCCAAAAGTGGTTGCTAAAGAGGCAAAGAAGAAAGAGGCTAGAATGGTTGTTGCAGAGGCCTCTACACCAAAAACAGAGTCTGCTAATCTTGTGCAAGAAGAAGAATGGGCGTTTACTACTGTCTACAGTTTTGACCCATCTTCTCATGAGCAGTGCATGCCTATAGTAGACTCAGATGTTTGGTATTTTGACAGTGGGGCGACCAAACATATTACCTCGCAGCGTAGTTTCTTCTCTTCACTCGAGCCTGCCCCTATAGGGAATACTGTTACATGTGCCAACAACTTCTCTTATCCTGCTATGGGAGTTGGTAAGATCATTTTGACTGCTGATGGTAGTTCTTTCACTTTGTCAGTTTCTTTATGTGTGCCAAGGATCAAGAAGAACCTGTTATCTGTTTTTGCATTAGCCAAGATTGGCTTGGTTGTGAAATTTGTTGATGACAGGTATACAATTCATGATTTGTCAAATGGCGATGTGATTATTGCTTCTGGCATTTTATGTCGTGGGTTATATAAGCTCATAGAATATGAAAGATTTGTAAATGATTCGGCATGTGCAGTAAATGATTCTCACGCTATGTCAGATGCAAAGCTTTGGCATGCACGCTTTCATCATCTGAATTTCGCTAATTTGCTACACCTCCAAAAATCTGAAATGGTGTCCTCTTTGCCCAAACTTTCTGGAAAACATGTTTGTGAAGGCTGTATTTTGGGCAAAATGCAGCGTTCTTCCTTTCCAAAAGATGGTTTAGTTCAGGCTACTCAGAAATTGCAGCTTGTACATAGTGATGTCTGTGGTCCTATGCAGACACCTTCTTTTGGAATTATCTTTACTTCCTGACTTTCATCGATGATTTTTCCAAGCATGCATGGGTATATCCATGGAAGGCAAAGTCCGAAGTGTTCATGTGCTTCAAACAATTTTTTGGTTTTGGCTAAAAATCTTTCAGCATGTAAAATGGGCACCCTCCGTTCTGATCGAGGGGGGGAATATATGTCTTTTGATTTTAATGCATTTCTGGCTAAAAGTGGGATAAAACACCAGTGTACAGTGTCGTATACACCTCAACAGAATGGAGTTGCTGAATGAAAGAACAAGTCACTCATGAAGATGGTGAGGTGTATGGTCAAGAGTCAGGCTTTACCACACAATTTCTAGCTTGAGGTTGTCATGTGTGTAGCATATGTACTGAAAAGGGTGTCCCACTAAAGCTCTGCAGTCTATCACTCCATATGAGGCTTGGCATGACCGCAAGCCATCTGTTGCTCATCTACGTGTTTTTGGTTGTTTGGCATATGCATTAGTGCCTGAACAACATCACAGAAAATCGGATGATAAAGCAATAAAATATATTTTTGTTCAGTACAGTTCTGAAAGTAAAGGCTATCGTCTGTATCATCCACAGACTAAACGCATTTTGGTTAGCCATGATGTTGTTTTTGTGGAAGATGCTATTCAGCCATTGCTTTTATGTACTAAGGAGACATCTGCTAGCTCCAAAGACATGTATGATACTTTGCTGCCTCTTTCTACAAGTGGACAGTCTAGTGCTCGTCCTAATGAGGCAACTTATCAGCCTTTGCAGGTTTCATGTCATGATGCAGATAATTCCATTTCTGATGCAGATGTACATGATGCACTTATTGATGAGAGAGCTGATATTGAGTAGGCAAGAACTATGCCAAAATGGCTGGTGAAGACCTTGTGTGACAGCAAATTAGATGCACCTCTATCATATCAAAATCATTCATGCTCTTATAGTGCCTCTTTTGCATCAGATTTCTATGCTATGGTTGCATCTAGTCTTTGTGATGAGAATGAGCCTCTTTCGTTTGATGAAGCACAAAATTCAGAAAATTGGATGGCTGCTATGCAATCTGAATATGATGCTATAATGAAGAATGTTACTTGGTCTTTATGTGACTTGCCTCTTGGCAAGAAGGCCATTGGCACTAAGTGGGAAGGCCATTGGCACTAAGTGGGTATTCAAGCTGAAGCGTAAACCGGACGGTACACTTGACAGGTATAAGGCTAGGCTTGTTGCAAAGGGTTATGCATAGGAAAGAGGCATTGATTTTGATGAGACCTTTGCACCTACATGTCGTATGACTACTGTTCGGAGCATCCGTGCACTGGAAGCCCATCATGGTTGGAATGTACATCAGTTGGACATTAAAACAGAATTTTTGAATGGTGACTTGCATGAAGAAGTGTATGTTTTTCAGCCTCGTGGCTTTGTGCAAAAAGGGCATGAAAACCAGGTGTGCAAGTTAAAGAAGGCATCATATGGTTTAAAGCATGCACCACGTGCTTGGTATGAGAAGATACATGCCTATCTCATTGCACATGGTTTTGAGAATAGTCCAACTCAAAGCACCTTATATGTTAAGCGTGCTAATGATGTGCTTCTGATCATTGTTGTCTATGTTGACGACATGATGTTCACTGGTCCTATTGAGAAGCATATTGCTGATTTTAAGGCTGATTTGCATGCCTCATTTGAGATGTCTGATCTCGGACATTTGCATCACTATTTGGGCATTCAGTTTATGCAAGTTGATGGTGGAATGGCTTTGTGTCAAACAAAATATATTGACACATTATTGCATCATTTTTGCCTTGTGGATCGTAAGCCTATTGCCACTCCTATGGAGACAGGTTTACGATTGAGTCTTCATGATGCTAGAGATGCATTTGATGTTGTTCTCTATCAGCAGGCTATTGGATGCTTGATTTACTTATGCATTACTCGGCTAGATATTCAGTTTGCTGTCTAACAGATGAGCAGGTTTATGCATTGCCTAGGATTCAAGCATTGGCAAGCAGTTAAGCGCATCTTTCGTTATTTGAGTGGTACTCGTCTACCTGGGTTGTTTTATCCTAAGGGGGGATCACCACTGCCAGATTTGCATGCTTTTTCTGACTCTGATTGGGTTGGTTGCTATGACACTCGTGTGTCCACTAGTGGCTTTTGCTTCATGCTTGGTAGCTCATGTATATCTTGGTTGAGCAAGAAGCAACCTACTGTGGCCACTTCAAGTTGTGAGGCTGAGTATAGGGCAGCTTTCACAACGACTGTTGAGTCTGTGTGGCTCCGACGCCTTATGGCTGATTTGGGTGTTGGTCAGACTTCTGCCACCACCATCTTCACTGATAGTCAGAGCGCATTGGGAGTTGCGAGGAACCCTGTGTTCCATGCTCACACTAAGCACATTGAGGTGCATTATCACTATGTCAGGGAGAGGTTCTCTGCTGGGGAGATCAGCTTGGCATATGTCCCCACGTAGGAGAACATTATAGACCTTTTCACAAAGGCTCTGCCTAGGAGAAGTTTGAAGCTTTCCGCAAAGCTTTGGGTTTACTTACTTTTGTGGAGTGATTTCCACATAGCTTGGCACTTCCTTATACATGAGTGCCAGCTCCTTGTTCACCGCATCACTCCCAAGGGGGATTTGTTGATATATTTAGGTAGTGATGTGTGTGAACACACTAGGACAGCTGGGGCATTTTTTTCCCTCTTTAGGAGGATTTTCTCCCTTGGCTTGTATATATGCCTATTGCCCAATGGCCTACTTATCTTTGTACATTCTTCCGTAATACATTCAGTATTGCGTATTGTGCTCCAAGCTTCTTCTTCTTCCTTGTGCTCTTCACGTGCTTTCGCAAATGTCTATCTCCAACACGTTTGACCTACTAAAATAACTCCAAAAAACATAACAATTGGTCAGTAGATTAAAACCTATATCAGGTACCATCATAAAAAATTTTCATGGCAATTGGAGCTTCCTACATGACTTTATGATTATCACACTATGCAATAGTACCATTTCAAGTTGCACAAACAACAAATTAAAGATACTATCATGCTTTTCGCTATGCATTTGAGCTAACTCACCTATACTAAAACCATATAGTGAAGTGATATGCATTAATATGGTTTCATGATTAAATAAAAGATTCACATGCAACAAATCATCCATCATGAATTTATTTATTTACAACAAGCAAATTATGCATTGGTTCTAGTTCTAACAACACACACATAGAAAATTCTAAATGCTTAAATCAATAGAACGCTCTCATTTCGCCTCCCTCTTCTAGATGAGCACGCACGTGATGGAAGAAATCCCATATATCCTCTTTTTCATAGAAGGAGCACCTTTTTATATAGAACAAGAAGCACTATCTCTATATATATCTCAAGGAGGAGAGTGAGAGTAAGACCCTCACTCCTCCACTCTATACGTGAGGAGTCCTCGCGGAAGGCGTCTCAGCATCTGCACACTTCCTATGTGTGAAAACAAGAACCTCTTACCTATACAATTGTGAGGCTACTCTGGCGGCCACCGATTCTGTTGCCCAAATGCTCAGGTATGCACGTGTCCCGAGATGACAACCTACCAAGAATGCCCCTTCAATTCATAGGCGCGAGAGCCCTTCTTTTTTCCCACAAATTTTTTTGAGGAAGATGATGAAGTGGCCTCTTCTCTTCAAGACTTTCCTTTCTCTCACTCAAGCTCTGATACCAAATGAAAGATCCCAATCAGCTACCTGCCACTCTCCTCCCAACCTTAAATAGCCCTTGCCCTTGGCACCTCTAGAATCTTCTCTAAGGTCGAAACAGGCCTCATATGGCCACTCTGAGGAGATGGAATAACCTCAAAGATTCGTGCTAGAGCCTTGGCTCCCCCGAGCTCTGGTCCTTGACCTGGCTAGGCTCCTCGATCAAATGCAGGTAGACCAATGGTAGACCATGGAGGTCTAAATAGATCTAACAGACACCACAACTAGCACCAATGATAGTAGAGGCAGCAATCATAAAGTAATCACCTCAAAAGTTAAAAACCTCTCCATCTAGAGGATGTGGTCCTCTATGCCACATTCCCTTTAGGGATATGAACTAGATACAAGAAATAACAAGAAAGGATCTCATAGTACGAGATTACAACAGGACAAGAAAGGATGTCCACGATACAAGACTATACAAGACTAGAGCAAAAGGCAAGACCAGAACTTGAACTGGAACTTGAAAGTACTTACTTGGCGACCAAGACTCCTTGAGCTCCCAAGACTGGCATTGGCAAGATTGAGAATGAATGTGGCCAACCAGTGCTTATATAGGTTTTCAAGGGCGGTTACGATTTGATGATGTCATCAATCAGAAACAAGACCTCCAAGTGTTAGAATTCAACAAATAGACAGTTGGTCTTGGGGTTTTTGCACATTCTAAATGCAATGATAGCATTAGTTTCTCCAAAATCTAAACCAAACATGAGATATAGTAAAATCACATGTAATCTAAGGTTTAACATGGTTTTCTTAGGGGAGCACTAGAATGCGCTCTATGACTAGAGTAGACACGATTTTGGAAACATACTTCCGATTACAAGAACACCCACGAAGGGAAAATGATACTAGAATGTGTAAGTGGTACAAGACATCCCACAGCCCGGGACCAATAGGTATAGAAAATTAGACTAGAGATGATACACGAGATCCCACAACCTGGGATCGGAAGTAGGAAACAAGATATCTTGGTTACACATCACATATTATTGTATCGTTTTCCCTACATGGGTGTTCTTGTAATCAGGAGTATATTTTCAAAATCTTGTCTAGTGTAATCAGAGAGCACAATCTAGTGCTCCCTTGACAATGCGAGGGACAAAAGGCTTCTTTATGATGTTTTATAGAAACTTTTGAGCAACCCCTACCTTCCTTGTGGGATTCGGGGGGTTTCATGGGTGTTCGACCCTTTCACTTGTATAGTTTTTCTTTCTATTAATCAAAGTTTGGGAGAATAGGTTGTTTTCGAGCTTGCTTTGATAAATATTAATGATATATATATTCTTAACGTCTATTACCCATTGTGTTTGTGAATGCCTTCTTAAGCTATTAATATGCGTACTATTTCTCATAATGAATCTACTTACAAATTTCTTAATTGCCTTCACACGTTTTTCCTCCAAGTGGATTATAGGTCAATGATAGAAAAAAAAAGAAGCTTATGTAGCTTCGAATATCTTGTTCTAGAATGTATGGTCCAATCGGTTGTTTAATCATAGGAGAACATAGATTTTATAGTTAAGTTGGAATATCTATGGGGTTCCAGAGCGTATGGTCCGATTGGGTTGTTGAATTTTAGGAGAACATAGATTTTTTTAATTAAGTTGGAATATCTATGGAGAACATATCTAAGGTGCAGTTGGTACATGTACAATTATAGAGAAAATGTCGTCGACACAAAAATTCTAGGCGTTTTGTTTTGAATCATTACATTGTGCTTCGTATTATCTATTTTGTAGGCTTCTTGGACACCTAATAAGAGAAAACTATCAAGGTTTTTGCTAGTAGCGAGAGATTGTTTCTTGCGACCTGGTGCCAGCTCCCTAAGAGAATGGATAACATCGAGGCTGCTAAATAGATTTATCTTTGTGTGGAATATCTTGATGGATGAGCATTGGGCTTGTTTGATTAAAAGTCGTACCCACCTTTTATGATAGCGAAAACCCATCGGAACTTGAGCTTGTCTATATTAACCTTCACGCCACATTCTTTGTGGATGTAAAATAAACTGCTTAAAGGTAGGTGTTACAGTGAGAAACACCATGAATCCACTATTCTCTTTTTTTTTTTTTAATATAAAGGAAGTTCGGCATAAACCTACTCTCCCGGACTTGAATTAAATAAAGAAAAGTACAAGAGAAGGGGACTAGTGCCCACGGGACCCCCCAAATCCCACAAAGCAGGGGAAGCTTTTATAGAGCTTAGATGACATTACAAAGAAGGTTAATTACCCTCTCATCACCCTCATGTGGGGCCCACTTAGGTTTAAGCTTGTTATCGATCAAAAGGAGTACTTGATGATGCCTAAAGGGGGGTGATTTTTTACAGTTGACAATCCTTTTGCCAAGGAGGAACAGCGATTTCTCAATTGACCACTCCTTGGGGGAGTCACCGAAGTTGACAGCACATCTTTCCCACCAGATTTTCCATAGGACCTCCGCTCTGATGGCGTTCCAGAGAGTCGCGGAGCAGCCGATCGCTTCTCCCAGCAGGGCTTGCTGCCAACTGAGACGTTTTTGAAGTCTAATTCTCTTTCCAACCACGTGCCAGTGTCTGTTGGAGTTGGGGCAGGTAAAGAAGATGTGTGAAACATCTTCGATAGACCGGTAGCAGCGTTTGCACCAGGGAGGTATCCCACAAATTTTGCTAGCCTTAAGGTTGGTCTAGATTCCATGATGAAGAATTTGCCATAAGAGGACAGACTTTTTGATTTCTATGAGGGGGTGCTAGATAGCCATGAACTTCATGTCCCACCGAAGCCGCGTCCATGACAGGCACCACTTTTTGTTGAGGTTAACCTGATAGTCGATCGTTTCTTTGATGTTCGGGATTTTCGATAGGCTATTCCCATTGTGCCATTTGAGACCAAGCGAGCTCGACATGTCGTGTCCCATGAGAAGGCGAACTTTGTGTCGGTCCCAGGCGAGACATCTGCTTTGCAAAGTGTTCCATTCTTCATGCGAAATGTTGATGCTAGGGTCAATATCCTCAAAGTTGATCCAGCGGTTGGTGTCTTGTTTCCAGAGATGTTTCCATTTTTTGAAGCCTTTGTTCCATAGCTTCTTGGCATTTTGAATGTTCCAAGATTCCACACTCCGGATGCCATGGATCAAAAACCAGATAGAGTCGTTTTGTCTGATACTGGCAGCCCACTTCCAGTCTTCACTTATTCTTGTGAAGCTTTTGACTTTATTCCAACTTTTCCAAAGGGAGCACACCAGATTAGAGCCTTTCGGGAAGACGGGGATCGGGGAAAACAGCAAGGTCAAGATGTCAAGATTCTTCCAATTTGGGAATCCCATGAGTGCCAACTCATTCTTGTTTCTGAAGATCAACTTGGCCCACGAGGCCTCCCCGTTGCACCAAGCCTTAATCATCCATTTGGCCGACAGTTTGTTAGCCATGCACCCAATGTCCAAGATACCAAGTCCCCCAGTATCTCTATGGCTGGTGCAGATGGACCATTTGATTTTAGGCACCCCCCTCCTATTGTGGTCGCCCGTCCAAAGGAAGTTTCTACAAATACTATCCAGTTTGGACAGATCTTGCTCTTTCGGTCTCCAACAAGAAAGGAAATAAATAGTAGATGATAAGAGGAACGTGTTGATAACCATAGCATGACCAGCAAGATTGATTTGCATACCTCTCCAATAGTTAAGCTTGTTTTCGAGTTTGGCAAGCACCCAGTTCCACCGCTGTTCCATAGAGACGCCAAACCCCAAGGGAATCCCAAGAAGCCAAAAAATTTGGCCCTGCGGAATGATTTGACAGCCATGATCAATGAGAAGGTCGGGCTATGACCCACCAATAGCTCTAAAGGCGGTCTTAGAGTGGTTGATTATGGGTCCAGAGGCTTCACAAAAGGTAACAAGACACTTCCAGAACGTCTCCAGGCTGGTACTATCATTGTGAACAAAAGCGTTCATATCATCGGCAAAAAGTCTCATGGTGATCTAACTGTGGTCATGCGGCAAACGAAGGCCTTTAATGTTACCAGCTTCCACCTGATGCTCCACCAGCCTGCTAAGCCCTTCCGTGGCAATGGCAAAGAGAAGGGGAGCCAATGGGCACCCTTGTCTGATAGATCTTCTAAGTTTGATCACCTTTGAAAGTTTTCCATTAATGTTAATTTGGGTCGATGCGTTTCCGAGAAGGGTCGCAATCATCTTGGTGAATTTCTGACTACATCCAAGATCTTGTAGCGACTGTAGAATATAGTCCCATTCTAGCCTGTCGTAGGCTTTGTCAAAGTCGATCTTGAGGAATACTACTTCTTGTTTAGACTCATTTGCAAATTCAAGACCTTCCCAGATATCTATAATGGTTTCCAAAATTGACCTACCTTTGATGAAACCTTTTTGGTCCTCGCTTAACCACGCTCTCAAGTGGCAAGAGATTCTGTTGGCAATGACTTTGGCGATGATCTTGTATCCTGTTTGGAGCATTGTAATGGGACGCCAGTTCTCTATTCTGTTCTTTTCCCCTTTTTTGTGTACTAACTTGATAATTCCATTGTTGAGACAAGAAGGAAGCGCGCCAAACTTGAGTGCCTCTTGCCAAACCAAACAAAGAGGGGTGGCAACCACCAACTTGAAGGATTTAAAGAACTCATTAGTGAGCCTGTCGGGTCCCGGGCTTTTACCTGAAGGGAGGGCATCAATGACCTCAATGATTTCGGCTTCAGAGATAGAGGCATGAAGCAGAGATTGAAGGTTGAGAGGAATCCTGTGGGGGGAAACCCTAGATATGGCTGCCATACAGTCCCTTCTATGGTGGGAGAGGGGGTTTGAGGTCCCCAGGAGTCTCGTGAAGTGCCCTTCAATGATCCCAAAATTATCTTCTTCCGTATTGCATACATTGCCATTTGCGTCTAGCAATAAGGAAATCGATTCTCTGTTGTGTTTCCTTTTGAGGATACGGCACATCTCTTTGGTGGGTTTGTCGGCTTTGCCAGCCCACCACTCCTTGAAGAAAATTTGCAAATTTTTCCTTTGTATCTCTTCCTCGTATCTCAGCAGCGCTCTGATTTTTCGGAGTCCTTTCTAGGCTTGAGATTTTCCTTTGTTCACTTCCTCCTCGAGCCGCCAGAGTCTATGATATAGAGCTTCTCTACGAGCCCGCCGCACAGTCTCAAGCATCTTCCTGGATCTAATCATGATCTGTCGTGACTTATCGACCGCACTTCTCCAACACTTGGCTGGGGACAAGCCAGAGGCGAATGCCTCCTTCCACACATCAGAAATTTCTTGATGGACGGAGGGGAGAGAGAAGGAGGGCACACTAGCATGGAACCAAGGAGCCTTACGGATCTTGGTGGGGGGTTGAAAAGTGATGACGATCGGGTAGTGATCAGAGATGGTGAGGTCGGTGCGTTGCGAGAGGGAAGGGTGGCCCCACTGATGAGTAAAACTCTGAGAAATGTAGCATCTATCAAGTCTAGCTTTCCTCAGGTCCTCGCCTGCTTGGAGATTTGACCAGGAAAAGCCATTCGAGTCTTTGAATTCGACCAGATCCAAGTGTAGTTTAGTTTTGTCCCACGTTTCTTTCTCCCGACTATCAATGACCCTACCCTTGCCCATCCATCTGTCCATAGGGTCCTCTACCATGTTGAAGTCACCACAAATAAGCACGTTGTGGGGGAGCGAGTCCAAGGAGGCCCAAGTGTTAAGTCTCTCTAACTCCCCATTAGGGGCATACAAAGAAACTAAAGTAAAACGAAAGAGAGCGCCGAAAGAAACAGCAATCCATCGATGGCATTCATCTTCAATGGAGTTCTCAAGCTTTTCAAACCAGAGTTGATTAATACCGATTACCGTTCCACCGGACACCCGCTGATGCGCCGTTGAAATCCAAACATGGGTCGAGGAGACATGTCTAAGCCTTTTCTGGAGGTCTTCTCCGTCAATTTTAATCTCTTGGATACATATAAAATCTGGGTTTAGGCTAATGTCGCGAAGCCATTGACCAATGATGATCGCTCTTGAGGGGTCGGTTAGCCCTCTAGCATTTAACGAGATGATGATCATTGTTGTAATAATCCCTCTTTGCGGGAGGGATCTTTGTCCTTTCTTTTCTTGGATTCATCTTTCTTTTTCGCTCGGATCGGATCCCGAGTTAGCAATAGGTTCTTGTGGGGGCTTTTCCACGGTAACTCCATAGGTTGTTTTCCTTTGCGGGATGCCTCCTGCTGGGAAGAGCTGGGCACCGTTTTCAGCTGCGTTTCCGGAATAGTCGATCCGATGATGGAGCTTTCACTATCCATGTTATCTTCGTTGCTAGTAGTAAAGCCGTCTTCTTTGCTTGTAGTGTAACCCTCCTGCAGGGTTTCTTTACTGTCAGGGATCTCTAGGCCTTTGACGTCGGTGTCCACCTCAAGTTGGTTCCCACGTGGGTAGTCAAACTCATTGATGTCCTTTTCCAGATTGCAATACAAGTTGCTGGAGGGGGTAACCCTCCTGCAGGGTTTCTTTACTGTCAGGGATCTCTAGGCCTTTGACGTTGGTGTCCACCTCAAGTTGGTTCCCACCTGGGTAGTCAAACTCATTGATGTCCTTTTCCAGATTGCAATACAAGTTGCTGGAGGGGGTAACTGACATGTTGTTTCGCTCAGAAGATGCCCTAGGGCTTCTTTTCCTTCTTCTTCTGACTTCGATGAACCCATCTGCATCAGCTTCTGGATTAAGGGGGCCCTTGAATTCCTCTACTTTCGTCGAGTGATTCAATGCACCATTGCTATCTTGAGCATTTTTGGGGGCTTCTTGATTTCGCTTGCTTTTTCGTCTCAAAGGGCAATCTTTAATCCTGTGACCTTGTTGGCCACAACGAAAGCACGCGTTGGGAAGGTTTTTGTAACTGATGTCTTGCTCCCATACATCCCCTTCGCCCAAGTCCAGTTTGATCTTCGATGGAAGTGGCATACTGAGGTCAGCCTCGACACAAATTTGAGGGTGCCACCGAGCGTTGAACGAGTGTCTTGCACCTTCATAAATGAGACCACCAATGTCCTCGCGTGTGGCCAACGGCTTGCCGATAGGAGAAACGATGTCCCACACGAAGTTGTACAAGAAGTATGGCAGATTAGGGAGCTCAACCCAGAGAGGGTACCGAAGCGATTTCGATTTGTCGGGAGTAAAATCAGGGGACCATCTGAAAAGGCACAGGGTCGCCCGGCCGAGTTGCCAAGTTCCGACACTAAGGGCTCGAAACGCCATATCTTCATTTTCAAAGACTAGCAGCAAGTGGCTTGCCGGTAAGAACTGACACTTACAAACAACTAGCCCACGGGGGAACCACTCGTTGCGAAGCCACTGTCGCACGGTTTCGAGCGGGGGCTTAGGGCCGAACATTTGGCCGACTAGGCAAACTTTCTTGAGCTCCTCCTGAGTTGACAGAATTGCGGATCTACTGAGGGAGACCAAGGGGGGTTCAGCACTCTCGAAGGCCCCTAGGGCGGCACAAGAACCCCCCTCCAACAAAGAGGCCAGGTTATCGGTCTCCCCGGGAGGAGGGGCCAGGTTACTTCTCACAAGAGAGGGGGTCGCCAAATCCATGACAAAAGAGGGACACCCCGAGAATGAAGATCTTTTTCTAAAACTCTGAGAAATGTAGCATCTTGAAACGCCCAAAAATCCCCCTTTTTGCACTAACTTGAAAAGCCCACGAGCGTCTTGCGATAATGGCTAGCTCTCTTTTTCTTCTTTTCTAATTTATTATATTTTTTCTTTTTTCTTGTTTTGAAGTATGCTGCCAACGAAGTATTCTTTTTGTTTTGAAGTATGCTGTCAACGAACGTATAATTTGTGCTTTGGGAGTCGATGAAGGTCTGAAATCTATGTTGATCACATTAAAGTTCAGATGCTACCTAAAACGGCTCGAGAGTCACCTGGAGCGAAGGAAGAGCCGAAGGGTAGAGAGAGAAACACTTCTCTCAGGCGCAACTCACGATGGACTGCCAGGTCAGCACAGAGACACGCTTGATTGACGGAATCCACGCGATCGACACAGGCACGATTGATAGAGTTCACGACGGACACGCGCACGATTGGATGGACACTCCAGACGGTCGCGATGGACACCAGACGATCGCGATGGACACTCCAGACGGTCGCGATGGACACGCGACGATCGCGATGGACACGCGACGATCGCGATGGACACTCCGGACGGTCGCGATGGACACCAGACGGTCACGATGGACACCAGACGATCGCGATGGACACTCCAGACGGTCGCAATGGACACCAGACGATCGCGATGGACACCAGACACTCCAGACGGTCTTGCTTATACCAAAGCTCGGATCCAACACGTTGACTAGAAGCACAATCTGGACAGAGGAGAAGGAACAACGACTACGCAGAAGGACTTGGAGCTCTTCTTTGCGTCACTTGCCCTGCGCTTCCGCCGCTTCTCGTCCCTGCTTCGACACCATCCGCACCATCACCGTTTGAGTGATCTGATCTACATTCTTCGTCGAGAATGGCGCCTGCATCATTGTTCTTCAATCCACTATTCTCTTGGTCATCTACTTAGTAGTTGTCATTATAATTAAACGTATCGAGCTGCATACAGAGAGTAACTCAGGAGTTCGATTTGAAGGACGGAGCTACCGCAATAAGGTTGGAAGTAAAGAAGTGTCATTCAAGACATCAAAGAATTCCTTTTCTTGTGCGAAATAGGAAGTAACAGCAACTAAAGGATATCAGGTATCCCCATCGAAGCAAAAAAGAAAAAACTACATATTTATACGATCTAAGAGTCATTAGATATGTAAACGGACGATAATAACTCAAAGCAATATCTCTTGGACAATGAAGAGTAAACGGAGGACTTTAGTTGGAATGGAGTTCTGAGAACTAGGGTTTAATTTTCTGTTGAATAAACATGCTAGGTGCGAGGAGGTGCATGCTCTGGTTTTATATATGCTCAGCTCGAACAACAGAGGACTCCACCTTCCACTCTTATCCTCCCCCTTCCACGGTAGATGGCATTCAAGGATGCCTTACATATTGATATCTCTCTTCAGAGGATTCCATTCTTGATTCATTGCTAGAGTGGTCACATAAATGTTTTCTCATAATCTACTCGTGTGCAGCAATACGCCTTATGTCACATAAATGTTTTTCTCCCAAACGGAATTTCAGCCGAGGTCTACTCTCCCATGCTTGAAATTAATGAAAGAGGACAATACAACGAATGGGAATAGTGGCCTTGGGATCCCTGTATCCTCTAAAGCAAGGATAGGATAGCCCAGATGCATGGGAGCTATGACAACGTGGAGGAAACCTAAGAATTGATGGAAGACAAAAATTTCAAAAGCAGTTACAAAGAAGTTTAATGATTTTTCATCACCCTTTATTATTGTTTTTTTTTTTCTAGGAAACATCGTGTGGTGTTTAAAATGTGGAGATTTCTAACATACATATTCTCCTACCTAACAAGCTAAGAGACTTTTCAATCTACCATTCTTTCGGATGTGCATCAAAGTTGAACACACATCTTTCCATCGAAATCTTCCAAAGCACTTCCCCTCTTATAGCACTCCACAACGTAGACGAGCAACCAATTGGTTCTCCAAGTAATTCTTGTTTCAAGTTAGTTTGACTTTGTAAGCTCAAAATCCTGATGAGAGATTGCCAGATCGGATAGCTTCTAGGGCATGAGAAGACCGGTTACACCAATGTGGGGCTCGATAGATTTATTAGCATTGGCATTGGTCCAAATTCCACGATGGATGATTTGCAACATAAGAACGAATTTTTCATTCTCAATGAGAGGGTGCCACAGGTCCCACCACACAAGTTTCCATCTAATGCTGGACCGATTCTAACCCCATCTCCTATTAATGGAGATATGCCAATCATGGTGCTTACGGAGCCTTAGAATTTTATCCAATTTATTTCCATTGAACTATCTTGATCCTTCAATCGAGGGCGGATCATTCCCAAGAAGGAGACGAGTCTTTGAATTATCGTAAGCACTAATTCTCTAACCAAGGAGGCACTTGGCATCATTGTCAAGCCACTAAACAGGGTCAATGTCCTAAAATCTTAACTAATGACCTCTCTCAAGGCTCTAGGGATGCCTCCACTTGCTAAAGCTTTTGTTCCTTAGGTTCTTTCTTTGGATGTTTTCTAGTTCAAATTCTCTAATTCCCATAATTGGAAACCATATAGAATCATTTTTCTCCATCTCTATCGCCCATTTCCAATCTTCATCGACATGGATATAGGGTTTCATCTTGTTCCAACTCTTCCATATGGAACAAACGAGGTCAGAGCTTTTTCAAGTAACCGAACACTGAGAAAACATTAAGGTGAGCAGATCAAGATCCATGCACCTCAGGATACCCTTAAACCAAAGAGAGGGCTTGTCTCTAAGAATGGGTTTTGCCCAAGAAGCTTTCACATTGCACCATGCCTTGATTAGCCACTTGGCAACCAATTTATATGCCATAACTCTTACATAGAGAATGCCCAAACCATCAGAGTCTTTTTGGTCAGAACACAAAGTCCACTTTGCTTTTGGCATGCCCCTTCTATTCGACCGAGAGGACATTTCTACAAGTACTTTCAAGGTTTGATAGTTCTTTGTCTTTTTGTATCCAAAATGCCAAAAAATAGATAATAGAAGAAATGAAGATGGATTTGACCACCATTGCATGCCCCACGAGGTTGAGCTACATACCTTGTAGTAGGAAAATCTATTTTTCAATTTGTTCAATGTCGAACACCAATGATACGTTGATGAACAAAGCTTCCAAAAAGTTTTCATTTGTTGAAACTCTAACACCAAGTAGCAGTTCTGCTTGATCCAGTTGTTGCAAATTCACTATTGTTGAAGACTGTTGTAGCTTCACTCGATGGCAGTTCTCTCTCTTCCTCAAAAAATTCTAAGATCTTGAATCTCTGATACCAAATGACCATAGATAGTGTGATTTTCTGTATTCATGTTGTTCATCATTAGTGATCAATCTAGATTACTTCTATATTTATTTGCTTTCCCAAATAGTTTAATCTGAGTGTGTGTGCCCTTAGACTCATTGTTTTCATATAAGAGTGATCTACAAGCCTATATATACGCATATTTTATCCGTTTTGTAAGAAGTCCAACATGTCTATCTTGCACTACTAAGCTGATTATTCATACACAATCCATTTGAAATCATTGTACGGTTTTCTAGAAGATAGGAAAGTTTCTTAGACTTGTTTTTGTCCTCCTAATCATTCTTAGGCTCATATTAGAAAACTCTAAATATATCGAGCACCTATCACACGATTCAAGGTATAGGTAGGTTCACTATCTACTAGATCTACTTGAAAGTAAAAATTATTCATTAATGGCATTGGTTTCATGCACTATTAATTAAAATTCACCAAATCCAAGGAAAAAGAAATTTAGAGAAAATAATAAATTAAACTCTGGAGCGGATCAACAAAGGAAAGAAATCTTGAAGAAAGGGGAAGAAGGAAAAGGGTACAAGTGAAAGGAAACTAATTGCACATGGAGAGCATGGATATCGACATAAGTATCAAAAACCATTCCTCTTGTTCCATGGAGGGTTATTATCATCAACATTTAAAACAAGAAAAGGATATAATCATACATCTCAAGAACAAATTGATAGGCTTGGAAAGGAAAATTATCAATCATATATCAATCAAACATAATTTACAAACTTTTATGTAGTGGACTCATCTATCATGATCAGCACCCTAGCCCTATGTGCATTACCATGTAGATTGAAAAATCCATGTTGACTAGAATATACGGATCACCATTCACTATTCCAAGCTACACCAGAATGTGACATCCTCTATAGGACCTCTACCGACTTCTAATTGCTACTACCATGGATGGGATTTTCGCACTAGATGGACCATATTTTTGTCCTTTCCAAATTGTGTACTAGTTCCTTTGATTTCCCCACTTTTTCTGTAGTTGCATTATGTGATTTGGAAATAAACACCTGAAATATAACTTTTATTTCTTTATTTTCTCAAGCTATTATGCAATAAGTCTAGGATCCCTACTATTTTTTTCTTAGCTACAATTTTATACTTTTCTGTGAATTTCTTCTTTTAAACTTAGAAATTTTTTCTTTATTAATGAGTAGATTAATATCAATAAGTGCAAATCTTATGAAATTTTGCTCCTCGTAAAATATTACATAATTAATTGCTTCCTCAAAGAAATTGAATGCATTCCTTCTCACTTTCCTTTTAATGACTGTCTATTTTTTTTAATAAAACATCGAGTGTTCTAAAACCAATTGATAGATATAATTGGATAGTGGCTTGTTTCTATCCATGGAAATATCACGTTGATCCCAATTTCTCTCTTCCTCATTCTTTAAAAAATGATATTTAAGAATGAATGTCTAAAAATGATGCTTGTCATACATTAGGGGAGAAAAGAACCTGCATGGGTCTTTTAGATTAAGGAGTGATTAAGGATGGACCAATGAGAAGAGAGTGGTGGACATAGTCTAGATTCTTAATCTAGTAGACTAAGGGTAGGCTTTCCTTGGTTTGTGCTAGTCAAAGTTTCTAAAACCACCATGAATTCATGGATTTCATGAGAAGAGTGGTTTCAAAATTCAAAACTTTCAATCTTGGCCACTGGATGCTTCCAAGAATCCAAGGGATAGTATTCTCGTGCAAAAGTCAAGGCTCTATGAAAAATAGGCCATTGGATCATATAAAAATCATGTGGTTCGCTTTGAAATGACATGAAAAAATGCACAATTCTTGTTGAACCATAGGATTTATTTGCCCATCGAAGCATTGGGGATGATTTTATATATGGCATGGTGCCTTTTGTTCTAGACCCTTGGATTGGCCCAATATTTGAGGGCTACAACTGGACACTTTTATCTGAAGGCACCATTGATTATGGAGCATCGGATTCCATAAGCATTGGACGTCCAACAGTCATGCAAAAAGGACGATCAGCTTGAAATGTGCTCAACCACTCAATTAGATGATGCATCGAATGAATGTGAGGCATAGTCTCAAACCGAACAGTGCCTTCTTCTCTAAGACTAGCTATGAATAAGGAAAATAGGTCTCATGAGTGACTAGTTTAATGGAGATCTACATCCTATTTTATGCCATAGGTATCCAAGAAAACTAGGATTAAAGTGGAAATATAGAAATGAATTAACATAAACAAATAATTGAGATGGAGCACAATCTAGAAATAACATTTCAATGGCAATGTTTTGAAGCTTTGATTGTGTTTTGGACTTGAATAGAAAAAGTCCAAAGCTCAAAACACCTCTATTGTAATACTCATCAAGTCTGAAATACAACTTCAAAATGTGTTGCTTGTATCGAAATGCTTTTGAATAGTGAAATATGATCGAAATGATGTTGACTGCAAAATAACTTTGATTATTATCAAGTAAACGTTTTTAAATTTTTTTGGTTCTCAACAAAATTCATTACAATTGTTTTTAAGTGAATTTGAAGACTATTTGGCGTTGTCTTCCAGTTTATGAGTTGCTAGAAAGTGAGTGAGATGATGTGAAATGAACACCCTAATTTATGATACATCACTCCTAAAAAAATATGAAACAATCTTTCTAAAACCTCAAGATATGTGTCAAAATGTATATGTATCCACAAACTATATGTTTTAGATGACTTGATAGCTGTTATCGTGTCTTCAAATCAAGCCATAACATGCATGAATTATGAGAAGGTGAGTAAGAAGTTGAGAGGGTCTTTACAAAATCTTGGTCCTGCAAAAAACATATAAATATGACCATATTGCTTTCAAGCATTGATCAAAAATGTTTAGGTCAAGATAGACTACTTCCAAATATTGATCATGAAGAGAAAACCCTCTATTTATGGAAGAAGGCACTTAGAAAAATGTTGAGTGCTCCTTACCTGTTATGAAGTGGACAAACTCCTTTTTCATAGCTTCAAATGGGAATGTATGTGAGATAAAACAAGTTATTTCAAAAATTTAGAGTGAATAGAGAGTGAGAAGTATACTTAAGAACTCATAGGTGTGATCGTGATATTTCAATAAACAAATAGTACACATAGACAACCATAGAGATTGATGATATCTCTGCAATGAAAGCTCCAATATTCAAGATATTACATACATAAGCCCATAAGAGCATTACATTTGTGATCCAAGCATTGAATGAGACAATGAGACCATATTACACTTCAATTACTCTGTGAAGTTGGCTATCTTGAATAGTACACAGACATAAATGGACAATAGCTTAAGAAGATAATGAAACTATATCTAAAGTACAATGTTTGGAGATTTTGGAGGACAAAAATGGCTATAGGATAATTAAAATGGACACTCTAGAAGTGATTCAGATCTCTTCTATATCTGACTACATCTTTGCTAGAGTATATATAAGTTTTCCCCCTTGATTTTAGTAGATAGTTGTTGATTGATTCAAACGATTCCAATCACTTTTTACTTTCCCATTTGAATTTTGAATTCAAATATGACTCTTTTTATACCTACTTTGATTCTCGACTTTTCATCATAAAACATTTCGCACTAGGAAAAGATATAGTGAGACTTATTCTTAGGAATGATCTAAGAATATGCCTATACACACACATAGTCAAATAAATCTGTAAATATGATCAAGTACTTAGGCTTTCCATATGTATCAAAACCTCCCCCTTAAGTTGAGATGCTTGAATCTTCATTCCTTTGCAATCTCATAAAGTCCAATCATTGATTTGAATCTATTTCGCTTTACTCCATCCAAGGCTTTAGTCATCATGTCTGCACATTGTTGTTGAGTTGAGATATATGAAAGCTCAATTTTCTTGCTTGTGATCTTCTCCCTAGCATAGTGATAATGAGGTCATCACATCTCCTTATTCATGCGACGTCATCACATCTCCTTACTCGTTTTATGCAGAATAAGGAGATGTAATGTGAGAGTGATATTTTCCCCAGAATTCTAGCAGTCTACTTTACCCCGTTATACGTGACGAGAGGTTCTCCTCCAGATGTATCGACACATAAATAGTGCATGTATTTGCCTCCCCGTGACATATATTAATAGAACATTCTCTCTGACTGTCTTTGAGGTGAACACTATATTTGTAATATATTTTCTTTTTCTTCAAAACAGACAGCTGCAATGTTAAAGCTCAGACCCCAAAGCTCCTTATATGCCATAGTTTCCATACTGAAGATCAAAACTCTATAGCGACATCCGAGATCCAGGGGTACAACATGAAGGGTACCTTAAAATGCAACACGTATGAGACCCCCAAATCTTACAAACGAGGGATAGCTTAAAAAAACATGCTAGAATTGAAGAACATTATAAAAAACTTTAATAACTTTTTCATCCCTTTCATAGGGACCCACTTGAATTTAATCGTGTTGCTCTCAAGGAAGAACACTGTATAATGTCTAAATGGTGAGGATTTCTTACAATTGGAAATTCTTTTAGCTAAAAAGAAAAGAGATTTTTTCATCGGTGATTCTTTAGAAGGGTTGTCAAAGTTGGTAGCGCACCTCTCTTTCCAGATTTTCTAGAGGTCCTCGCCTCTTATAGCATTCCACAATGTTTCCGAGCACCTCATCACTTCACTTGCAACTGCTTACTTCCACTTGATTTGTCTATGCGGTAATTGGATTCTTCCATGAGCCTGCTAGATCGACACTAACTTGGAGCGTGAAAAGAAGAGGTTTCCCAAGTCCTCATTGCCATGTAGACAATCCAAATTCCCCCGTGGACCACTTATTTCATCTAAATGAAGGGATGCCAAAGGGATTGGAACTTAAAACTCCACCTTAAATCCAGCCAATTGAGACACCGCCTCCTATGAGCGTGATATTAAAGTTCACATTCTTCTTGAATGTCAAAATATTGTTGTGACTGTTGTAGTTGTGCCATCTTAAACGCTCAAGGCATGGGGGTCGTTCCCAATAAGGAGGCGAGACTTCGGGCGATTCCAAGTTAGGTCTACCTGTTTACGCAAATTTCCTTCTTTGCAGCGTCATTTCAAGCCTGGTTTGGGATTTTCGGCATACAACGTTAGACTTGCTGTGAATGATGCATCAAATCGTCTCTTCATTTACGTCAAAAAATTTCGTGACACAACCATGAAATCTTTGCGCTGCTTTTCTTCGGATCTCGCAACGGGGTCATCCCATCCAGGCGGGTGATGGTAGTGCTTTGACATCGAACAACTTCAATAACCATCGATTCGTGCTTTTCTCAAAGATTGTACGTAGGCAGCAATGTCTTCAACCTCTTAAAGGAGAATCTCTAAGCTACAATTCATACCTATCATGATATCCCTGCGCCTACCTACATGTGTACTCTCTGTAAAAGTAACCTTACTTATGATACATACGTTCTGATTAGTGTGTAAATAATTGGAAAGCTAGAGGTGCAGCTGCATATTTAGATTAGAAATAACATCAAGAGTACTCCGCATTGGGTAATCAAGCAGGGCGACGAATCTCTGTGTTTGCTGTAATGGCGTGCTCCCCTCTATGTTGAGTTCTTTGACGTGAAAGAGTACATATGGATTGCAGTTGTACGCCTTTGACAGCGAAAACCGACCATAACTTGAGCTTGTATATATTAACCTTCACGCCACATTCTTTGTTGATGTGAAATGAACTGCTGAATGCAAAATGAAAGAGCATCTTGGTCGCTCTACAATATTGACTGAATGGACGATAGACAGCAATGCTATGGCATTAGGGAGAACACCGTCCTTCCATGCATAACGCATCAGAGAATCGAAAAGTGTGCATTCGAACTACGTAATTGAATAGGGCGACTCGTCAAAAGTCTTTTAACTTTTCATGTTAATGTAGCTGTGCACAGACACAAGAAAGATGTGAAAACCAGACTGGGACATGGAAAGCATGTAGTAACCACTATGAAAGGAGGCCACATGCCTACTGAACATATACTAAAAGAACTTAATGATCCTTTCGACTTAAAGGCTTTCTCATGAGGGTAGCTGGTATTGTCAGAAACACCTTGAATCCACTATTCTCTTTTTCATCTACTCAGTATTTGTCATTATAATTAAACGTATCGAGCTGCATACAGAGAATGACTCAGCAGTTCGATTTGAAGGACGGAGCTACAGCAAAAAGGCTGGAAGTAAAGAAGTGTCATTAGAGACATCAAAGAATTTCTTTTCCTAAGCGAAATAGGAAGTAACAGCAACTAAGGAACTTAACAAGTATGATCAAAATCAATTAAAGGAAATGTATAAAAAGGTGACTCTCAACTTTCAAGAGGATGTTACAATGTCAAATAGTGAGGAAGGTGGATCCAATGGATAAGGGATTCATTAGGCAAAAAGAAAAAACCCCCTCAGTACTTCTATGTCGATCTCAAAACCAACCAAAATTTACAGGAAATGATGGACAGTATGTTCACTTATGTTCCTTTTTTCTATCTAACCTGTTTTGAGTTCTGTATGCTCGGGAATTATTATCAGTTTCTTTGCTCGTGGCTCATCATTTTGTGAATGGTTAAATGGTAATTATTATCAGTTTCTTTGCTCGTGGCTCATCATTTTGTGAATGGTTAAATGGTTCTATCAGGATAATCATTTATTCAACGTATAGTTTTATCATGGACAAAATCAAAATGCTATCTTTTAACATTAAAGGGTTATAAACTCGGCTAGAGCCAAAGCTTGCAGCAATTGGATGAAAGATGTGTCCTTCTTCCTGTGTGTTTGTAGGAAATCAAAATGAAAGGTTTCAATCTGAGTAAGAATTTTGTCTCGAGTGCTCATTCTTGGTATCACACTATGCATGATAATGGTAAGAGTGGTTGTGTTATTGCAATTTTGTCTATCTTAGACCATTTGATTGATAAGGTCAGTGTTAGTCCTTCTAACTAGTGGATTGTAGTCAAGTGTAAGAATCCCTTGAACTTAACCATTGTCGAGGGGTGTGATTGGAGACCAAGGGGGCGGTCATAACTGAATTTGCTATGGCCTCACTGTGTGACTGCTCGCGGTGTGTTTTTTAGTGTGCTTTAGGATGTAAGACCTTATTTAGTGATGTAAGAAGTGTTTATCTTTGTTCTAATGGCCTAAGCTATAAAATATCTATGACCAACCTATTTAATAACTATTGACCTATATCGAGGAGAAATTACTCAGTGTCACTTAGATCAAAAAAGGAGTTAAAGTTCAATGAGGTATTACTTTGACCATATGATTGTGCAGCTTGATACCTAAAGAGACCATACCCATATGATTGAGAGACTAAGGTTTCATCAGTAATGTGATCTTTTATGAATTCTTCTTCTTCTAGTTCTATATTAACTATGTTCTTCTTAGATTGAGTGGTACTATTTATAGTTGGAGGTAATAAAAACTCAAAAATAAAAGATGAAGAAATAGAATTCTCCTTCATAGACTGATTACTCATAGACATCAGAAACAAATATAGAACATTATAAATTGATAACTCATCAAGTGATTCACTAATTGTGCAATCTTTGATGTGGATTAAGTAAAATTGTTTTCTTGTTGATTCTGATGAATGTACTCTACTTCAAGAAAATAACTTA